>OZ023211.1:25688437-26008712 GCA_963995525.1 Escarpia spicata
AGCAAGTTATCCTGATCCAGACCAGACCAGATAGGATAGATTATAAACACCGTGGGTCCCTTCTACCTCGTGTAGTGCCATGCGGAAATATCCAAGGACCCAAGGAGAGTGCTGATTGAGTGTGGTATGACACTCGGGGACCGACAGGTAAAATCAACGATGGTGTAATGCGAAGTGAACGTAAGCAGCCGGAAGCATCTATCTCATTTATATTCATTACCAGCTTATCGCAAGAAAGGCGACCAACGTCACCGCTACCCACTTGCACCAGACTAGCCCCATTCCCTTCTAGGTAAACTCGATTATTTTTTATTTTTTTGCTGTCGATCATGTAACTCCAAGGTAAACTCGACCTTTTAAAGGTAAATGTATGTTCTTATATAGCGAAGTGTCCAGTCTTCGGGACAGCTCAAGGCGCTTTACACTTTAATCCATGGCAGACCTGTTCAATCAAACACCATCTCAACTCTATGGGAAGCATTCAGCCATTCCGCAATTAATGAAGACTATTCGTATACAAATAAGCACCATTGTCTATAACCAGGTACTCATTCATGCAGCTCAGTGGACTGCCATTGAGCAACGTGGAGTGAACGAACTTGCCCAACGATCGACACGGCAGCGCAGGATACGAACCCGGGTTCTCTCGATTGAGAGTGCGGCGCTTGATCCACTGCACCACTGCGCCGCTGCGCTCCACTTTTGTGCTGACAGCCAAGAGACGACGTCTGAACGGAATGTCACTGCGGACGACAGAGAGTGACGGAGAGAGTTAACAAGAAAAGCGGAAGAAGCCACCGATTAAGTGACATGGACCTCATCCCACAAAGGAGCAAATGGAAGCAGACGCTAAAAGAGAGGTCAATACTCCGAGCGTCTCGTTGTTCCTGCATAATACCAAACAATTACTAATTTTATATGTTTTAAATTGGAATAAAACTACATAACTTGAATGCCATAATACCAAACAATTACTAATTTTATATGTTTTAAATTGGAATAAAACTACATAACTTGAATGCCAGAAAATAGTTAACATATCACTGACAATTATATTTATAATGTCAAATGGCAATGAGTACACTACATTGTTGTTTCAATAACTATGTGCATTATGCTGGGTGTGAAGACGTACATGGATGCATGTATTGCAAGAGTGTTGAGCGTGTGTTGTCCGTATGGTGTGATTGTGTTGCGCGTGTGTTGTGCATGTACTGTGTTGTGCGCGCATGTGTGTGTTTTGTGTGTTCCGTATGTTGTGTATGAGTGTTGTGTGTGTTGTGCGTGCGTGCGTGCGTGTAGATCTGTGTGTGCGTGTGTTGTACGTGTGTTGTGCATGTGTTGTGCGTGTGTTATGCGTGCGTGTGCGCGCGTGTATGTGTGTGTTGTACGTGCGTTGTGCATATATTGTGCGTGTGTTTTGCACGTGTTGCTCGTGTACAGTGCATGCAGACAGGCTCGCAGATTGAAAACAAAACACACACGCATGCAAATGTATACTTTAACAAAACAAAAAACGCTCGCAAACAGACAAACAAGAACGTCTACCGATCACCAGAGCACCTATAACAATAACACACAACGTGACGTTCGGTAACACCGCTCTCTACGATCATCATGTCTCTCGTCAAAATAATCTCGTCGATCGGTCAACGAAGTGAACAAACTGGATCGATACACGTAAGGCCACCGCCGATTCTACTGCATGAATAGTTCTTTAAACGAATGCGCGAAGTAAAAGGAGGGCAACAAATCCTTGTGTGTTTCGATTAGTGTTTCGTGTCATGCGACGCATGTTGACCTCACATGACATCATCGTATTACTACGGGAGATGTATGGACGATCTAAATGTAGCACCGATGTGTATGCATACACACACACACATATGTTATTATTTTGTAAAGCGGAAACTATTTGTTCTATTTAATGTTAGCCTGTGGTGTTAACTGCATATAATATTTCATTTTTAAAATAAATGTTATTACTATTTTCCCATAACACACATGGTAACCGTTTCACTAACATTCTTTTGGGTTCATAAGCCCGATTTTGCTCCGTAAAATTGATTCATTTCTCATCAGGGATTTTGTTTACTGAACTCTTTCGACACCGGAAGGCGCCACTGGGAAACTTTCATAAATAGTGTTCTCGGTGATACTGCAGCGGTTTTTTTTAAACAGGTCGTTATCTTTGTGAAATAGTTCCCTTATGTAAAACGTCAAACGATGCTTACGTCTACCTGGCATTCTGGCAGCCTTTTTTCGTTTCTCACATCTAGTGAAATAATGATGCGTTATAACCACAAAAGACGCACACAAAAACAAACGTGCCTATTTCATAACTGACAGCCGCGAGAAATAAGTGTATTTGCGGAACAGAGAGACCCCCGTCGTCTATCGATCGACACGTTTTTGCGCGGCGCCGTTTTTAAGATCGTAGCATTAATCTACTATAGAGAGATGCGACCATGAAATTGCCGCGTCGCCGAATAACCGCTCAACGGGCTTCGAGTTTACGGCCGGCCACTAGATGGTTGGCCAGGCCGCCGGGATAATTCGATGCATTGTGCACACGCGTGGCGCGCACAAAAATCAATACATGGCCTATCGAGCCGTGCGCGTTGCCGTGCCAATCCTAGAAGGCTTCCAGGAAATGACTCGTCGCCGTTGACGTCATCAGCGACGTCACCTCTCATTGGGATGCATCGGCCGTGTTTATGTTAAGCATAACCGTTCGGTTTGCGTCGCGAGAACGTTGTGCTGTGGACGTGTCCTCGTCATCTTCACTGTTTCATCCCGATCCCCTCGCCGACTGTAGCCGTCCGGTGAGTGTCCAACACGCCGTGGTGATGGTCAACGCAACGCCATGGACACTCGTCGTGCTGGCCGTGACGCTGACCGCTGTCCTGGCCGCCATAGTCGATGGAACCGGTCAGACGTGATGACAAACCATTGGTATGTCCAGCTACATGACGAGTTGGGAGACACGGGCGCCCAGACCGTGGCCAAGAGAAATGGATTCACATTCGTGCGACCGGTGGGTGTTCTCGCGATTGGCGGTGTAGTTGTAGCGGGGAATGTAGTTATGTTGATGTCATATAGAGGTCGTGTCGTAATCGGCGACATGGCTTGTGCAATTATCTGTAATCATAGAGTGCGTGTGAGTGTGCGTGGGTGTCTATCTGGTTGTATGTGTGTGTGTGCGTGGGTGTCTATCTGGTTATGTGTGTGTGTGTGTGTGTGTGTGTGTGTGTGTGTGTGTGTGTGTGTGTGTGTGTGTGTGTATGTGTGTGTGTGCGTGGGTGTGTGTGTGTGTGTGTGTGTGTGTGTGTGTGTGTGTGTGTGTGTGTGTGTGTGTGGCGTGTGTGTGTGTGTGTGTGTGTGTGTGTGTGAGAGGAGAGAGAGAGAGAGAGAGAGAGAGAGAGAGAGAGAGAGAGAGAGAGAGAGAGAGAGAGAGAGAGAGAGAGAGAGAGAGAGAGAGAGAGAGAGAGGAGAGAGAGAGAGAGAGAGAGAGAGAGAAGAGAGAGAGAGAGAGAGAGAGAGAGAGAGAGAGAGAGAGAGGGAGAGAGAGAGGGGGAGAGAGAGAGAGGGAGAGAGAGAGAGAGAGAGAGAGAGAGAGAGAGAGAGAGAGAGAGAGAGAGAGAGAGAGAGAGAGAGAGAGAGAGAGAGAGAGAGAGAGAGAGAGAGAGAGAGAGAGAGAGAGAGAGAGAAGAGAGAGAGAGAGAGAGAAAGAGAGAGAGAGAGAGAGAGAGAGAGAGAGAGAGAGAGAGAGAGAGAGAGAGAGAGAGAGAGAGAGAGAGAGAGAGAGAGAGAGAGAGGAGAGAGAGAGAGAGAGAGAGAGCGTTTGAGCACATGTGTAGCGACGTAAAATACACGATAGGACACACGCGTGCGCACATGCGCACGCACGCGCACGGACACACACAAACATAAATATACAAACACGTACCCACGCACACACGTACGCACGCACGCACACATCACGCAACTTATACATAGATTATATTACATTATCCCACAAACACACATGCACGCACGCATGCACGTATCCCCCACACACGCACGCACGCACACACGCACGCGCGCGCACGCACACACACACACACACACACACACCTAGTCAACTATATTTATAAAACTGATCTAATTTAGTTGTATTTTCACAGGCTCAATATTCCCACCAACCTACCCGTTTAGAACTCAGAATCAATTTATTTTTATTTATCACAATTTATTTTTATTTAAAGATACATACGTATACATTTCAATATGAATTATGAACTACAAATATAACAATTGTGAATAATACAACAGGATCTTAATTTGAAATAAAGTATTTTTTGTGTATGTCGAAAAACCATGTAGATTGTGGGTGTAAATTGTATTAATAATAATACTTGGTGCATTGTTTACTGTCTCTATTAAGTTATGTCTAATGCATTATTTGGCATATTCATGTTTTACTCTAGACATGTTTGACTGTGTTGGGAATAACATTGAAATAATCGAGTAAATGATTGTGAATTACTTTGTAGTAAAATTTAAGTTGTTGGAGTTAATAAATGTCACCCATCTTTACTAACTGATTTTTTTTAATAAATAGGACTTGTGTGAGCATTATATTTACTTAATGATATTATTCGTATTGCTTTTTTCTTCGTTTGAAAAATCGATGTGCAGAATAGAAATAGGTCAATAATTGTCAAGATCAGAAATATCACCTCCTTTGAAAAGGGGTATGACTTTGCATATCTTTAATTGTCTGGAAATATACCAGTTCTAAGAGATTGATTAATAATTGGAATGACTGCTATGCTAATATCCTTTTTTAAAATACATTTTAGTAATTTAGTTGATATACTATCTTTTCCACAGCTACATTTTGGAGGTAAGCTATCAATTATACCAACAGTAGTATCTATGTCAATTGGGTTCAAATTAATGGTGTCAAACGTTGCGGTTTTCAAGTAATCTTTGTGATTTACCTCCAGTTAAAGTTATTTTAGAGTCTAGAGTAGGACCGGTGTTAATAAAAAACATGTTAAGCCTATTTGTAATAATGCATTTGTCGCTAATCATTTCCCCGTCGACTTTGAAAGAATCTGGAAATTGTACTTTCTTTGGATTTTTCTGAATAATTTCGTTAACTAAACAACTCGTCTTCTTAACGTCATGTTTATGCTTTTCAAAACTGGATTGAAAATGTATTTTCTTGGCTAACCTACTATTTCTTTTTTGATAATTATATTATAAGTATGCAAGTTAGGGTTGAGTCTACCATACTGCTCTGTATTTACGAGAGTTTGTTTTATTTTCGTATACAATTTATTTCTAAACTTTATATAATAATGCCCTTTGTAATCCTATGTGTTTTCTTATGTTTGTATTTGTTGAATTTAATTAGTTTAATAGGTAAGAATTTATCCATAGCTGCAGTAACAATTTCATCGATGCTATTGTAGTTTTCATTCGGATCTGCATGAGTATCTTTGTTAAGTTTACCATAAATATTTGAGTTTATTATTTCAATTTTAAGTCAGGATTTTGTTGTTTTAGTCGTACACATTTTGGTGTAGCATTGTGATTAAAACATAGTCCAGATTAAGAAAGTATGGAAAGTGATCAAAAATATTGCTTACTAAAAACCAGCTGAGGATTTGACGGATCCTTCTGACAAATTGCATACACAATTACCACTGAGTGTTCCGTTATGATAACAACTGCCGTTCATGAACAAACACATATGTTCATATGTGCCAAATAATAAAAAACAATTATCGACTAAACAAAAGGACTATGTGCCACTCACGGCATATTATCGCCTGTATGTGAATTCAATATTAGGGCGTCCCCCAGGAGAGGTGTTAATCAGAAGTTGTCACGCAAGAATTGTGTCCCCAATGACCCGCCCAGATAGTGACTCGCCCATCTCGTCAACAACAAGCGGACATCAGCAAATTGCAATAGCATTCGATAGCATGCGCCGTGTGCACTAACATAATGTGTCATCTGCTCACAAGCAACAGGGCACGCAAATAAATGTGTTTATGAATATATTTTGTGAACAATACTAGGGCGGATGCATTTACATTCACCCAGTTACTCTCAAAATCACCAGCGGATAGACATATTTTAGCAATACGCCTCGAAGGAATCACCCGATTAGTTCCCATACGGCAAGTCACTGACACACGCGTTAACAGAATATGTCATAAAGCAAGTGCAAAGTGCACAGCACGATTTTTTGCGCATTCGCAATATGTGTAGCGTTCGTTATAATATATTGTCGGCATTTTGTACGTGAATTTACTTTAATTTCAATACCAAGTCACACACACGCAAGTGAGAAGTGATTTGCCCATTCTCTATAGGCACTTAACAAATGCCGCCTTTCTGGTGACGTCATTTTAGTCATAAATGTCCTTTAATGTTACCAATAATTCACAGACAGGTGCCACTGATTTTTATATATTCTATACACTCACATAGTTGCGTATCCAGTATTTCCGGTGTGCTAACGTTACCATAACAAAAAGGTCATCCCTGACTCTGCGCTGCAGAATCTATCAAGATTAAGATGAAGATTCCCATCTTGTTTCATGTAAATCTGCCAAGGGTCACTGTGTTACGTTTTTTTATGACATTTACATGTCGATGCCGACCCGTAAATAGCATTTCTAATAAAATACATACACACAGGTTGGTAGAATCTCTGAAACTGTAAGCGTGTTTGTTGACTAAACACGTAAACGTTTCAACTCCATGACTAAACCTGTAATTATGTATATTGACTTAAACCGTAATTATATTTCTACTAACTAGACATGTGTTTCGTCTGATTAAAACCGTAAACGTGTTTTCTGACTACAACTGTAAACGTTTTTGCTGAATAAAATCGTAAACGTGATTTGTTGACGTGAAATTTAATCGGTTTTGCTGACTACAACTTTAAATATTTCTACTGAAAAAAAACATATAAACGTGTTTTCTGACTTAAACTGTACTTGTGTGTGCTGACTAATCTTATCCAATGGCTAAACATACTTTAACTGCTGACATTCAAAAAGTATTATGCGAAATAAAATAATCAAGTTCCATAGAAGGTATGCATTTATTTTTCAATGTCCTTCGTGTGACATTTGAACACGGGAAATTGTTCGAGCAAATAGATTTTGCGTTTGAGCTCATGTTTTCTTGAACATTAACTCCCACGCATGGTAAACGTTTTACACATCGAAAGAATAAACTGGTCCGCGGCATTTCATAAAATATATATTAAGTGTTTGGCTCGAATCCAGATGAACGGCAGGACCTTTTGTTAATTCAGATTGTAAAGAAAATTGAGTGCTTCCTAAAAGACGATGAATTAATCAGAACGCCTTATTCGAAAAAAGGTTTGAAATTGCTGTGTCTCCGTACTCCGCATGAATGATAATGATTTTGGACAGATAAACTTCGCAATGACCACCTCAAAAGGAAAACTGCAGAAAACAGTATTAATTGTATGCTTCCGTGGATGAAATTCCTTGGCCAGAAATCAAATATGCTGCCAACCTGCTAAATCATTCGCCCTACACGAGAAGAAGAAAGATGAATCTCGTGATCATTAAACATGAAACATATATTAATGATTGCAACGTAGTCATCTATTTATACTTAGTACATAAATTATCTCAACGAGTCCGGTATAATGTATAGTTTAAATAATTTGGACATCGCATATTAGATTTACTCAACAACAACACATAAATTCCACATAACTAAATAATATTAAACTGTAACTTTTTACAGTAACTATTACATATCGTCACTGACATGCGCTTTCTATTATCGCATTGGAATTATCTATTTGCTTTTATTAGTTGATTGATTTTATAGCATTGACTAGTTCTTAATACACCCGTTAGTATGTAATTACCTTATACGTTATTTTACTAAAAGTATTTCTTTACAATGTTTTTTCTTAAAATTCTGTATTATATCCTTATCATTTATATTTTATTTAAGTGATTATATTTTATCAGTGTAGCATTTCAGACGCCTCTGTACTGGTTTTATATCTGGTTATACGGCGCTAAACAAAATGTGTATAAGGCCGTATATATTTTATTTAACAACAGTTATTCGGTATCATCAACGTACTAAGGCTATTTTAACTAATGGTTGTATTAGCTGTTAACTACACAGCAAACTGAATCTGGTTGGTCGATTATTTATGTGACGATAACTGATATACTACATATGAGGTGAACTATTTGGTCCCGTAGGGCCTATTTGTAAATTAAGAAAACATTTCAACGTAAAATCCAGTCCGATATTTATCGTCAAAAAGTAACCGTTATTATAATCTCGTTCCAGTTCACACGAGTCATTTGAAGTGTACTGTATTCTTAGGACGACGTCGTTAGGCAGTATGTTTCCTAGAATGCAGTGACAGGCTAACGAGCAACCGTAGAGTCGTCATGGCGACGACTTAATGAAGAAGCGACACCTCCCATCAACGAATTATATAACCTCCTCGAAGGGTCAATTGCACTACAGCAATGATATTGCCATGCCAACAATTCCCATCTTATTCATGAACAAAACCTTTTATTACACCTACTACCGTTACAAAAACCTTTCTATTACACCTACTACCACTACCAAAACCTTTTATTACACCTAATAGCACTACCAAAATGTTTTTATTACACCTAATAGCACTACCAAAACCTTTTTATTACACCTAATAGCATTAATTTTTTTTTATTACACCTAATAGCACTACCAAAACCTTTTTATTACACCTAATAGCACTACCAAAACCTTTCTATTACACCTAATAGCACTACCAAAACCTTTTTATTACACCTAATAACACTACCAAAACCTTTTTATTACACCTAATAGCACTACCAAAACCTTTTATTACACCTGCTACCACTACCAAAACCTTTTTATTACATCTAATAGCACTACCAAAACCTTTTATTACACCTGCTACCACTAACGTGGAGCGCAGTAGGACAGCAGTAAGACCTCCGGACTCTCAACCGAGAGATCGCGGGTTCGAATCCTGAATAGAATCAGAATAAGACTATTACAAGTTATAATACGACACAACATTATGTTACAATACTCGTAAAACATCAACAATAAAATAACGCAAAACCAAGGATACTGTTAAGTAAATTACGCAAAATCGCCCCGTGACGCAACTGAGGCGCTTTATATTAAAACGTGTACATTGCATTACCATCTTTCATTAAAAAATAAGATACTTTAAATACACTAAAATTAAATCATATAGTTTAACTATTAAAATTGACTGTTGAGACATACATTAAATCATTAAGTGTTATGGCAGTGTACTAAACACCATGGAATTAATGAGTTTTTGTAGCAATTTGTGTTCGCCATTGGGACGGGTAACTCATTGAATGATCTTAGTGTATACGGCACATTTCGAATATTTGTTAGTAGCGTATTCAGTTTGTGGTCACTACGCTTCATTCTAGCGAAATATGTTTTACACAATTCATTGCGTCTGTCATGCAGCGTTGGTAAATTTACCATCTCCAGAATATCCTCGTACACACAACCAGGAAATATAGTTTTGAGACACCTTTTTTTAATTATCTCGATGTTGTCCGATAAGTATTTAGGCAAGTTCGTGTGCCATACCGGGCAGGCATATTCAACTACTGGTCTAATCACAGATACATATATTCTCAGTCATTTTGGTTGATACCAGCACATTTCAACTGATAGATCATATACACTCTCTTTCTTGCCTTTGATACTATTTCATCTACGTGTGCATTCCAACTTAAATCCGATGATATAGTTACGCCGATAACTTTTGCTTGAGTAACGCTCTCAATATCTTTCCCATTTATATCAATATACGGCAGAGATTTTACAAATGTTCTATATTTACCGAAACATATAACCGTTTCTTTTGTCTTACTCGTATTGACGCGCATGTCATTATTACTAGACCATCTCTCAATAATGTTGGCAGAATCCTGTATAACATATATCATACCTTGATTGCATATTTCAAATATGGTGCATTCGTCAACATATTTAAACATAGGACAAGATGTTTGCAAATCATTGATATGAACCACAAAGTGTTTTGGTCCTGATAAAGTTCCATGGGGAACGCCCCCATTAGGGTAGCCTGGCTTTGACACCGCGTTGCCGATTTTTAATCTCTGTTCGCGGTCTAGTAGAAACGCTGCCATCCATCGGACCAGGTGTGGTGGCACTTCCATTGCAAACAGTTTCTGTATTAGTATATCATGGTTAATTACATCAAATGCTTTGCTGTAATCGAAAAATAGCACTCTTACAAAACTGCCCTTTACATCGGTGGTTTCGTACCATTTGTGAAGCATTCCAACAAGAGCGTCCGTGGTACCAGTCCCTAACATACCTCCAAACTGCTTGTCGTCTATTTATGGTTTAACATAAACATCGACCCACTTTAGCACTAGAGGTTCAAAAACCTTAGCCAGAATTAGTGTAAGCGATATAGGTCTAATGTCATTTTCAACTGTCACTGGAGGGTGTTTCTTCGACAACGGAACAACGGTTGCTGGTTTCCACAATGTTGGCAATACACCTTCCCTGAGCGAGCTGTTGAATATTGCAGTGACCGGTGCCGTAACAAGGTGCGAACAGTTTTTCAAAGCCCATGGTGGTATATTGTCCGGACCCGTGGCTTTGTTCACTTTGACCTTACTAAGTGCCAACTCAGTGTCAGCCACGCTGATGCTGAATTCAGCTGGCAGTGGTTCCTTAGTGTCAAAGATCGGGTGGGAAGTCTGCAATATCGGTAAATCTTCACTCACTCACCGACACGAAGAACGCTTTCATGGAGTTGACTAAGCTGACTACATCTCCACGAGTAATTTTATTTGCCAGCATCTCGTTGCGACTGCCAGATGCTTTTCCCGTGAGTGACTTCATGTGCTTCCACCAGTCGCGTGACGATGTTTCCTCAATTGATGCTATTTTAGATTGATAGAACTGGTGTCATAATTTAGGTGATGTGCGATTCACTAAATTCCGGAGTTTATTGGCCCGTTCCGTGTCACCTGCCATGCGAGCACGTTGCCTCTGTCTAATGGGGTGTCGGAATCCATCTGTGACCCACGGTGAGGTGGTGTCGAACCTTGGGCAAATTCGTTTACTCTACATTGCTTCAGTTCACTCGGCTGTATGAATGAGTACCTGGCTATGGACAGCGGTGGATATCTGTGTATGAATAGTCTTCGCGCATTAATTGCAGCGTGGCTGAATGCTTCCCAGAGAAGTCGAGACGGTGTTCGATTGAACAGGTCTGCCAGGTAGAAAAGTGTAAAGCGCTTTGAGTAGTCCCGAGGACTGGATACTGCGCTATATAAGAACTTACCTTTCACTACCAATTTTATTACACCTACTACCACGATGAACGCGTGCGATTAGGTCTTTAAAAATCGGTTCTAACTCTACGTATGAATACATTTCGTGGCGGCTGAAAAACACGATAGATTATCTAAAATAGCTGCTCGTATTAACTTAGTCACGGCTGGTTATATTAACTATGTAATCCTAACTGTTTTTGTGCAGACAGCGCCATACAATTCCTGTTTAGTTCCTTCTAGCAGAACCGAATTTTAAAGATGAATCATTGGTCATGATGAATTAACACCGGTAGATCTTTGTCAACCTCTGACGTGAACGATGAAAGAACTTATGGTGTCAGAGTGATTTTCTAACGGAAATTCCTTTCAAAGCTTTGACGTATGTCGTGACTACATTGTGCGAATGTTACATCTTTGATCGGATACCCACTGCTACGATGTCGTATTGATTCAACTAGTGGGGCTTCGCTGTACAGATGAATGAAAGTGATCTTTAAGACATCCTACGTCGACATATTGCCGAGTTATTCAGGATGTTGTTGAGGGTTCTGGTCTGGTGAGAGGCGGAAAGAGACAACGTCTGTGGCGGATCTAGATGGCGTATATGAGTCGACGGGCGGTGATGGTTGTGAAGGTGATTGTTATCGTGGTGGTGGTGGTGGTGGTGATAACCGTGTTGGTGTTGGTGGAAGTGGTGATAACGATGGTGTTGGATAAGGATATTTGTATTCGTCCCCAAAGGAAACACACACATAAATGACATTGAAAAACAAGATCATTAATATAAACATACACGATGGTGATGACGGTGACGACGATTATGATGATGGATAAGGATATGTATTTGTTCCAAAAGCAATAAAAAAAAAAATGACATTGAGAAAACAATATGACTTATACAGACATATTTTATGTAGACAACTGTAAAATATACAATAATAATCAATCAATCGTCGACATAAATGCTTGTATTTTGCAACTGAAAACGTCTGCTGTGGGTCGAAAGGATCCTAATAAGACCAAAACATGTTACTCTAATTGGAGTTACCAGTGATGGTGGTGTTGGTGATGGTTGCTACTGTTGATGATGATGTTTTTGTTATTGTGGTGGTGGTGATGATGGTGGTGATGGTTGCTGATGATGATGTTGTTGTGGTGTTGATGGTGGTGGTGGTGGTGGTGGCGGTGATATTGGTTGTATACGTAGTATTGGTCGTGTTTGTGATGGTGCAGATGATGTATGATGCTGATGATGATGTTGTTGTTGTGGTGGTGGTGGTGTTGATGGTGGTGGTGGTGGCGGTGATATTGGTTGTATACGTAGTATTGGTCGTGTTTGTGATGGTGTAGATGATGTATGATGCTGATGATGATGTTGTTGTGGTGGTGGTGGTGGTGTTGATGGTGGTGGTGGTTGCGGTGATATTGGTTGTATACGTAGTATTGGTCGTGTTTGTGATGGTGCAGATGATGTATGATGCTGATGATGATGTTGTTGTGGTGGTGGTGGTGGTGGTGTTGATGGTGGTGGTGGTGGCGGTGATATTGGTTGTATACGTAGTATTGGTCGTGTTTGTGATGGTGCAGATGATGTATGATGCTGATGATGATGTTGTTGTTGTGGTGGTGATGTTGATGGTGGTGGTGGTGGCGGTGATATTGGTTGTATACGTAGTATTGGTCGTGTTTGTGATGGTGTAGATGATGTATGATGCTGATGATGATGTTGTTGTGGTGGTGGTGGTGTTGATGGTGGAGGTGGTGGAGGTGGTGGAGGTGGTGGAGGTGGTGGCGGTGATATTGGTTGTATACGTAGTATTGGTCGTGTTTGTGATGGTGCAGATGATGTATGATGCTGATGATGATGTTGTTGTTGTGGTGGTGGTGTTGATGGTGGTGGTGGTGGTGGTGGCGGTGATATTGGTTGTATACGTAGTATTGGTCGTGTTTGTGATGGTGCAGATGATGTATGATGCTGATGATGATGTTGTTGTTGTGGTGGTGGTGTTGATGGTGGTGGTGGTGGCGGTGATATTGGTTGTATACGTAGTATTGGTCGTGTTTGTGATGGTGCAGATGATGTATGATGCTGATGATGATGTTGTGGTGGTGGTGGTGGTGGTGTTGATGGTGGTGGTGGTGGCGGTGATATTGGTTGTATACGTAGTATTGGTCGTGTTTGTGATGGTGCAGATGATGTATGATGCTGATGATGACATTTCCGTACTATCATATTTCAGCATACTTAACCATTTCACGGGCGACTCTTGAGCGCTTTTTCACCGTGCTACCAAACTTAAACTCTACACAATCCTGCTTAATAAAGGACACTTCCAATGACAATAAAAAGGTAAACATTCTTTAAAATAATAATTTATTCATATGAAAATCCTGATTCAATCTCATAGATTGGCAACTTACGGCCAAAGGCAGCATGGATGAGCAATCTACTAGTGGCCGTCAAGTGTCAGATGGGGTATTTGTCTTTAACAAAACCTAGACGAAAGTCCCAAAGCTGCAAGTATTGCGTGATGTGTCTAACGACGTATCTAACAGCAGATACGTAGATCGCGTGACACAAATATCTGCTAATTGCACGTTGTGGGCTTGTACGGTCACCTGGCCTCAAGCGGGTCAGCTCTGTCCACTATTGATTTCTTGACCAGTCGACAAGAGGAAACGAGAGCAGATAGTCATCAACACAGTTGGGTCACCTAACATGCGAGCTGATGCTGCCGCGTATTGGCCCGTCGAGAAACGACGCTCCATTTTGTTAAAAAAACATTGTAAGCAAAATCTGTTAAATTAATTCACATGAGAAACATATTAACATGTTGATAAATAATTACAAGTATAAATATATGTTAATATCATATAGTATAGGAATGTCATAGAAGGCATAGGGAAGATTTCAACTAACCTGCATTAGCAAAGGGTCATTTCTTCTTTGGCAAGCGTCACCATCAAACTTTGTAGAGATATTTAGTCAAGTCGCACGAGTGCTCATCAATATCAATAATTTCGATGGCATATTAATGCGCTTACAAGGTTGTGGGACACTCACCAACAAAACAACTATTGTTGTTACGCGTGTTTTCCATCATGTCTCTTACTGTCGTCAACTAACAACATAGCGGTGCCATAAACGCCACCGTTTGAGTATTAGTTACTCAAAATATTGAAAACATCCTTCATATAAACGTATAGTGCACGTATTAACACCCGACAGAGAAGTAGGTAGTTGAATCAATTAGTTGTTAACTTAGTATACCAACACAGCTCTCTATATATCCATCCATCCATCCATCCCCCTTCCACCCTCCCTCCCTCCCCCTCCCTCCCTCCCTCCACCCCTCTCCCCCTCTCTCTCCCTCTCTCTCCCTCTCTCTCCCTCTAACTATCTCTCTCCCTCTCCCTCTCCCTCTCCCTCTCCCTCTCCCTCTCCCTCTCCCTCTCCCTCTCCCTCTCCCTCTCCCTCTCCCTCTCCCTCTCCCTCTGCCTCTGCCTCTCCCTCTCCCTCTGCCTCTGCCTCTCCCTCTCCCTTTCCCTCTCCCTCTCCCTCTCCCTCTCCCTCTCCCTCTCCCTCTCCCTCTGCCTCTCCCCCTCTCTCTCTCCTCGCAGCTGAAGTGTAAATTCAAAATCACTGCAAGCGTGCCATCAGTCAGTCGGGTGCTCTCGATAAGTAAGCCGCCAATCAGTTTGCATAATTCATGTGACCGTTCTGTCTTCTGCTGTCGCACAGGTCACGTGCGCACGTCGATTACGGTTTGTCAACATCTCGCAGTCCTGCCAGATGTCCAAAACAGAAGAGAGATCATTTTCCTGCGCATCGTTTTCACAAATAATCAGAATTATCACTAGTTCATGTGTTAATTGTTGATAAGCATACGAACTGGAAGCTCGAAGAGAACCAATTCGTATCCATATCAAACATTTTTAAGACCGGAATTTTCCAGTACGATTTTGCGGCAATTACATTAATATATTACATATTGGTGATAATATAAAACATTTTAAGAAAACGCAGCCACAGATCTGATTAATGTGTATAATTACTACTGAAACGATATTGAGAAATAGTTACGCTTATTGCGTTCCTTTATATAAATTTAATTAATCATTTTTATTTCAAAATTATCTTGTCTGTCCTGCCAACTAAGCCAGCCGATTCCAACTATCTGTATCGGGTCACATCTGCTTCTCATTGCCGTAAGCAGGGTTGAGTCTCATATCTTCTTTCAGGCAGTTGATTGATGTAAATGCAAGTCTTTATAAATATTAGGAATAGTGCACAATGCTAACAGACAGCCGCCTGCAGAGATAGAGTGGGCCGTGATTTCTTTACAACCACATAGCGCGAGCCACGTAATTCATTGTCAACGTCTTCTGATTACGTCCTGCGGTCTAATCTTCCTTTGTGTTATCTCGAACTTAGCACATTGCAATAGTCCCTTCATCTACCGAGACGTCCGCCCTTAGATGCCAGCTAGTAACGCTATAATACAGTTGCCAACGACCATATCAAATCGATTTTTCTTGGGGCCGCTGAGGACATGAGGCATTCGCGATGAAGTGGATCTAGCTTGCCGCTACGGCGACTTATCCGTGATCCGTATGTAATGTGACTGTACATGTTTACGACGGTTTATCCACCAGTGTACCATCGTCACAAGCGTTTGTAAACGCGACTGTAAAACAACAAAAAACACACCGAGTGTAACTGTCGTGTCGTACACACGACATATTGTAATGTCGCGTAATCCGGAAATAGGACGGGTTAGCATGGCCAACTTGCTTTGCCATTATAAATAATATTACATAGTTTCTCAACGCAAGAGGAAAATCAGAACAGTCTGATCTGTGGGATAAGTGTTATTAATATCATATTGCAGACGTCGCGAAAACAGGTCCCCAGAAAGCACTATTAAGAAAGCTTATTCCAGTTTACCCAAGAAAAAATCAGATTACTATTACACGTGTGACTGTAATTCCAGCGAAACGTAATTCACTTTATACAAACAACATGGGCACCTCGAACATGGGCTCGGAGAGGATTCTTTAATGTAGACGGGATACGAAACACACCACCTTGCATAAGATATTGACACCGAAACAGTCGCACATGCTGTCATCGCTCGTGAACGAAATCTAACGAGAATTGTCGTGTTTCTCGCAGGTTCTCGGGTCGAAGCGTGAGTTCCACTTCATGCACCGTGCCGTACCACATGCCCGCACACGCCGTAGCATCGGACACACACGCAAACTCAAGAGAGATCCACTGGTAAGTCTTTATTGGCGAGTCGGGTGCCGGGGGGTTACTTTGCGTGTACGAATACTTTTTCAGGTTAAGACTAAATTTGTTTTATATAAGATATAGAATGACCATTGTACAGGGTAATATGTAATATAATATACCCATTTAGCTTGGGTCCATTAACATTATTGTTGCAATTCCGCATACATTTTATAAAAAGAATCAAATGTCATATTCACGTTTTCTAAAACCGATATTCTTATGTAATAGGGTGTCAACGTTATCGATAACATTTTTATGACGTACATTTCCGGGATACTCAAAGCACACAAGTCGTAATACAGTGCGAAGTTTTATACAGGAAACATTCTCCCTTTAACACTGCAAGATCAACACAAAACTTGAGCTTCAGTGTATGGCCTGTAACGAGGGCCCTATGACTCCGCTTCTTAACAGCCGTTACCGCCAAGCATTGAAATCGATTTCCGATGCAGAAATCTACCTACTAATGTATTAATGCACACACGCTCTTTGCTTAGAGTCCTTGATAACTATCCGCGGGAGCGGAATCGGATTAAGGACTCGGTGGGCTGAAACGGAAGAAAAAGTTGACTTTATTGGAATTCCAGCAAACAAAACCGGAAAGATTATTGTGTTTTGACAGTCCACATACTAGAGGGCGGACATGCGCAAATGCCCCTCTGACACACATACACATTGGTACGCACATATGCACACGCTCGCGCGCGCGCGCGCACACACACACACACACACACGCACGCGCGCATAATCGATATCTCACAATTAAAGACAGCGCATTGACTGCAGAAGTGGGCGCTGTCTTTGTGGCGTTGGTCCAACAGCACGTTGTGACATTTACAGAAACAGTCCGTGCCTGTGTGCGTCAGCTAACGAGCTTTCAGTGTTAACGGATTATCAAAAACAATCGAAAATATTTACCACCAGTGGTGAGGCAACGCGTAATTCGCAGGAGACGGAATACCGTTGTTTTAAGCAGGACGTGATGGTAGTCTATCGCAGTCGTTAGGCGGCGTTTGGGGTTTCACGTTTAACTGTCGTGATTGTTTTCGCACGTGTAGAAACAATCCAATATAATTTCGCACGGAATAAACACACATACACCCACGCACGCACGCACGCACGCACGCACGCACGCACGCACGTGCACACACACACACACACACACACACACACACACACACACACACACACACACACACACACACACACACACAAATGCTAGCGATATTTTTCTTCTCTACTACAATTTGTCAATATTTTGTGGCGTATCAGTCTTTCGAATTCAACTTTATATTTGCGAGGAAATTTGATCGATGATGATTAAGGACTGCATCATTTATTATTGATATAACTGCACTGAAATAAGGTTGTGCATATCAGTTGTAAACCGGGCACGAATAGCGCTACGATTTATTGATTACGATTGATCAGTTAAACAAAGATTTGTTTTTTTAACAAAAAAACAATCTAAACTCGATAGCCATAATTTATTGTGAGCCCAGTCGGTGACTGACGGTTTTATTGTATAGTGGCGCCAGGCACGCTACACGGCACGTATGGCAACTATGACAAACGAGTTTGATTATTGGTTTTCAGTTTGTCTCGTTTATTACGTATTAAATATGTTTAGTTTTGTCCGACCGACGGTAGATCGTGAATAGTTTCACAATTAACAATTATAATACACCAATTAATTTGTATATGAACATATTGCCATATTATGTTTCTGCTTTGGAACGTAACACATCCAACGCCCAGTGGAAACGCCATATGCGCAGTCCACTTAAGTCCGATATGCCCACTGCTGAATCAAACGTATCAGAGCGGCTCTGACGGAGAATTTCCACAGATTATGTCCTCACGTACGGCTTTCATTACTTGCCTCGGCTTATCAGGAAACCGTATCCACCACGCGTTTCAAGATATACTGTCAGTCTTGATGAAATGGCTATTCGGGTAACAATAAAGCCTTGCAATGTCAAAGTCGTTTCTTCAATAACTGGTATAATAACAGTGATATTGCTAATTGTGCAATGAAAGCAAACAAAACCAAGCAAATGAATTAATTAAGCTCTGCTGTCTTACATCTTATAACTAATGCAATTCCTTGGTCACAGTTTGCCCTTCGTATCCCGGTTACTGTTCCATAACTTGCATCCACACATGGAAACGAAGTCAGTTTTGTGTTCCATTGGTAACCATTACGTAATTTATCTGAATACTGGAGACAACAACATGCCGCTTTTTGTGTCTAAGTTTGTTTTCCACTAATAATAACAATATTACATTTTTTCGAGAAAGTGCCCAATAGTGAGTGTCCAACTGTGAGTGTCCTGAATGTTTACTTACAATTACACGACGTCATTTTGCAGATATCTCGGTGTAATCATAATTCGACAAGCCATTTTTTTTCCTTAAACTTTTCTTACGAAACGGAATATGATTTCATGAACTTAATAATAGATACAAAGTTAAATTAAAGTTAATTAATGATGTGTTGAAAGAAAAGCTATCGTTAAATTATCCATATCCACAGGGTAGGTTATAATGGACGTCTATGTAAAACCTATTGTGGTCTCACCCAACTGCGGACAAATACAATCGCCGGTCCGCACTCGACTGATGTCAACATTGATGCAACCATTGACCGGGCATGAAGAGAAATTATATATATTAACCCGAGCACGTATTCGCGCTAAAGGATCAACTCATCCGTCTACAAGCACCCGCCTTGAATGGCAGTGCTCGTCCTGTGGGATTTCGCGTCCTAGATATGGAGTTGACGACAACAGGAAAGTAACGCGAAATGCCATCTTGCTACAGTCCCCCACGCTGATTGACGTCATCAACGGGAACGTACGCACTAACGTGTTTCACCGTTGTGGTTTTCGTGCACTGCAACCAGATCCGAAGATTTATCGCTTTGATACGTGTCAACGACGTGTTTCGCCTTACGTGGCAGCAGACGCGACATGGAATGTGGCGGTCATTCAGTGTTAATTATTTTATTGATTACGCATGCATGCACTCACATACCTACATACGCACACGCGCCCGCACGCACACAAACAAATAATTTTGAAATAAAAATAAGCGAAGAAAATTAACTTGTTATGGGATTCGAACATGCGACTAAAATATTAGGAGGTAAATATAAAAGACAATTGCCTTCTCTGTCTTCGGGTCTGTTGCGTATGGAACCTGTTTTTTGTTGGTATAGAGACAACAAAACGAAGAAATATTGATGTTATTGTATAAGTTCTGTCAATATATATAAATTAAAATTTATTTTAAATGCATGTTCTTCTCTTATAAATTAATTCGAAATGTTTGATTGTATTAATTACTGATGAGTTATGGACTATGAATACGATAGTTAATGCGATTGGTTACTCAAATTCCCAGACAAACGTCCCGGTACCGGTAACAATGACAAATGAAATGGCAACTGACAACCATATATGACAAAATTGTGACGTCTGTACTACCTGTCATATTATATAATGGTGGTTGGTGCTCGTGTTACAAAACGGAAGGAGACTACAATACTGTTATCCAAGTTGTAAAAGAGCGTTGAGTCGAAGGCGTCCGTTTCCTTGACGTCCCACGCAGTCTTGACGACCTGTTTCAATTCGAGCGCCGTCTGCGCCTGCTAGTCTGTACGACATCCGCCCTTAATTAACTCTCTCCGTCTAGGCGAACAGTAAATTGCTGTTTTCGAGGAACAGGCTAAAAAAACTCAATACACCCCTTCAATCTGTTTCCTTACTGATCCGTCATTTTGGTTTACCCTAGGGAAGGCCAGAGATGCAAGATTGTGTGAATCATTGGCAAATATTCAATGGAATGTTTTATTGTAATCCATTTGGTGGCATAAGAGGTAACAGACACCAACAAGAGAAGTTAGTTTGAAGCGCGGAACAAACGTTCAGGACAACTAATGTTCTTATACACGATTGCTCTTTATTTTCACTGCGTATTGAATCGATTCTCAAACATGTGTGAGATCTATATTTATTGCATACTATCATAGTGAAGTATGTGTGAGAATAACGATTTTTCATCATATAGGACTGATACAGTTGATGTTGTGAAACATTGTGATTATCCGGCATAATGCTGGTATAAAATACACGATTCATAAACAAAACGTTCAACAAAGGCAACTGCATTGATAGAAACGTTAAAGGAAATAAAAATAAGGCATTAGCTAAAGTCCTTTTTATGTGTACACAAAGTTTAACATTGCATGTAACATTTGACAACATTAAACAAATACAGAAAAATACATTTGTAGCATAAATTCGATTTTAAGCCCGTCTGTGAAGCGATTCCCGCGGAAAATAAAATTTTAATGAGCTAGGCGATCACGTGGTATCGTGACGTCAATTATGACACACACATTCGCATCAGGCCGACCTTTTCCATGCATTCAGAGCATGTTTACAAGGATAGCTTTTGGGTCGAAACGAGCGTCAGAATGAGTTATAGTACAATCTTCCGACGTAATACAAACACTAGTCATCATAGAGGAACATGCAGTTATCTTACGGTTCCACATGAATCGAATTTTATTCAAAACAACGAATGCGAATGGGCCTACAAGTCGACTAGGTTTCGCCGAACTTGGGCTCGTTTTCAGAATAATTATATTGAATACAACCAACGGGAGATAATCTACACCAATAAACATACACAGCAAACATATATTGTATATAGCTACAGAAAGTAACGTGTGTAATCTCATAATATCACTAGAATATCGATATATGAAGCAGAAGTTGTACAATTTATGCACAGCATAAAATGTGGAATTTCTAATTCGTTGAATTGTTTGGATTTGTTTGGCTTGGTGGACGTGGAAATAGATAGCAGGATGTAATATAACATGAATTCAAGCAATAGGTGTTTTTATTCCCTTTAATATGTTGACATCGAACACTACGATATTCCTAACGATGGCAACCAGTTGTGCTGTTTAACTATCACGTTTACGCCAAACTTGCAAGTAAGTGCGCATAGTTCGAATATATGAATATGATATTATGTACAACACGGTTGGTCAACGACATGCTATTATATGAACGAAACCCACATACCATCCATCATATACACACAGGTAGACAATGTATGAACGCAGCATGAACAATACCATTGTTCTCGTTCCTTTGAATCATTTTTATGTTCGTACACGTGAGAGAACGCGGTCGGTAGACATCGATTACTTGTTCTAGAGCATATTAAATATTGCATAATGGTATGTTATATAAAACCAGAACAAAGAGGACATATTTTATGTTTTGTTTTATATTCATGTTATTTGTAATTTGTGGTGTGCCAGTGATTCTTATGTGCAGGTTTATAATGATTGTTATACAGGGTATCAGTGCCTTATTATTAATGACGTGGCTTGGTACTAATAAACCATGCAACAGTATTTCAATTTATATATGCAAACATTTAAAATGTGTTTATATGTACACCACTATATGAAGATCGTGTATTTAATATTCACAATATGACGCTACTGATATTGTCATGTGAATACGCATTCTCAGCAACGCGTTATATTGAATAATATGAAACCAAAGACACTATTTATGATCTAGTTTTAATATTATCTTAATAACACTAGCACCGCTGTTGCGATATAATATATGTAATATACGCGACTACTACGGCAACTGTTCAAGGCGGTTGTGAAACCATGATGATTAAATTCCGTATTTGTTAATCGCAGATTTAGTATGTTTAGTGAAGGGCCGCTGCGCGAATAAGTATTAGTATACCTAATGCTACTACATTGTATCAGCACTGTTTGTTTCGGTGCATCCCGTATCATCTGTTGCACTTATGATTGATCTGGAGTTTGGGATGATATCGTTCTTCCAATACAGCTAACCATACATTCGATGAGAGAACACAAACTGTTTCAATCTTGATGCATCATAGCATTACACAATATTTTGTATTATATATGTATTAATATTTATAGCATAATAAACATAATTATTACCTTAACTACACCTCTTACATAAAATAAACACGACATTTGGTTGACAACATCGTCCACAGCAAAATAATGACCTACTGTATCAGAAACCAACCTGCCAAAAATGATACGATAACAAAAGCAATATTCCAAACGTTTTGGCATTAATCTGAGTATGATATAACACACAATCAAGGCTCTGGAAATCACGTCCATGACATCTGCCTGTTTTTGCATCGGTACCCGTTATTCCACTGACCTTTTCACGAGAATCGCCATTGCATCCAATCAACAGTTCCGATCATTGTTGGGTTTTTTCTTTGCCAACGCCATCGATCACGATTTGCCATTATTATCTACGTCCTCGCGGAAATGATTAGGAATGCCATATTGTCATTGCATTGCATTGACGAGCGGCGAGAGAGGGGAGTGTATGCTGTAGACCGGCTAGAATTCTAGTTTCATGCCTGCAAAATTGCAACACAGTAATGCACAACGTAATCCATGTATTCAGTGTACACAGGACACAGGATCGGTCACGTTAACACATCGGCGCAATATCCTAACAGGACTCTGCCCAGCGTATATATCCAGATAGAGGTCAACGTGGATGTCCATTTCCAAAAAATTGTTATTTCATTTTGCCACTATACAACGTTTGATCCATGGAACATTGACTATCCTTATCCATATGTTTGTAGACACACTCGTCCCTTCTGTCGCTTGTACCGTTCACACTTTCCTAGGAAGCATTCCACTACCATTTTCTCTCACTCCTTGATCAATCTCGCTCTTCTGTCGTCCCCTGTACTTTCATAATTATCTACCCCAAAATCTGGATTGTTACTTGCATGTTTCGATCTCATCTGTCTTTAACAATTTAGTACCCATAACAACGCAACAACTAATACAAATCCAGTTGATTAGCATATGGAACGTGGTAACATAAACTGTATGAAGCATAAATATTTTTCCCTGCATAGAATGCTGGATCCCTTGAAGGAGTCACATTTCCGGAGGCCCATCGTCGGGTTTTATATGAAGGCAACAATTGTCTTTATCTTCAGGTAAAAGTGGCTGTGCAGCAGTCAGGGTTCCTACGTCACAAACGCGGCTATGTGAAGATTCGAGGCATGCCCGTGAAAGGCGGAGACGTCACTGCCCACAGAAATGACGCCAAGCCTAACGGAGAGCCGAATGATCCTCTCTTCGACAAGCAGTGGTACATTGTAAGTATTAGCAAAATCTATGCCCATCCTCCGCATGACGTTTGTTATGACGCGGGTTCTAAATGTGATGTTTTACGTTAACGCAAGTTAGTAAAATGCCCCTAAGCGGTCACGGATCAACTGCATGTAACGAGTAACGTTAGGAATACCCAAATTACGTCCGTTTAACGTACGGTACGAACCGTTAAAGCGAAACAACAACAAAACAAAATCGTTACTTTTATTCGAAGGGTCGTAGATTAATCCCTGAAAGTTTGGCGCCACAGATCGAAACCGTCTAGAAGGAAAACGTCAACATGCCCATAGGCATATACATACTCACGCTAGCTCAATTATAGTTAGACATCCATTGTCAGGCACCCACGTATCAGCTACTTTTGGACACCTCACCCATCTCACCTGTCTCGTAATAGTGGGTGGATGTTGGGACAAGTCTGGTGATATCCTCACATTCAGACACCATGCGCGTTGCTGCCTCATTCGTTTCATAGCTGTCGAGAAATGTCCATTCGTTGAGATTATCAATCTAACTGTGGCTATGTCTGCCTCTCTTTCTCTTGCCTCCCTTTGTGTCTCATGACAGGCCTGTGCAGTTCTCATCTTTCTGCTACAGACAATATATATTTATGTTGCTCGAACAGCAACTAATAACCGCTAATACGCGGGCAGACGACTAGTTGAGTAAACAGCTAAGGAAGACAATCCAGATAGAAAATGTGAGCCGAGGACCCAACCTAACAAAGGCATTAACTTGAAACGGGCGGAAGATAAGGATACGATTATTCACCCCAACAGCAGATGTAGCATTTCTGACATTTACAAACAATATATATGTTTTTTAATACCCTATCTTTATAGCATCATCTCCTATCAGGCGCCGAAAGCCGTTCTTACTATGTTCATTCGTTTGGTTGAACCAATGGCCTCATAGCTACCAACTGGCGATGTATTTAAAACAAAACGATGGTAAGAGTTATCTGCCTACATGTTTCTGATATGATAAGCGTTCTTGAAGGACTTTCTACTACCTGGAAGAAATAAGTTTTAGACCACTCTCCAATGCAGTGTAGAAGAGTTTTAATAGATCAAAATACTATAACGGTCATAACTCTGCTGGCTGTTCATTACTCCACTGGTAATCCAACATAAATGATACAAGTGAAAAAAAACAATTCTCCCCACCGACCGAGAAAGCTGACGGAAAGTATGGACGAACGTTCTCCATCGTATATTTTATTCAGGCAGTGTCGCTGTTATCCTGAATCCTAATGTACACTAAACTACTAAATCAAAGGACGATATGCACATTTACCCTTTACCTTGTCCGTCGTATATTTTACCCAGGAAGTATCGCCGTTAGCCTTAATCCTAATGTACGCCAGACTACTCAATCAAAGGACGACATGCACATTTACCCGTTCATGGAAACGGTTGTCTGATTAATCATTTCCCTTTGACGACCAACTGGTGGGAAGGGAACGAGAATAAATGATGATGACAATAATGATGATTTACATCATGCTCTTCGTGCCATCGTTACTGCTATAATTTACTCATTATCGCTGTCACTATTATTTTGGTTGTTTGTGTTCACATCATTGTTTCTCTCGACGATTCTGTGATCGTCGTCTTTTTCATAATCGTCGCCAAATGTCTCATTGTCATCAAGTTCTTTACTATCGAATCGTATTTCACGTATACCATTCGATTATTTCATTTGCGATGTCACAGTTTCATTTGCCACTCCTGGCATTATCAATAGACCTTCAACACACGTGAATCGATTTACATACATACTATAATGGGCGTACGCATATTGAAACTTTTCTGTCATTCATTAGAATATGTGTACAATTATACTGAGTTATAAAATTCTTTCTCAACTGGGGCTTTGCATTTAAGATATGGACGGTCTTAGTTTATTTGCCATATTATGTTTGAGCTAGCCGTTAATACAAAACAATCCTTCCAAACGCTCCTATTTGAGAATAACACGTTTTGGCTGCATCACGATGCTACGTTATTCTTACTCAATGCAATAACTTTATGGAAAAAATACTACTTATTCTGTAAATGCCAACGGTATCAATCAATATGTGTAAATATATCTGACAACGGCGATATATATACAACACATGCGGGACTATCGATAAGCCAATGACTTCCTTCTCTACTACGTCTACTTATCGTCATGCCTTTCCTCCCAAAGAATGCTATTCATGCGTTGCGAAACAAAACAATCCGGTTATATCACTTGATAGTTCAAATGGTGAATATGGTCATGTCACGTATTCGATGTTGTTTTAATAGTATTGGTTGACGTTTCAGAGCAACACAGGACAAGCGGGTGGCGTTCCAAAACTTGACCTAAATGTCGGTGCAGCGTGGGCGCTTGGTTACACGGGAAAGCACGTGACCACAGCCATCATGGACGACGGTGAGTACCGTGGCAGCTGTAGTTTCGTATGTGACAGCCGCAGTTTCGTAACAGGGTTGTTTCAACTGATTAAATGTGATAACGTTGATTGG
Organism: Escarpia spicata; assembly: GCA_963995525.1. Taxonomy (NCBI): domain Eukaryota; kingdom Metazoa; phylum Annelida; class Polychaeta; order Sabellida; family Siboglinidae; genus Escarpia; species Escarpia spicata. Next base: position 25,714,880 of record OZ023211.1, read on the forward strand.
AAATTTCGTACGTTATACACACGAGGGCCGTAAACAGTTATCGTTCAGTTTATGTGGCTGTAAACCAGAAGTTAGTAACCAATTTTGCAAATGACATCACACCTGTTGAAAAGGTTTTCCAGATACTTACAAATCATGTACATTGCACTTTGTTTTATTACATTATCTGGGTAAAGAATTAAGCAAGGTGAAAAAATAGTGGAAAAAGAAACATGATCCAACATATTTATAAATACTACTAAACCATTGTACACAGGTTGTTGTAATTCATTAAATAAGGAAACACTTTAAAAGAAATTTGCTATATTCTTGTGTCATAGAAAACGTATCGTTGACATAATAAGTCATAGGGCCAAAGTACTGAAATGGTGACATATATTTATGTGGCAACAGGAACACTTTATTTGTATATTGGGTCATTAAACTTGCACTACAGAACAAACGTGTGAAGGAAACCAACAGCATCGTCCTCGTCAACACCTTTTTATGATTTCATGACTGGTGTAATTAAGTTTTTTATTGCGAAATGAAAAGAGTAAATATAGGAACATAATAGTATTATACTTGTGAACAATTCTAACGGAAAGGGACAAAAGATGCGCTGTGCTTATATCCTCCATATAACATGTGCATACTATTAACAATGAACATAAATATGTATATTTTGTAACTAAGGAATATCTTGCAAAGTAAATTAAACTGATACGTTCGTTTTTAAAACAATCGGTTCCGTAACAACTAAACATGTAATTATGTGTTCTCTTTTTAAGATAGTATCTTTTATATAATGTTTTTATTTCTTATTAAAACTGGTCTTGTTATATTAATAGTCTAGTCTACCGAATTCCCCAAATTAACACCACACACAGATACATACTTAAATGTTAAAGATGTTCGTACATTTTGGCGTGTTACATATGGTGTAGCATCATATAAAATGGAAATGGTTGAAGGTCACCATGCACAGTTAATTTGACATGACGTTGTTTATAATATAATTATTTATTTAAAATCGTTCATCATAGCATAACTACTATGAAGATTTTCAGAAGATATACCCGAAACATACAACATCGTCTTTACCAAAATGTGGCGTCTTTTCATCAAATATAGACAACGTTCATCTTTTTATCACTCCATGATTGGTTCCTTTTTTCCTTTCGGTGGTGCAATTTCTACTAAAACTATACATTTTCCAGTGGCTATGGATGGATATACGATATCACAATTTCACTTTTATTGCCACAAGATGGACTGGAATAAAAACACATAGCAGCCACAGAAAGTGGTTGAGTTACCCAAGAAGCCATCCACGGAGGAGCCGTTCTACTCCTCCGCTATATCAATATAGAGACGTATTTTACGTCACTAAGGACTGCGAGATGAACGCAGGAAAAACAGTTTCTGTCTCATTTCCCGTGTGAGTCAAACGTCAATTGTTGATATTTATAAAACAATTGACAAATAGAGCAGAATGGCCCGTTAGGCCTAAACAACATGTTGGATTCCCGACAAGCCAAATACTTTTTTTTCCACTTACTGTCTGGTTTGTTTGTTACGTACTTCCCAAGTGTGTTCTATTGTGCCACACTTTCATATGTAAGTTGGCCTGTGCACGTTAATGAATACCGACCTTGCGTTTCAACACGAAATGTAGCCATGGTAATCAAGTCGAAATATTCAAATTAAATACTAACGGTCAATAATGTTTAACTATTCCGATTCGCGTATGGGCGGTCAGAATGTTATGTTTGAATATATAGTTTACATGATTTTACGATACAGACGATCAGCCACATTTAGATAATAGTTTACTGAAGACATGGTGTGCGTGGGCGATAATGTATACACTCATGTTTAATATGCACAATGTTGTCTATTTTGTTGTAGGAGTCGACTACATGCACCCTGATCTCCATGACAACTTCGTAAGTCAAACGCTTGATTACTTATTACGCCATTATTTCATGTTGACCGTACTTGGTTGGTTAAAATAATATTCATATAAAACATATTGCTGGTGTGGTCTTTACCAATATTTGCGAAAACATGCAATTTTGGATGAACTAAACTACACGATTTGGTATTGAAGTAAAATAAACTAGCTTTGCGACTTATATGTAAACCGCTTTGCTCAGACAGTCCAGTAAGTGTACACGTTTCAAAACTGAAATAGAATGTTTTACATGACCATATATTTTCTGTCCATTTATTTGTTTTACATAATTTCTCACAGTAAATAGACTACAGCAATCAAGATTAAAAGTTTAATATCGTTAATTTGGATCAATTTTCAGGTAGAAAAAATAACAGAATTTGGGCATTTTAGTTATAAAACTACCAAATGAGCTGCATATCAGTTACCAGAAATAATCGTTGAGCATCCACTTGAATGAACGCTATGTAGGACGGACGCATGAGATCGTGTGCAGACATCTGCATTAACCTAACTGGATGGTGGACAGATAAACGGGAAGACTAGGTGTACGTTGGCTTAGTTTCTGTCTGGCATATTTTTACTTTCACAGGAAATACGCTGCAAATATCATAAATGGAATTAATAATTATAATTATACATGGTATGTTTCTATTCTAATGGTTTTAAATATTACCGTAAGACAGCTAAAGTCGTGTCAGAAAATGTTATGCAGGTCGGGAATCCGATGGAAATAAAAAACGAATCCGTCGTATTTGATCCAGTTATCATCCCGTCGAAAGGGAGATCTTAGGGCGGCGACGCAGTGGAGTGGAAGACGCCATGTGTGATATTTGTTCAAAATGGCTTACCACACATATGCTTGGAAAACAATTGGAGTAATTATTGAGGGGATACTAGCTCAACACGGAGCGGATGTGTCATCTCGCCGCGATGTCAACGTTCTGCAGAAAATAATACCGCAGTGTTTACGATTCAGTAACAAGCGAGAGTTGGCTAAAAAGAACGAAAGATGATACAGCCAATCAAACTGTCAGAGTCAGGTTTCGGCAAGTCTTCATTTCCGCTCTGTAATAAAAGATGATCACGTAACGTTCACTGTTGCATTTTGTTGTAATTCTACATCGGACTGCTAGCTCGAACACGTGACAGAGTGAGGTAGCTGACATTTAAACAATCACAGGAAGCGAGATTCCTCGTTCTGTTGTCGCATGAAAACTTACTTGACAAATAAAAATTCACATAATCGTTTGATATGTTTCTCGTTTAGAACTTGACACGCGGCTTTTACTCGCAGGAAGTTTCAGGTGGTGTTCATGCTGCAAAGTTACATAACGTAACAGTGAACACACATGATAAAATATTCGAACTGTCACCTCAGACAACGTTCATTTAATGTTTCCTCTCTCTCTCTCGTTCCTGCCTCCCAGCCTCCCAGCCTCCCAGCCTCCCTGCTTCCCTGCCTCCCTGCCTCCCTGACTCCCTGACTCCCTGCCTCCGTGTCTCCCTCCCTCCCTCCCTCCCTCCCTCCCTCCCTCCCTCCCTCCCTCCCTCCCTCCCTCCCTCCCTCCCTCCCTCCCTCCCTCCCTCCCTCCCTTATTTTCCATTCCCCCCCCCCTCTCTCTCTCTCTCTCTCTCTCTCTCTCTCTCTCTCTCTCTCTCTCTCTCTCTCTCTCTCTCACACACACACACACACACACACACACACACACACACACACACACACACACACACACACACACACACACACACACACACACACACACACACACACACACTCATACACACACACACACACACACACACACACACACACACACACACACACACACACACACACACACACACACACACACACACACACACACACACACGCACGCACGCACGCACGCACACACACACACACACACACACACACACACACACACACACACATCAGCTCTGACAGAAATACGAACACTCTGTTTAGTTTCAACTATTGCTTTTCTTCGCAGAATGCGGAAGCGAGCTATGACTTTAGCAGCAACGACCCGTTCCCTCCCCTATCCGCGCTACACCGACGACTGGTTCAACAGGTAAGTCACGATCACCTTTGTTTTCTCCCACTTGTGTAATGATCGTGAGAAAGCGTTTGTTAAGCGTTTGTTAACTGTCAATACCAGTTATGATGGTCATTGTGAAAACGCAAACAAACGTGCACACACACACACATACATACACACACGAACACGCACGCACACATACGCGAACGCAGGCACGCACACTCACGCACACACACGCACGCATACACACCGCCGTATTTCGAACATACTGTGACTTGGACAGACTGTTCCACACATCCGAAGTTAATTCCTTATGTACGCGCCAGAACAGAGATGCAAAAGTACTCCTTAAAAATCGGATGTCCGTATAACGAGAGACCACTCTATTGCTTAATATGCCAGCATTTTAGTGTAAAAACCTCCCAAAATAATAAAAAGAAGCCTTTTACGGAAATGGCGTATTAGACATTTACATCACAACGTATATGATTAATTTCCTTGAAACGATAATTTAGCAACACGAGTAATATAATCCAAGCTGCGTCACGCAATCTCCGGGAATTATGTATTATAGCTTTCAACCAGTGGTAATTATTTGTATTTAGCAGCATCATTTTCTAGGAAGCAAATCGTTTAACATGAAGAAATGACAAGTGATTGGAAGAGTTAATTGACCAGGCTGACATACAAGTAACCAATGTACCAATCAAGCAATAACGCAGATACCCAGTTGCCCATGATGTAATAATTATATCGAAATGATATATACCATTTATTTCCCTCGGTTGACTTGCTTGTTCTTGTTGTAGCCATGGAACCCGTTGTGCTGGAGAAATCTCAGCGAAACGCGACAACAAAATCTGCGGGGTCGGAATCGCCTATGACTCCAAAATCGCCGGTATGAACGTTTTTTTTTGTATCTAAGCTTTCTTTATATTACTAAGTAAGCTTATTTCTGTCTGTCTGTCTCTCTATATGTATGTCTGTATGTCTGTCTGCCGTATGCCTGTCTTTTTGTCTCTGTATCTCTGTCTGTCTGTCGTCTGCCTCTCTCTCTCCTCCCCCCTCTCTCTCTATATACATATATCCCCCCCTACCTCTCTCCTTCTCTCCCTCCGTCCCTCCCCCTTCCCTGTCATGTTAACGGCAAATTGCGGTACGATGGGACTAGAGCAATGAAACCATAATATGCTTGCTGAAACAAAAAGCTTTAAGTTGATATGTTCTCAAAGTTCCAGACACGTTCCCTCCACAAACACGCCCATTATTTTACGGTAATACTCGTAACATTTAACCATTCCCTTAAGGCGCCAGTGTTTTGTAACCGAGTTCCTGCTTGGTCGACAATATCGGTACTTTTGTCGATCGTAATGGCAAATCACATGTCCTGCCGTCGTTTCTCGCAAGGTTATTGTCATAATCATCCTCGCAGTCACTATAACAATCAACGCAATACTCATATGGCAGGTTTTTTTACCGAAGCCAATATTAACAACAGCAACGGTAACGGCAAGAGCGGCTATCGCGACGCCGGCGTGGTACGTATCGGGATTCTCCTCGTTCAGGACGTGCTTTCCCGTGGCATTTTGTGAAAGTGTCACGTGATGCGTTTGTTCTTTGTCATTCTCTAGATGGATTTGGGACACAACTTACGATTTTGTTTCAAAGCTACTAGAGTCAAATTCATATATGCAACGAATCAAACATTATAGTGTATACCTTCGCGCGATATAACTACCCGTAGACCCCAGTCCATCAACTCATCACCAACTGTTCATCGCTATTGCTACTACCGAAAAAACCCATAGTTGCTTTTTCTTTCACGACCAAAGCAATACAAATAGCTACGATCAAAATGGGCATGATACGAATTACAGAATGCGTCGAGAATTAACCGATATATACATACATATATATATATATTAATTATACATTAAATATACTGAATGATTACAACAAATAACTATAAAATAAAACTATATGTATAAATACAGATATGTCAAATCAAGTTTCAATTGCTTTGAAAATATTAAGTGTCTTCAATAATTTCCTAACATGCATAATGTTAAAACTAATCATCTTCTCTGTTCTGCAGGACTGCGCATGCTGGACCAACCTTACATGACGGACCTGATCGAGGCTAACTCCATGGGCCACCGCCCCGACCTGATAGACATCTACAGTGCGAGCTGGGGCCCCACGGACGACGGTCGCACGGTGGACGGGCCTCGTAACGCCACCATGAGGGCCATCGTGAAGGGAGTCAACGAGGTACGGCAAACGAAAACTGTATAATTTATTTGTTTCAAATTTGTAACGAAACAAAATATTCAATACAGAATCCATACAATATGTGGATTTAGGTCTACAGAAAACAAAGATACCAACATTTAAGCTTCAAGTGCCTGTAGTGTGAAAATAAAAAGTTAATGTCACATAAGGCGGGAGGGAGATAAGTGTAAACATAATTGTTGTCGTGGCAGCCATCTTGTTTTTAATGCCTAAGATTATTTAACCTTGAACAAAACGAGTAATAGTAGAATGTTAGTATATCATTCCTACAAAAGAATTTCATGTGTGGATCTGTTACAATTATTAAACACGTAGAATCGATTTTTATCCAAGGTAACTTAGTACAATGGCATAGACATTTACTAACTCCAGCCAGCTCACGTGACGTGCGACAGCAATTTGTAGTTCCCCTGCAAACTACTGTGTTATGTCACACCAACTCTTAACTCTTTTATATATCGTTTTCTTTATTGATATCTACTTCTCCGCGATATTTAGTACTACTGACGTTTTCTTCAGTTCTATATTATCGCAAATGTTAAAGGCATTTTATTTGTTGTTTTGTATTCGTTTTATGTGTAGCGCTGCGAACATTGCCCCCTTGATATGGCGTATATTAAATAAATAGTATTACTAGTACTACTGATGTTTATTATCATGAGTTATGTATTGTCGTATTTTAAATGCGTTTTATTCACATTTCTTAGTATTTTTTATATGCAGCGCTGCGGACATTGTCTACTAGATATGGCTTTATATAAAACAAATAATTATTATTATTGTGATAGGGCCGCGGCGGCCTGGGCTCCATCTACGTGTGGGCGTCAGGAGACGGCGGGCCCGACGACGACTGTAACTGCGACGGGTACGCAGCCAGTATGTGGACCATCTCCATCAACTCGGCAACCAACGACGGCCAGACCGCCGGCTACGACGAGTCTTGTTCCTCTACGCTCGCCTCCACCTTCAGCAACGGCAAGAGCGGCTACCGCGACGCCGGCGTGGTACGTGTCGGGATTCTCCTCGTTCAGGATCAGAATCACAGTTATTTGACCATAAGATATTACATAAAATAAATCTATATTATAAACAACAAATATATATTAAAACGTAAAAACAACAATAACAACACACACGCACGTACCCACTCAACTAACCACTCACACGCACGCACGCACGCACGCACACAACACACACACGCACACATGACGTATGCTGCTAACATAAGAGCCACCCTGGTGGTTACTTAACAATAATTACCAAAACTAGTATTGTCTAAACACTAATTAACACGATGTGATATTAACTAACACTAACTAACGGCCAAATAAGCAAATGAAACCCTAAATATATGTTTTAACTTACACTTATTTAACAGTCGCAAATTATTAAATAACTTAAACAAAATATACAACTAGCTGCGCTCCGGTGTCCCCTTCCTTGTTAAACCTGACTACATCATCTCTCCAACACCGCCCTTTCGGCGACTGTGACCCGGGCAATGTTCGCAGTCTAGACACCTCAACTTCGCGTGTATCCATATAGATTTCAGCGAACCTTTTAGTTTGGCGTCCTGGAATAGCCTTCCGTGAAGTTACCTTTCTGCCACTTTGTTCGGACGACCATATTTTCCAAACATTATAAGACAGACTATCCCAATCTATTTAGGACGTTCTTGCGAAGAACTGTTCGTGCAAACCAAATAGACTCGGTAGGCGGACATTGCTGAGCGAAGAAGCGGGCCAAAGCTGTGATTATTTCTTTGTGGATTCGAGACGACTATATAATTAATACGAATAAAAGACTTCACCGATTCCATCGTCAGCACGTTCGATCTTATCTCCAGGTTTATCGTGTGATATATGTTTGCCTCTATCCCAAGTTGGTTGTTTGTTCAATCCAAACAGCACCATAAATCGTTAGATCCCTATGGTAGTTAGCGTGCACTAGTCTTGGGATTGCATGTTGACAATCTATTCGCGACATCGCTATTTTTGCGCAGATCATTATTATTTCTTGTTATTCACGTCAAGCGAGTTTGACTTCCGCTTGTTTTCGCCTTTTGACGATCTAATATTTGCCGAATGACAAAGACACAGACGACATGTCAATGTTGGATGTCGTGTGTCACTAATTTAATCTCCCTTGGCATTCGCGCGTTTTCCTGTAATATGTTGCAGTATTGTGGTGGCACATCATCATATGACAATCCACGTAGATTCAAATCTATTGATATGCTAACATTAAGAGCAGTGTGGCATTATCTCCTCCCAGTGTCGACGTCCACTCTTTTTATATGGACCTTGGACCACTGGTCTCCAATCTACCACCTAGCAATGTATTAAACAATTTCAAAAGTAGTTATTTAAAATTATTGGCGAACAGTATTTTTGAACGTCAACATGGTAGAAAATTCCCCAATATCAGAGGCCAACATCGTGCGCATCAACGGATACATATCTTTGATTTTGTGGCGCAATTCCAGGCGATTACCTGAGTTAAACGTAATGATCTGGTGGCCAAGTCCATAAATGTTTAAAATAAAACAACCTATATATTGACACGAAACGTATGTGTTGTGTCTAGCTATTACGAGTTAGTATTGTAGTTCCAGAAGTTGATGGCTACAACATGTAGAATAAATGTTCTAGTAGGATAAACTACGAGTTACATCCTTACAATCCGTACAACTTACATATCGACTACATCGAGAATGCAACAGTATGGTTCTAAGAGACGCAGTTATTACGATATGGACAACTGAACTTGATGGCCGTTTTTAAAGATGGCCGCCTAACCAAGAACCACATTTTCACAAGTGACAGCCCTACGAAAGTCACTTTCTAGGCACGTATTCTCGTTTGGCCACCTTACTATAATAAGAATGATGGTGTAACTTTAATTTCGTCTCTGTCTTGCAGGCGACGACGGATCTGTACGGGGAGTGTACGACCCGTCACTCCGGCACATCTGCAGCAGCTCCCGAGGCGGCAGGAGTGTTTGCTCTCGCGCTCCAAGCAAAGTAAGTAAACATGTCAATATTTAATGCCGCGTTCAACGTTAGTGCTAATCACGGGAGTTGGCAGGAGCGCTGCCTTAAATGCACGCATAGATAAGGTCAAATATCCTTGTCATCTTTGGGGAATGGTTATTGGTTTATTATGTTGCGCTGTTGCTTTTTTGGTGGTAGGTAGTTTAATGGTGAATTTAAACCACGGGTGTGGCACGCTGGTTGCCTGGTTAAGATTAATACCGAAATAGTTTGGAAGAAGGTACACACATCAACATGATAATTTTGTTTACAATGTTTCATATTGTGCGATAGAAATATGGCGCATAGATCAGTTGGATAAGATGCTTGCATCGTGGTCACAAATTCCATGTTTTTTGTCTTGTATTTTCCTTTAAATCACTGTATGTCTGTCGTACGGGGAGAATTATGAACGGTGTCGTTTTTGTGAGGCAAATCAACTGGCATTCGTTGTGTTTGGTTGTTGGCACCAGAGGAAGTAGTAGACCGATCGTAGGAGCAGCTAATGAGAACTCAGTTTTTCGATCATACATGAGGAACTCCGCCAGTCTATACATCAATGTAGTGCTGAGTTTCAACGTAATATTCCTCCTGTCACACTGCAGATATGAAACACAACCAACCCTGGAATGCAAAACACAATACCCTTTCACTAACTCGCTCGCTCGCTCACTCACTCACTCACTCACTCACTCACTCACTCACTCACTCACTCACTCACTCACTCACTCACTCACTCACTCACTCACTCACTCACTCACTCACTCACTCACTCACTCACTCACTCACTCACTCACTCACTCACTCACTCACTCACTCACTCACTCACTCACTCACTCACTCACTCACTCACTCACTCACTCACTCACTCACTCACTCACTCACTCACTCACTCACTCACTCACTCACTCACTCACTCACTCACTCACTCACTCACTCACTCACTCACTCACTCACTCACTCACTCACTCACTCACTCACTCACTCACTCACTCACTCACTCACTCACTCACTCACTCACTCACTCACTCACTCACTCACTCACTCACTCACTCACTCACTCACTCTCACTCACTCACTCACTCACTCACTCACTCACTCACTCACTCACTCACTCACTCACTCACTCACTCACTCACTCACTCACTCACTCACTCACTCACTCACTCACTTCTCTTCATGCCTTAGGAACAGCTTCCGCAAGGAAACGCTACTGCAGCCTACTTTGTGATAGTATCCCATATCGGGCTGCATGCATTCGTGTCTTTTTCCAAGGTCGTTCGCCATGTTTCCTTACAGCTTACATGCGTACCCATACGCCAACCCTTTGAGTTGTTGTCGATCATCTGGCAGCCATTTTCTGGCATCCAAACCTACGTCCGCAATTTCAGTTACTCCTTTTGGAGCGCCGTTTTTGAACCATCCACTCTTACTGTCCTCAGCCCGATGCTGACGTGGCGTGACGTCCAGCACCTGACCGTGCTCACGTCGAAGCGCAACCATCTGTACGACCCGAACGGAGAGCACAACTGGACGATCAACGGCGCCGGCCTTGAGTTCAACCATCTGTTCGGCTACGGCGTACTTGACGCCGGTGATATGGTTGACCTGGCTGCCGACTGGAAGTCCGTGTCCGACCGCTTCCACTGCACCGCCGGGCAGGTCCTCGGCAAGTAGTAAGTACACAACGCTTTCGTCTTCGTCTGGTCTCGTGCGTTGTAAGACCCACACCACCAGGTCCATTCCGTCCATTCTACAATATATATAGACAATTTCAGCTTGAGTTTTTTCGCTCTAGGTATCATGAGTTCCATACGATATAGGCCGGTTTTACGTTCTCCGTAAACGAGAACTGTGAAAGATTGCTCTGGCATATTACATGCCGCCCTGGTAATATCATGCATTATGTATACATTGTTGGCAAGGCAAAGATTGACCGCGGTCACGCATATAATAATGATTGTGACGTCAGTTTCTGGATCACAAAATGTGTCATATTTCCAAAACCACAATGTGAGGTGCAATCAGGCGGACACATACATGTTAATAAAAAAACAAGGAAATCCACAGCCACCGCTACTCAATCTGTAAGATAAACGTACATTATCCTACATGTCTTGTTGCGCCTTTGAGCTTGGTTTCAAGAATTTAGGCGCGATAGAAGTTATCTTATTATTATTATACTATTGTCATGCGGATACAAGAGAACACCAAAGACGGACTGTATGCTTCCTACAATTCAGAGGTCCGTCAATTAGAATACATACGTGTACCAAACAGTGACAACTTAGGACATGAGAACGAATAATTACCCCCAAAGACACCAAACGCCATTTACATTACTGACTGATTGTATTAAACATTCCTCGTTTAATGTCATTTATCTATATGTTGTTCTTCATACTAGAATACATATTTTGTAGGTACATAGCCCGCCAAAATTGCGTCTCCCTCTTGTTTTGGTGTCAATCTCCCACCTCCTACTTGATTTGGTGTAAACCTTCCACCTATTTTTTTAAAGCCAGCTTCCCACCAAATCCTACGGCCAACTAATCACTCACCGCCTATCACACCTCTTAGTCTGTCGGTGACGTCACATGTTAGGGGCGCGCTAGTGTAGTGTTTAAACACCGAATTCTCAATCGAGAGAATCCTACTTGCATTTCAAAGCTTGATCAATTTCATTCATTCAACGTTGTTTCAGTTTACTCAGCTTCATAAACGAATACCTGGCAATATTGACAGTGGTGACTATTTGTATCGTCGTGCATTAATTGCAACGTGGCTAAATACTTTCCTGAAACGTCTTGATACTGCTCGAAATAACAGGTCTGCCAAAGGGTGAATGTAAACCGTTTTGAACACTCCTAAAGACCTATACAGTGACTCACCTTCATAATGCGACGTTGTTGTTTGTGCAGCGAGTTTAGCACGGCGCAGTCGATGATCCTGACGATAACGACGGACGCGTGCAAGGGACTCGAAAACCAGGTGAACTATCTGGAACACGTGCAGTCCTTCGTCACGCTGAAGAGTAGTCGTCGCGGTGACGTCACTCTCTTCCTCGTCTCGCCCATGAATACAACGTGAGTAGTAGTATTTGATTACTATTTGTAACCTTGTCGAATATATTCCCTATCAGTGTAAACACTATGTTTTTTACTGACTTGAGTCAGTAAAAAACATAGTGTCATTTCGCCGTCATCTAAAACATATCTTTTAATGCTGCGTACCCTCTTTAGCTTCTTAGCAATTCCATCCATTTGTTGACGACTTTTGCTTTGTACATGACAATGAGAACGCTTAATTATTTTTCTTAATTCTTAGTGCCATATATCTTGGAACAACCCGTTCGTAGGGGAGTACGCGCAAAACACATAGGGCCTGCAAGGAATCGTACGAAAACTATTTCGTTTCCCTTCCCCCACTAACCTACGTTATATGTGTATTGATACGCTAACTGTGGGGCATTCTAAGAGTATATCTTCCCTGGCGCCGATGTCCACTCATCTCTTTCTATGTTATTTTGCTTTCTTTGACCACTAACCGCCGACCTGCCCACTGGCGATGTATTAAAACACAACGATAACCATTTAGAGTTATTTAAGTGTTTGCGATATGCTGTGCTTTTCTAGACGGTTTTTTTCCTACCTGGTGATCAGATTTCAAAATGGCGCTACTGTAATGGTGATTCTTGGTTCGCTTGGTTTTTTGCTTTATGGGTGGGTCTAATGACTGCACAATATAAGAACGTGCATTTACCTATTTACGTTTACTTGTATGTGTCCTACTTCGTGTCGTAATGCCAATACAATGTGCCGTAGATCGATGATCCTCAGCAAGCGTCCAAAGGACACGGAGAGCGTGGACGGCTTCAACAAGTGGCCGTTCATGACGACCCACATGTCGACCCACATGTGGGCCGAGAACCCGCGCGGAACCTGGAAGCTCGTCGTCGTCTTCGAATCGGAGGCCCCTCAGCAAGGCGTTCTCTTCGAGTGGACCCTGATGCTACACGGCACCCAGCTCTCGCCCTACGTCGGTCAGAAGGTAAACGTCACGAAACGCCACCCGAAGCTGGGCGTCGTCAAACGAGAACACGAGAAAGGCGTCAACTTCCAGTTCCAGCAGTAGTTTGCCAGTTGGGCGCCTGATGGCGTTGAGGCGCTGGTGGCCGCTGCTCTGGATGGTTAAATCATTGACACATGTTGATGCAAAAAGGCGTTAGTATAATATTTTACCACATTAAAGTGATTTTAGTAATAAGGTGAAATCGGTTAATTCAATTAAAATAGTACGTCAGAACACGCACAGAACAGCTGCCACCTAGCGGATGGAATCACGTTCAAATAGACAACTCATCTAAGGTAAAGAATAGCAAACATTCCTCTCTCGTTATTGTTTCACGATATTGTTATTATATTGAAAGAGTTATATTTCAACTTGGCGCATGTGTTGGGTGTGTAATGGTGGAGATTTCGGGGACATCGACGTCCATATTACATTTTCAACGGGTGTAAAATTAAGAATTGCCGAACACAAGTACGGCAGGATCGGGTTGTATTGTATCTACGTATGTTGTTTTTATGCGATTTCTTGGTAAACGGAACAATGGTATCAAACATCAGGCTAGACATGTGGCTATTCGTCATTTGTACAAGCAGTCTAAACGTGTCATCATTACACTAGGGAGCCTGTTGTTGCGGAAAAATTGAATAATTATATTTCAACCAGATACACTGTCTCGTCACAGTTTAGGTTAACTGGTGCGTAAGACGAGGCCGATTTACAGTGAAGCGGCGTAGGACAAACCGTGCTGTGATGAAAAGAACTGTTGTTTAGATTCTTACGTTTCCTCTGGTAAATGTAGTGGATCAACCCGATATACCGGAAGTGTTCTGGCATCACGCAGCTCGTGCATGGCGGCAATATACGTAGCGCCACCTGGCGATAAAAACAGAACGTGTATCGAGTTGTATTTCAGTTATCCACTGCAATAGAAACATCGATGTGTAACAACTGCACGGACTGTGTGGCAGAGATAACATACAGCACTACAATCAAAATACGAGTAAAGTGATTATTAGACAAGAGTGAACGTAATATGTTCATAATAACGCAATATCTGTATTCGAACGTTTACATGTAACATTCCAACTGTTGATGGTATATGAACATATCTGTACCGTGGGTGTTGCCGGTTGTCGTTCATATTTGAGATTATAGTATTATTACGCATGTTATCACGTGTGATGATAACGATGGATAATAGAGATGGGTATTTTTCTGGCAATTGTCAAAAAAGTTGCTTCTGATGTAGATTGCAAAGTGACTGGCTCACGAGGTGACAGTGCCTAGTAGTGTACACATGGTAAACCGTCGTAACAAAGGACACTGCTCACAGTACTTTCTAACCCAAGTGTGTTGTCGCGTTGCGGGACATTTAGAAGCTAGGAACGAACTACATTTACCATCAGGGTTAGACGTAAGCGTGCTAGTAATACTATTATATTCTTATATGTGTGTAAGACATAAGTAACTAAGTAATGTATAAAATCATAAATGTACAACAAACTTGTAAATACATGTTCGCATATACGTGTGTAGACTATATTTCTGCATCTGCGAATTTCACTCGTTACATCAAAATAGGATACATTTCTAAGTGAGAACTACATATGTTCATAAACTATTTGTCAAAACAAGAAGTAATTTGTCTTTGATCCAATAAATGAAAGTGTCAAGCCTACTGTAATTGAGGCGTTAGTCAATGACACAATACACTATTTGGTTATTCTGGAGAGTTCTGGTATTATAAATGTTTGCTCACTACACAGCGATTTTGTTCACCCAATTACTTAAGTGTTTAATTGAACTCTGAATCTGTTGAAATTGTTATTTATTGTCGATGAATGTTTGTTGTTAGTGATATGCGAGTCTTGCATCGGTGGTGTTCACTGTAAAATTAAGAATGGTTTCCTTAACGATATTAAGTAACATGAAACGCTAAACATATTTAAATGAAAATATATTGAAATTAATTCAAAAATCACGTTCAAACGTCAACCGTACAGAAACAATTTGACATATATAAATGTGTTTAATGAAAGTATTGTGCTGGTGTTGCAAGATCTTATCGTGTTGAAACTGGCTGAACTGCCAAATGTTAGAAATAGTTGACGTTCGTTTGAATATCTTGCATATTGTTAACACACATTAGTGTAAACCAAAAAGTTTTTATTTTGTTTGAAATTTGTTGCATTGTTGATTAATCGTATATTCATTACACAAAAATCCATAGCTGTTCCACCTCATCGGTTGAAGTTTTGTTGATTTGTCAAAGAAAGAAAACGACGCATTGTATTGCTAAATGTGTGTTCTTACATAACTTGCTGCATTCCACATAAAACAAAATAATTTCGTAGGTGGGACTATGTGAAAACAGACGGACAGCGCGAAACGTAAACTATTACGTCGGTATAACTGTGTAACGTAATCTACGTCTGGCGAGTGAGTTATATAACCCTGTCCGCCATTGCTCGGATGTTCACGATGACGCGGCGTCGACTCCCTGTGCCGTCATCGTTGCTGCTCCGTACGACGCTCCATCGAAACATTTTCCGATGTTGTTACGTTACCAAATTACCATCAACATGCTGTTATTCTGGATGTATTAAACAAATTCGCACAGGCTGTTATGGTGATGTGTATATATGTTAAGCAAATAAACGTTCTTGAAACTGTTCACCGCTGTTGCAATCGTGTGAATTTGTTTTAGACTTGACGGACGAGGGATTCGACGCGAATCTGTGCCTCTGGATCACTGATTCGGTTTGAGTTTTTCTTTTAGAGCCAATGACTTGAATCAAGACATGTTCAGACTTTAGAGGCACGGGTAATCAAATTGAGTAGTTGCACACAACGGCGACATGGATCATCCTCGCAAGCCAGGGCTCTTTGCCATGCAAAACTAGCCCTGACTGATCTTCTACGCGAAATGCGGAAGTTAGCTGAGCCAAACCAGTAATTGACTTCGCCAGTCGTGACTGCATCGCCCGTGAGAACAGCCCAATTTGAAGACGGATAAACGACTTCTAGGAATCCCAATATGTAATGACCCGTTCGCCCATTAACAGTATATAGTTATATATAGTTTGGTTAATCTCACTGTTTATGGGTCAAAAGCAATGGAAGTGCATTTTCGGGTTTTATAAGTTAGTGTTATAAGTATGGATCATCTCACATGTCACCAACCGCGAAAACGCTGAATTAGACAGTGGTGCTACGTAGCGAATGTATTCAATCCAACAGAACGTAATGCCGTGAAGAGTCCAATTGACATGCAACCAACAGCTCCACGGGGCAGATAAAAATGGACTTCCATAGTTTTGACTTTTCAAAGAAACGTCATCAAACAAAGTAGCGTGAGAAGGACACCGCTGCCTTTTGCATACTGTAAGCCTTCAATTGCGTGTACAATTAAAACTCATTTAATGCGGTTTTGTTAAGTTTTGTAATTTAATTTAAGAAAATTTTCATCTAGTTGGAAAAATAAATTTAAGCGATTTTTCTTTATAACACAACTACGAATTTTGAAACCTACCCCAACGTATCGACTGTCGTCTTTAGGAACTCCACGTCACTTTGACGAAAACTGCCGACGGCAGGCGAAACGTTAACATAAGTTTCAAAATTCTTTAAAAGTCTTCAGAAAGGTTGACTGTTATAAGCGTTCAACTAGGACCTAAACGGTATCGTTTGCATTTAAGTTTTATTTTATCGCGTGACTTGCTTCCATATATTCGGAGTTAAGAGTTGGTTCGTATGCTTCGTATAAACTGATAACAAATTGCCGTTATTTGATAACTTAGTACGAGCCAATTTCATTTGTTTTCCTGATTCAAGGTAACCAATCGTTTTCGTCAGGTGGATAGTGCGTGTTCCCGGCGCTCCTATTATTAGCGACAAACAGTGGCGCCGCATCACGGAACCTGTGGAATCGAGGGAATATGTGCAAGTAATCGCTCGCTAGGCGGGCTAGTTGCCATTTAATCTGCCATCATATTCGCCATGTGTCGTACTAGCTACAACTTTAGAGTCCCTCGATGCACAGCCTCGATTACCCAGGCGCCGTGAGGTGGCAGCATAGGCCCAACACTACGGCCTGGATTATTAAAGGGATTCTTTGAGAATTTTAATAACTTTGTAATGCACGCAATTATTATGTAATCCTGTTAATATGATTATTTCATGTAATTATATGCCTTTATTTCATAAGAATTATGATTTATTAATCACTAATGACCCTGACAATATATCGAAAAAATAACTCCACGTACGCGGAGTTTGTACTTTGGGCCAACCTTCACGGTCCGTGTAAGGCATGCTCATGAATATTCGGGACTGTCAGACTTCGATTAGCTACGCCGAGTTAATAGATGCAAGGAATACGTCATCAACATGTGTGTATATGGACAAAGTATTTAAATTACCAAGCAGAGTCACTCAGCGATCCGTCATTTTGAATTTGAACTGGTAGCGGTTACAATAGCATTACGTTCACATATGAATAACAAGCGAATGAGTCCTGACCACCAAAATTATCAAAATGAAACGTGGACCAGCTGCTGTTTGCAGATTCGGCAAAGAAAAGAAAGACATTATATGGAATAAACTGAGAATGAACATAGCGACAGATCATCACAGACGGATTGATTTAAAAAAAACACCACCTCTCCATTCACGAAGCCGCCGATGGCGATGTCATATTGAATGATTGGCATTGTTTTTGTTGGAATGTAAAAACTATTATACAATACTCTGGTCAAATCAGTGTTACTGTATGGATGTGAAACATGGAAAGTAAACAAATGCGACAAAAAAAAACTTGACATTTTCCATTTCAACTGTCTCAGAAGAATTTTAAAAATTAGATGGCCAGTAATAATTTCGAACAAAGACATTGAGAACATAACAGCAGAAGAGAAGATCAGCACAGAAGTACAGAGAAGAAGGTGGAATTGGATCGGGCATGTGCTGAGAAAGAAGGCCCAAAACCACTGCCTGACAGCACTGACATGGACGCCGGAAGGAACAAGAAAAGTTGGTCGACCAAAAACAACGTGGAGAACCACAGTGGAAAAAGAACGGAAGCAACTGGGCTGGGCAACATGGAGCAAAGCCAGACACATAGCCGTTGACAGGGCGAGGTGGCGGAGTCGCACAGCAGCCTTATGGGCCCGAAGAGGATAGGTAAGGTAAGGTAAGGTAAGGTAAGGTAAGGTAAGGTAAGGTAAGGTAAGGTAAGGTAAGGTAAGGTAAGGTAAGGTAAGGTAAGGTAAGGTAAAAACTATGGTACCATCATGTTCCTTTTTCACTAGTTACATCTGGCTATATATTTTTAAGTGACATTTTAATGAAACGTTTAGATAACAGAAACTTACTGAAGCCGAGAAACATTCTATAATGAAACAATTTTATTTGCACCAGTCCAGCATATATCCAGCTGCTATTTCCGTAAGTAATATAAATACATTATACATCACTAAAGTAATTTACGGTATTAAAATAGGATAAGTGGTTATGTACTTTCCTATATACATAAAGTTTACTTTTAGTTTGAAAAATGTAGATATATAAAGAGCATAACATTATTGTCGACAAAATATTAAAATAATATTGTATCAGTGTAAAACATGTTTTATTTTGTACTTGGAGTGCAATAATGATTTATTCTGCCCATCATTTAGAGTAAAAGATATTGAATTTGTTTCTGTCGAACTCCTGTTTTGATAACAAATAAAATGGCCATTTTATGATGGAAATGAAGTTATAAAATTAATAAACTTTAAAAGTAACGCATATTTTAAAACACTGTCATCATTGATGTATTTAGCTTAAAAAGATCCCTAAAACATTTTGAATGTTGTGGAACATTTATATTTTATGAATTTTCAAAATTATTGTAAAAGCAACTTTGTTGACACCTTTTTATACACTACTCCCAGTATAGTTCACTTAACACAAACTTGTTTCAACAAATTTTGAAGAATATTCTGTAGAACACAATCCAAACATGATGAGCATAAGAAAGCGTACATTTTATTATGTACTCCTACTTTGCAACATTATGACAGGATGATGTGCATTTGGATGTACAAATCGATCGATTGCACAAATCCATTTAAAAAGTAGTGATGTATAATTATTCCCAGCAAAAGCCACAAGGAACTAATGTGGCAGAACAAAGTCAGAAATCTTCTTCACTACTGTGTCAGTTAACATATTGTCCTATTAATAGCACTACTATGTATTTTGATACACAAAGCTATCAGATGCACACATCCATTTGAAACTCAAAGTGAGGTACAACTTCCCAGTAGATGTTTCACAGAACAGAATGGGGCAGAACAAAGTCAGATATCATCTTATGTCAGGTGACCCATTGTCCAATTAATGGCCAAAGTAGAGCTCTTCAATTTCCTCTTTCCAGCAGCTCAGCTATATCCAATGTTGCTGCAAATAAACAAAGTTGAATTAAGGAAACTGAGCCTAAATATGAATTAACTAACTCAACACTGTGCATTTTAATTTAGTTTAGATATTGGATTATGGGACTTATCACCAAGTGTACAGCTGGCTAAATGGAAAAGAAATACAAGAGAACCTTGTTATGTTGATTCAGTCAGACAAAAATCCTAATCCATTACTTTGGCCAACTTTTAATTTGTTTCTACATATTTACTTGTATGCATTGGTCATATACATTATGCATTCCAGATAACTCTTAACATAAGTGAATTTTCGCTAAGTTAAGTCAATCTTTTCCTCGGTCCAGGACAAAGGTCCCAATAGGGGGACCTTCTGATAACTTTGTAGTTATCAGAAATTTCACGTATCAGTATTGTCATGGGTCCCTGGAAGTTCGACCTTATCCAGAGTGCACTATATATTTTCCTTTATTCTTGCTCTAATAATTAATGTTGTATATAATTACACATATGGGCCATTCTCGTGAAAAGTGTACAGTAGCGGTAAAGTAACATGTCAAAAATAAATGTTTAATTTGTTTTTAGCAAGTACTATTATAATCAAATGTGCTATTCACATGAAGCAGCGCAACTTGATCTGATCTATTATTAGATTTAAAAAAAAATATATTCATGGATAAAAACTGATGTATACTAGAGTGTAGATCTGTTGGTGTCCAAAATTCGTGCATCGCAAAATTTCGTGGCAACATGCCATTGTGTACTTTTTAACAAACTTAAAACTTTACATTGAATGAAGACGTGCCAGCCAGGTTTACTAACAATCGTAGCTGTAGCACTAAAACAGTCTGTCAACGTACAAATCTCACATTTTTATGTTTCAGTTCAAATAAGTGGGGAAACGGGGACTTTTCAAAAACGGTTGACTGGAAATTGAATTTAGAAAGGCAAGACCTGTATTGTAGACACACATACCCAAATCCCAGATTTAGGCAAAAAAACTACATCCACGACTAGGTTAGTCCTCTTGCTATGGTTGCATATACTTATATTTTAGTGTGCACTTTCGTTCACTGCATGTCAAATACCGGACAATGCAGTTTTAACTAGAAAGGCGAGACCCTTGCCTAAGGCTATGTTATTTACTGTAGTAGAGGCTTGACAAACAGAGAAAGGGCTGCATGAACATAACACGGACACACCGGGAATAGGGGGGGGGGGGGGTACCGAGTAGAGTAGTACACGAAATGAATTTTTGGCCTTCAGGATGAAAATAATTTTTGTGTAACAACAGAGCGAGCGCCTAGCGGTTAAGCTAGGTGGTTATACAACCTGTTCCCCCTCCTAGTCTGCACACCCCCTTTGAATCACCTCAACGCTTAATAAGCTGGCCCAAAATACCCATTCAGCCCGTGTCAGTTACGCGGCATCCTATTGGCCAGCAGCGGGCGCGGCAAAAAAATTGTGGGCAGAAGACGATGCAGGGTTTCTCGTCATTTCATTTCGCTTCGCCATCGTGACAACTTCAGATTTGACTACGAAATGTTGAATACCACCCACCCACCCGTTGTATCTGTTGTACGTATAGCGTGTGTTAGTTACTTCCATATTAGCATACATAATGCAAGATAACTAAATATGGATGTTACATGAATGTTGTAAGATAGGGGGATTTTTATCCCCCACTTTTGTATATATCAAGCTGAATTACTGTAGCTAGTACTATAGAAAGGTGTGCAGTCTGCACACCAGGTATCTTTTTCCCTTGTGTTTTATATATTTTAAGCAAATTACAGTCGGTATGCTGTAATTTAATATAACAGCAATCAAGGGTTTTTTGGTAAATGTCTAGTATGATTATTCTAAATGTACAAAATGTGTCGTACATAACATGTGTGGTCCATCACTCTGTAATCTGGATGTACCTGGCTGTGCACAATATGTGACAATCCCTGTGTTAATAAATTTGATTGCCCAATACCAACCTACCCAATAGTTGGCGTAAATTCAGTACAAACAGAGAAAGGGCTGCATGAACATAACACGGATACACCGGGAATAGGGGGGGGGGGGTACCGAGTAGAGTAGTACACGAAAAATAAACAATGCATACGCTTCCTACACTTATAAAAATAGCTGTCAATATACATACGTCTACAAATTGCTTATTTACAATGCCATTGCTTGACTCAACTCACCTCGGAATCGGACATGTTAGTTGTCTGTGTGACGTCAACGGTCTTTGTGTGGTTCACTGCGCGTGCGTGAATATCCTCTGGCTGCAGAATTAATCATCCACGTGGCAATAAGCTCAACATTATTCGCGTAAACACAATTGTTTATCGGCTTTTTGCGCAGATAACACCCAAATTATGCATAAACATGCAAGAGTAAGTAGCAGAGAAAGTACTTATGGGAAATTAATACGTTTTGATACGGTACACCTCGAATGTATATTAGCTTATAAAGAATCACTTTAAGGCCCTGCCAATGTTACCGGTAGGGGGCTTTACCCCAGATTCGGGTAGAGACGATGATTGGCTCTCAGGCCAACTGTGCAATAACAACTTAAATAAGGACACACTTTTATAAGATAGGACTACACTATAACAGCTATTCAACATTAAACTTATATTGAAATATGTAACACAAAAAATAAACCGACATTAAACTTTTTTCATAGTTTAGTGCCTTTTAATCACATGCATATTCACTAGGTGGCAGCTCTCATGGCTGTCAACAAGTGGGCAGTCAAAACGCGATTCTGAGCCAGACTAATCTTCCTGGCGTAGTTTCGCAGCCAGGTGAGAGTCGGTTAAGCGAGACTGCTCTATACAGGGACTCTAAACTCAACTAAAACGGCCATTAAGTCACATTATTACAATTAATTTTAAATATTACGTCAGATTCGGGATATGCGTGATAGATAAACAGACTGTTGGTAATTTTGGTGATTTCGTCCATCATGAAAATATTTACACCTATATATATAATATATTACACGTATCCTGGAATTAATTCAAATAGTGCTGTTATCTGACGGCAACTGGTGTAAATATATGCCAGCCAGGTTGACTAACAATCGTAGGTGTAGCACTAAAAACAGTCTCACATTTTTATGTTTCGGTTCAAATAAGTGGGGAAACGGGGACTTTTCAAAAACTGTTGACTGGAAATTGAATTTAGAAAGGCAAGATCTGTACTGTAGACACACACACACACACACACACACACACACACACACACACACACACACACACACACACACACACACACACACACACACACACACACACACACACACACACACACACACACACACACACACACACACACACACATATATATATTGTGTACGTTGTTTTCTAAGAGTACCTCAAGTAAAATAATATGAAAAAAAAAACTACCCGGACGTGATTCGAATCCGCAACCAAAATGTTTGTACTTCAAAAGAATTACGCCTCATACCACAAAAATGACTAAGCCAAGTGCGGTGTGTTTTGGGGGTTAAATATATAGGTTTTCAGCTCGTCCGTTGAGCTTGACATAAATTGTACGTCGTTTAGTTGAATTAGTCAGCTTGGTATTTGTATTCCGTTTATTCAGTTTGTTGTTTCCGCTTGGCTACATGCAAGACGACGTCAATACCAACTCCTTGACCGAGATGAGGTTTCTCTGAACGACCTATGCGCCATCTTGTGCTTAGCGGGTGATGGCAGGGAAACTAAGATGGCACAGTTTTAATTTCATTTTATTTTCTTGTGTGATTTGGTTCAATATAAGTTTAAAAAATAATAATTTCGAAAGCATAGTATTACTTGACAAAAAGGGGCGTCAAAAGTGGTGCAAACTCTCGGCGGTTATACATTCTAAACTTGACTATGTACGTACTTAGGTGATTTGTAATGGTCATTTATAAGCACGCAATGTACGTGTGATTAAGAACTGGATCCCTTGTGAAAGACGACATAATCTAGTTTGATTGGGCAACAAATGACAGTTATTAACTGACTTGTGATTTGTGGAACTCACTCGATATAAGCAAATAAGCAGGTATGTTCCAACAAGAAGATAGAACAACAAGAAGGCATAACATAGCATTGGTAAATGAACTGTGGAGAGTCCACATTGAAAATATTCATTCTCATAGAAGACAGCAAATGAATGGAGACACTCTTCTAGAGACTATAAACATGCCTTGATAAAGCTTAGATGAAATATAGTTGACCTGTCAACAAGTCCGTGTATCCCTTCCCTTCTCCATATTCAGCTTTCCATCTTCGGATGGACCATTGTAGGAAGTTATCTACAGTATTGCTTCCTGTTTGGCGACCGACCGGGAAGGAGCTGAGGTCGCCGGAAGGAACTAGATATTCTAGAACTAGTGTGTTAAAGAAAGAGACCACCAGGGTGCGACTCTATGATAGTTCACCCATTACACAACTGTTTTGGATCCTTAACTTTTGCAAAGACACGCGGTGGAATGGGCCAACAGCACGCGTTGTCTCTTCTGAAAGATGGTAAAATTGGACGACTTAAATTGCCCAAATTTTTAAAACTATTTTCGTTGTTCTAACGTCAGACTATCGCGTCCTACGCCTCCTAGTTCACTTGCCCTTTGGAGAATGTTGCTTTGGTTGGGTGACTAGTGTGCATCCTGCACTTTCCCTATCATTATTACCACAGCAAATGCACTGGCACCAGGCACCAGGCACCAACACAGGCACTAACTACAACATTGCCTGTACGACCTACCAGCACTCGTTCTATGTACGCTCTATCCACTGTGGAACTCACTCACACAGGAAGCAGTTACAGCGTCTACTGCAGTCTGCAGAAGTATTCCAGCTGGCCTCTTCCTAGTCATCCAGTCACTGACATTATAGAAATCCGTGTTTTAATTAACCATGAACTGCACGCTTTTATTTTATTTTAATTATTTTATATTTTATAAATCTATCTATTTATTTTTGTGTTATTTACCACCCACAATGACGTTGCAACCAGCAGGATAGTGATGCATAACTTGTTCGCAGTATATTCTTGAAGACTTGCACCCATAAATGCTAAGAGTGACTTTGTCAGGCTCTCGGAGATGAAGTAGCGTTTGACTTGTGACAAGACAATTGCATCCTTGTGCCCTTGGCTTCCAACAGCTCATTTGTTATGTTTTATGCAAAACAGGCAGATCTACGTCCGTACAGTTATGTTTCATAAACATCCTGGTACCTGCGGCTGGGATGTCCACGTGAAAATCCCCACACTGAAATCCCCACGACTGTTGCTTGCGGCGGTTCCGATGAATAATTAATTAGGTATCTTCAGTTTTCGACATCGCCTCGCACTTTCGACGCGCAACAGCGTTAAGCACAAAAGTATTCCTCTGTGGACAAGGGCGTTATTTAATACAGAGTATCGGTATTTAACACAATAGAGATAGGAACATTATGTGAGGAGATCTTTGGCGGCATTGCGGGACGAGCAGAAAACGACTGCGCACTCATTGGAAGTCT
This sequence comes from Escarpia spicata, assembly GCA_963995525.1. Lineage (NCBI taxonomy): Eukaryota > Metazoa > Annelida > Polychaeta > Sabellida > Siboglinidae > Escarpia > Escarpia spicata. Next base: position 25,740,184 of record OZ023211.1, read on the forward strand.
AACCATTACCATAACCATAACTAACCATAACTATTTTCTACTACTGACCCCACCCTAACCCTAACCGACCATAAATCTAACTATGTATATTAATAATCGTAACTCTAATGAATAATTAGATTGACACTAACCAACCATTTATTCCCGTCGTCTGATTGGACCCTAGTGGATAGTTGGGATACTTGTGGTCCACATTGGCTGCATTCGATTGGTCAGACCGCTGTAGCCCGCGGTGCACCCGGTCTGCTTATTTAGCATTTGTTTGACCCGGCGATACTGCGCACGCATCAATCCGGTGTAGCACGGATTGCTCGTCCAGTTTGGGAGGGTGTCATGCGGTTCAAGATGGCGACGTTAGTTGACTATAGAATAGAACACAAGTTTGCATTTATTCTAGTGAATTTATTTTCGTGACAAAAACAAGTTGACATTATAAAGGTATAAAATATAATGCTTTGTCGCAGCCTTTTTATTGGTGTACATTACTCCTTTTAAAACACTTGCACATTTAGGGTTTGCAAGATGAACAGTTCTAGGTTACCATATAACTAGCCACAATAATATATTTTCAGTTGCTTTTAGGAAGCCAATCATCAAAACATTAAAGCAACAACGGTTATTTACATCACCGTGTTGGGAAAAATAGACTCTGCTACTTGGATTATTTTCATTTAAAAACATTTTGGTGCTTGTACACCTGGGCAAAGGAATAAAAATGAAATAAAAATGTCTGCCATTGAAGAATATAAATAATAAAACAAAGTTCATACGAATCGTCCATAAATTTGCAGCATCAAACCAACAGATGTAATGTAGAGGGGGTGACCAGTAGTAATGATAACGCTTAAACCTCTGATTACAGATTGTTTGTGATGTTAAACCTTTTGATTCTTCCATCAAGTCGACGATTGTTTGGGATCACGACATTTCCTACAGGCTGCATCACAACCTGATTGACATTGTCATTCTCAACATTATCATGGCCATAGTCCACAAAGTCTTTCTTAATCTGTCCATATACCAAACACACCTGTACGGCGACCCGATCTCTCCTCGATTGCCATGTAGACCAATCAAGTGGTAGGGTGAAGTCGGGATATCTCGCAGGTCCAACTCAGGCCTGACCAATCGAGTGAAGCCACTGTGACGAAAACGATTGTTCACCCTGAATTAGGGTAACCAATGAAATTAGTTTTCGTGTTAAGCCACCAAACAAGAGCACATTTTTAAGTCTGTGCCAAGCATTCAAACGAACTGTTAACTCCGGGTAAATTGACGCAAGACACACATAAAAATAAAACTGAATTGCAAACGATGATGTCTAGATAATGCCCCATAACCCCACAAGGTCCGGAATATATCATGACAATGAACTGGTCGACCTAGACTGAGCTTTGAGGATAGCGTAAGGAGACATTTTAAGTGATCGGGAGAGGTGTGGAGAATGAGAGCGAACGACAGAGGGGAGTGGAGACGGTTTGTGTGCATGGAGATCAGTGCAAGAACAATGAGGTGAGTGGAGAAAAAGAAAACAGAAATAGAGGATAATATCGACCCCATCCATTTAGGGAAAAGACGGGAACTCAACAATGTGACAGCGGCAACGAAAATGTCACAGACCGAACACTAGCATCGTTCATTGACACACACTACGTTGGGTTGGCATTTTGCAATGTTGGTGATCCCGTTCGGTGCTTGAACCGGCGGGAGCCAAAAGACTCCTACACGGCTGAACTAAATGTAATGTCGGCCAGGTGTTTCTAGTACGATGCCAAGCAAATGCCAAGACTACGTGTATTTCAAATTTGTTTCACTGGCGCAGGTTCGTTCGATGTATGAAAACCATATTTGGTGAATAAAACACGTTATCGTATTTAGAATTTGCCGTTACTCGTGGTAGAAAACTCTGGTTTGCTTGAAAACATAAATACATAGTAAAGACTTGTAATAAATTCTGCACATCGGAATGTTTAATAAGCCCTGCTATAATCTAACATTAAGCTTAACACAGGAAACAACTCTGGTAACAAAACTGCACCGGAACTTTATATTGCTCGGATGAATTAACTACTTTAATGGGACCTTAGTCTACACAAACGCGGCCATCACGCTTGAACATTGCCAGTAGAACGCTTCGATTTTAAACAATACGTCGAAATGCCCCGTGTTCATATTTATTATAATTGTAACACGTTCCACCGAAACTCTGTCTTTGTAATGTTTGCAGTCGGTGAACAGTTCGGCCATTCACACTCTTTCCTCGCGTGATATTACGTGGGCTGACGTGTGACTTCACGAGACCTCTCGGACAGTTGGACTAGTAGGTAAATAAACGTGCAGTTTTGATTACAGAAAACAGACACGAGGCGTCCAACATCAAACAATACAATTCCGCGAACTTGCGGATAGCCACACCTGCCTCCGCTACAGTTTTGTTTTACTATTTGGGTGTTTTGTAGATAATTTGAACATTTCGCGGGAACAACATTACAACTGCGAACATTGTTTTGTGTTTAGTAACTTAATTTGGCAAGCAGTAAGGTTTGAAAATATGCATTGTAGTATTAAGAACATTATAAATTAGGAATATACATCCTCGTTTTATGTTAATTGATATTATACATATTATTTGTTTCGATCTAAATAAACGTTCTTGTTCTTCTTATCTTAATGCTAAGAAATGCTATATTTTGAAAACATGCATCAATGTAACCGATATCCCTACATAGACAATTAAATCATCGCGATGCGTCAGCTCTGTGGTAATTGATGGATCAGTGTTAACGTGCACAGTGTAGAACTGTTTACAATAAACCTTGTATATCACTTAATGCCACGCGATGATTACAGGTGCGCAGAAACCACAACGATACAAGTGATAAATAATAGGGCTATATTTCGTTTGATCATACAGCGCACATGGCGTGTGTTCAATTCGTTACAATGACCGATTATCTATTATGTCGTTTATCTTGTCAAACGTACACGCTACGTTAGGCTCTGTGGGGGTCTGTTGCAGTGTGGGTCTAGATCCAGCTTAGCAAAACACGATGCTGTTGTATTTATCGGTACACGTGCCACCATTGCCATGTATTAGAACGGACATGGAACAGTAAGATTATTTATGTTGGGCGTGTACTAAGACAGATCATTCGGTATCTGTTGTATAATAATGCTCTTCCTACGTCCTAGTGCATTAAGAACATTTTGCCCCAGGGACAACGTAAGTTGCGATCGAACCATGGCCCAGACAGACGAACAGACATTATCCGCTAGGGACTCCAACAGTTATTTCCGACTGGTTCGCCTTCTTCTCCTAGGATAAACACCCATTGTCATAATGCAAAATGTATGTCGATTGTGCCGTGGTATTACTTATTAGCCGATGCTCCTCCGTCCCGTAGAAAGTTGGCAACAGCCGTCTTTTTTAGCAGCATTCATAATTAATACGTTGTTTTGGCTAATCGCGTCATGACGTCAAGCTGTTTTCCAACGATGATTAATTACACGTATGCGCACAAACAAGTTGTTTAGTTGTTGGGCGAACATACTGTTGTGTATGCCTACGAGTGTCGAAAACACAGTTTCGTTGGCAGCTGACGTACGACTGTTGTCGGTTAATAATTAACTAAATACGCACGATTGTGATGGCGGAAAGGGACTGCAGGTACGTTATCATCTACAAAATCACAATCCATCGATCGCGTTTTCAAACCACAATATTTATGACTTTACCAGCCATGAGATAATATGAGAATAGTCTCTCAATTGTCTTTCCAAATGCCTGCGGCAGGGATCAAATTCTTCGACGAACACAAATGTAAGACACCAATTATATGTATATATAATATATATATATATATATGTGTGTGTGTGTGTGTGTGTTTGTGTGTGTAGTGTGTTTTTGTAAATGTGTGTATATGTGTGTATGTGTGTATGTATATGTGTTTAGGTGTATATATGTATGTATGTATTTATATATGTACTTAGGTAAGAAGCAAGTGATGTTACGTAGCTTTGTACGGTGACGACTTCTAGAAACGTCTTGTTCCTGTAAAGACCAATGCAGAATGTAGATAGGCACATTAATGGAAACCATAACAGACAACAAGTGGCATACGCAAAACATCATTCTTGTGATTGTCCGATTTATTAAAGCAAAACGCGTAGCCTCGCGTAAACACAAGTCCCATCATGAAGTCGCGTTCAGACAAGTCATAGTCGTCATTGTCGTAGCTACCATTGTGTATTTTCTAGATAGTGTTCAGTAGGTTTTATCATGCACATGTCTTCTGATGTGTATAGCTTAATATTTTGAAGAGGATGACATATGAGCAATCCATGTTTTGCAACATTGACCTACTTACGTTTTGCGAAGTCATGTCCTGTTTACCTGTTTACTTTTTGTTTTCTTGTTGCGTTGCTGATAACCAATTGGTTATAACCAAGGACATTTTATGTGGGCTCGTTTTGCGTTGGACATAATTCTTTCTTGACTCGTGTGTTTTGAAAACAGTATGCTGAAGAAGACATATATACATCATGTTGTTTCTGTATTGAAACGGCTCCTTATTAGATGTCAACAAACCATAATTATAAGAACTTTTCCCCAACAGATCAACAACATGTGCATTCCCAAATCAAAGGCTAAAAACATTACATGTATCAACAATTGTTGTGTGTGTGTGTGTGCGTGTGTGCGTGTGTGCGTGTGTGCGTGTGTGCGTGTGTGCGTGTGTGCGTGTGTGCGTGTGTGCGTGTGTGCGTGTGTGCGTGTGTGCGTGTGTGCGTGTGTGCGTGTGTGCGTTTGTGCGTTTGTGCGTTTGTGCGTTTGTGCGTTTGTGCGTTTGTGCGTTTGTGCGTTTGTGTGTGCGTGTGCGCGTGTGCGCGTGCGCACGTGCGCGTGTGTGATGTGTGTTGTGTGGTGTGTGTTGTGTGGTGTGTGGTGTATGGTGTGTGGTGTGTGGTGTGCGTGGTGTGCTTGGTGTGCGTGGTGTGCGTGGTGTGGTGTGTGTGGTGTGTGTGGTGTGTGTGGTGTGTGGTGTGTGGTGTGTGGTGTGTGGTGCGTGGTGTGTGGTGTGTATGTGTGTGGTGCGTGGTGCGTGGTGCGTGGTGCGTGGTGCGTGGTGCGTGGTGCGTGGTGCGTGGTGCGTGGTGCGTGGTGCGTGGTGCGTGGTGCGTGGTGCGTGGTTCGTGGTGGTGCGTGGTGCGTGGTGCGTGGTGCGTTGTGCGTGGTGCGTGCTGCGTGGTGTGTGCTGTCAGCTGTGTGCTGTGTGCTGTCAGCTGTGTGCTGTGTGCTGTGTGCTGTGTGCTGTGTGCTGTGTGCTGTGTGCTGTCTGCTGTCTGCTGTGTGTTGTCTGTTGTCTGCTGTCTGCTATCTGCTGTGTGTTGTGTGCTGCGTGCTGCGTGCTGCGTGCTGTCTGCTGCGTGCTGCGTGCTGCGTGCTGCTGTGTGCTGTGTGCTGTGTGCTGTCTGCTGCGTGCTGTCTGCTGTGTGCTGTCTGCTGTGTGCTGTCTGCTGTCTGCTGTCTGCTGTCTGAAGACTCGAGGTTTGTCTACAGTTACACTATCTTGAGTTTACAAGATTATACGGTAATTTAATTACAGTACAGCTTCGTAAAGACGACCCCCACAGAGCCGACCGCAGCGTATTAGATTGTCAAGATAAACGTCATATTAGAATACATGTGATTGTTATGACTCGTAGACATGCAACATATTGTACGGTCAGACCACTGGCGGACCTATAGGCGCGGGAGGGGCAAAGGGGGGCTACTTTGTTACCAATTAGATTTTAATGTTAAAATGTAGTGTTCCAAAAAGTTTGTAGGGAAAAAATGTATCATTCCCAAGGCACAATGACACTGCCCAATTTTTTTTTAAATTGTAATGACCCAGTGTGCGACATTATCAAGTGAAATGTAGATCTACATTTTATCAAAAAAATTCGAACTTGCTCACGCGAATAAATTCACTACTAATGTTTCCTGTTGGCGACCGAGGAGACATTGTCGCGAATCACCTGCCGCACGCGGCCATTGACAGGACAACAAAGCCACCGATTATATGCCTATGTACGATTAGCGATGCGATCAGACGCGTCAGAAAGTTTAACCACTGGCGATAAGCCACTGAATGGAATCGCAACAATTCAGTATTTATACGTCGATCGCCGGAGAACTACGCACACCGATCGCTCGTTCAATCCCGGAAACACAGGCAGGCATCCAGCAATCAGGGGAGGGCGGAAAGTCTAGCCGCGACGTTTAATTAGTCGTTATTAACACCGCTCCGTGTGGCCCTCGAGTGTCGCATCAATTATTGACGGCTCGTGCCGGAAATTGAATATATAATTCGCGCGTGCGCCGGGTTGGTCGGCGCGCACGTTAGCTTCGAAAACAAGCTGCGTTCTGTCGACGTGAGGGACGCGTTGCTGCCGGTTCCTGACTTCGCGAGCGACGCTCAAACAGGGCAACCAAACCGGTACGGGATATATGTGATAGCAACTGTGTGACGGACCATAGGTGGTAATATTTCCGCCACCCCAGGTGTCGTGACCTCGTCATTGCGCCGTGACTTGCGTGCGAGTGGAACATTTACGCGAGCTGTGCCGAGGAATCATTTGGAGAAACTCGAAAACTCATACCCGGCTTCTGCGTTACACGTGCCGTGGTGTCTGATCATCTGATTCGTTTTGGGAGTTTCGTTGACGTGTTATTGTTTCTTCTGCCGGAGCTGTTGACAGTACCTGGCCCACGTCGTAGTGGTAGACGTGTACGCAGATCCGCAACGAAGGACTAAAGTCGCTGCGGCAGTGGACGGGTGTAAGTAGCATGCGCGGCAAGTCGCAGGGTTCACGAGACCCACAAGAGGTGTTAGTCATGCCGGGGGATACATGGTTACCGCCGATCTTCATGAAGTCCAACTCAAACACTTCCCACACCGACGGCGACAGTTACTCTACGAGTTCCGAGAACCGTACATCGGCCACGCCACCGTCGCCCTCTAGCGGCCGAAGCAGCGGAAGCAGTCGCGGTGTTAACGGATATCCCGAACTCGTGTCTGTGACGCCGCGATTTCCGATGATTGAACAGAATACCTGGAATAGCGGCGAGAACGTGGGTTGTATCGATATAGAACCGTACCGTCGCAGTGAGCGCCAGAAGTTATGTCGGTCACCCAGCTGTCCGCAGCTGCATCTGCGCGACGGTAACCTTATGACGTCACGTTCCCCAGACAAGCACGGCGGCCATCGCAAGTACGCCGCCGCCCCCGCCGAGAGGGAAGATCTGACGTTTCCTGCGATTCTACCCGAGATACGAGAAGCCGGTGCGAAATCGGTGTCGCCTAATAAAAACTCGCGCAAGGCAAGACAGTTGGTGAAACAAAACTCGAAATCCGACCCGGATATCGCACGTGCTCGCGAGTGGAGTCTGGAGAGTGGCGACCCGTTTGGACCAATGCCGTCCATCCCCAACCGGAATGCACTCCTGTGGCCGTTAAAAGAGTCCGACGTGAAGACAGTTAAGTCGGTTGACAAAAAGAAGCTGGCGAACGCCAACCGGAACTGTGGTGTCGACGCGAGAGGAAACCGCAAGGACGGTTTGCGTGCTTTGGAATCCGAATCGACACGAAAGGTGAATTGACTCGTTAACCTGTGATTGTTGTGTACGTTGACTGAAGTAGCAGATATAATAACTGGTTGTGTTCACGGGCGCATAAACGTACCGTGCTGCACGCGAGCAAAGCGAACGTTGTACAGTTTACTGCCAACACCGATACGGCGGGTGTGACGTCACTGAGTCCCGAGAGATCGCGGGAAACATGTTTGTGATAAATGTTTTGTTGTGGATATACCTCAATGGACCTGGTCGTGTTCAATATAAAAACTGTTATATGATTTCATTCGTCGTGTATGAATGCATGTGCAGTTTTCAACAATATAGCCCAACAATTTCGTGCCATCTGTAAACGCCGAATGTTACTAAGAGCCACTATTACCACGTGACGGATTTACCAACTATGGCGGAGTCACACCTCTTCTGTATGCCATACCATTGATCGTAGCTGTACTAAATGACATATAGAATTACCCCGGACGAGAACCGTGCCTACAGTGGGTGTGCTTCGTGTATGCTTCTGACGTATGTACATGATGATATATCACACAGACGTGTCAGACGTACCTACTCATTCGTCTGACGACCAACGATACGCTGGCCGCTCGTTGTGTCTGAATACAGGAAAACAAACAGTATTGTGTAGATATCATTGTTATCTTGTACGCTGACGATGTCGCTTCGTGGTTTATATTCAACTGTGCGTCGTCTTGTAAATAAAGCTTGTATAAACACCTGCCATCGGCTTTGGTCCCGTCAGTGACGTCACAGCGGAGAGCCGCGAGGAGGAGTAGGGACAACTGACTTATAACGTCCATGTAACGTTATTACTCACAAGTAACGTATATCTCGCCAGCCGCTCAAAATACTCATCTACCTGGTCAGACCATAACTGACCCCCGTCAAGCGATCGGAAAATGGCTGCCGAACACGTGGTGCGTTCATGCACTCTGTCGTATATTTGGTTGACATTCTAATCCCAAACGTGTTTCTTTATGATAAAAACATAAGGCAACATTTTAAAATAAAGTGTCAACTGTATGCGGGAACGTCTAATTTATGCGATGTCTAGGTACGTCGATTGACGAATTCATAAACTGACGTCACAGTTCAAATTATGCACGTGACCTCACTCAAGTTTTGCCTTGCCAACAGTGTTTATATATGTGCATTACGTCATATAACATCTGCCAGATCTATATTTAGCGTATGCATTTCTCGCCTAGACAACATTGCCATATATTTTGTCGCAAAAACATTTCGGGCCAGAATGTCAACAAAATATACAACCGAACATCCGATAGATTCACATGTGCTTCAACCATTTTAGAAGCTTGACGAACCTTGTTGCTAAGCAATAGGTCACGTGATGTAGCCGTCAATAATTGTTTTTTCTGCGCGTCAGAATGTTGTGCTTAAGACTGAGAAATTATCCAATTCCATTGATTCTATTGGGATGGGCAGGCAAGGATGGATGCAGGAAATATTGCAAAGGGAGCAGAGCTTGAACAACACAAAGGACACAGGGAAAGGGGAAGACGACAGCTGAGATGGGAGGATTGTGTGAGAAGGGACATGAGAAGATCAGGGGAGGATGAAAGATGGAGAGAGGGAGCTAAGGATAGAACACTTTGGTAGTAAAACATACAGCGAGTGGTTCGGCAATATTGTACCTAACCTTCACCCTTGTACAGCATGGAACAAAGAAGAAAGCAATTACTCGACTGGGCGTAAATGTAGTCAACAAAGTGGTTTAATACCTTGTAATGGTCAATCGTAGCCAACTGGGCCGTGTACAGTAAGTATTATATGAGGCATTTCGGATGACGTAAGATGAAAACGCTTTAATTGGCGAAACATTTGCCAATGTTTCAATGTTTGACGGTAAGCATCTTTCCACCATGACCATCAGAGTCGCGGGTACAAGAACTTTACAACAGCTTGGTTGGGAGCAGGCTAATGGTGGACGTCATGGATTGTCTTTTCTGAAATTATGTTATCGGCTACCAATGGGAATAATCAATGTGGTCAGAGACCCTATGACTTGAAAGCCATCGTCTTAGAATGGTTTATATGATACGTCGATTGACTGAACACACTTCTTTAACTGCTGGTAGGCCTACACCGCTATCAGAGAGTAGAACTTTGACAATTACGCGGTACAGCCGAATACATGTCTGCGGTGTTTACATAGAAGCAGTAGCCGTAATATACTCCAAGAGTTGTAATATTTCATCTCGTACAACTTGCATCGTACTAATATGTTTTGACAGTGCTATAAATCACACACAAAAATTCAAAGAAAATACATGGACCGGAAACTCTCATGAGAAACAAAATATAATAGTATATAATCCGCGTTTTGACTAAATAGTTAACCTAGTTGCAGCAACATGTATAAATTAGATATGCTGTATTACTTCGCAGTATATATGTATTATGTTATATTATTATTTATGAACAGGTGCGTATGTGTGCGTGTGTGTGTGTGTGTGTGTGTGTGTGTGTGTGTGTGTGTGTGTGTGTGTGTGTGTGTGTATGGCGCGCGCACGCGTGTCGGTGCGCTCTAATTGTTGTTAACAAATAAGAACAGTTTACAATGTGCGCTTTGAACTCATTTGTCATAAACTGGATTTGTTCCATTCTAACGTCATTGCTAGATGTAGTAGCCCAATAATACCGACGAAACCTGACGAGGTGTACATTTGAAGAATTACATTATTGGAATTTAAACATTGAAAATATAACCTTTGCTGACTACAAAATTATTACTTAATATGATCATGCGTAATTCTAACATTACAGTTTACGATAATAATTATATATTGCACACCCTTGGTGATTTTTCGCTACCCGTTCATCATCGCGGTTGCTTCTGTCACTAGACGTGGTCTTCCTTTAATTACAAAACACCATTGGGCCATTGAATTGAAGACTGAACTGAATAATTGTATTGACGGAAACAATAATGAAATTTAATCAGCACCAGTATCGTTGTCAACTTTATCCCAGACTTTAGGAAGTTCTACCGTGAACAACCGAGGTTGTACGGCGGACGTTGCGGGGATGTTGCCAGCAGCACACGACGCACGAGAAGGTCTTTACTCATTTAGATGATGTGGTCAAACCATCTCCAATTTGGAGTTTTCACGGCTTCTATGACATCGTATGATTGTGATGACGCTACGTCTTGGGTAGAACGGCTGGTGATGACTGCTGACATTCTGGCGTTAGGCGTTAGGCCTTATGATGCTTTAGACGTTCAACGTTCTCTAGACATATTCGTTATAATGCCAACCTTCGCAGACATAGCAAACAATCCATCCGTATAGAGATAAAGGCAAGTTCTTGTATAACCAACATTCAGTCCTTAGTTATACTTTACTTCCTGGCAGACCGCACATCATCTTGTATGGGAAGCATTCAGTCATGCTGCTTATATTGTGCTAAGAATATTCTTGCATTTATGCACCTCTCTATAGACAGGTACTCACGCATACTGGCGTAGTGCTTTCGGAATTCCGGTAATTTTTTCTAGTCATGTGGTACAGAATAGCTGTTTTAGTGTGTTCTCTTTTCTAATGTTAGTCATATTGTCAACACGTCTGGCATTATGTTGTTCCTTCCTTCTTTCTGTGTGGCTTATTCCATAGACCACACATGTTTACGTACCGGGTAGATCAGTGCAATGATATCATTATAATTTAATTAGGTGAACGGTGAAGATAATAATTTATTGATAAATTAGATATTTACGTTACTTGTAATCCTGTTTAACCTAGTTCCGCAATATGTATTTCGATGTTCAGACCCATGCAGACCAACAACGGAAAACATAACACTATTAATAACATTATTAATAGCCGGTGAAATACAGCCGATAATTAATTCTATCGGGATAAACATGGTACCCCATACATGAATACAAAATCGTGGCTGAATTGTGTTGAATGTCTTTGACCAACACCACATTTCTAGATAATTTCCACATGCCCTCTACCTGTAATTCAATAAAAAATAAGCATGTGCGCGCACGCACAAACATGCTCACGCACACACACGCACACAGGATTTCAAACAATATATTACACATCCTTTTAATACCAAGTTAATTATGCAATAATGTTCAAACGAATTACCGTAATATCTCTAGTCATATTGTCTCTGTATTTGGAAACGTTGTTGCTAAACATGAACATATTTATATACAACATTTGTCAAACAATTTACAATCTGCACATGTCATTTCACCAAAACGTCACTTCTCAAGACACGCAGTGATACAGTATATAACATGGACACTGTACTCACGTTACTAGATCTCTCGACTGCTTTCGATACGACTGATCATTAAATCTTTTTCCACCTTCACGATGCTTCAACTCGCATTGTTTTAACAAATACTAACGCACTAACATATCTGACTCATTACCTTGCCCGCCACACGTTCCATTTGGAGGCGTACAATGATGCGTCGTTGGCTCTCTTCTGGTTAGTTTATGACCCCCCCCCCCTAATCACAGCAGTCACTACATGTAGCGGACGACACGTAGTATCATTGGAAACAAGACAACAACGAAACAGAATTATCAACCACATTTCCGTTAACATGCTTGTTTTGTATTTATATCCAACATATACAGTTCGTGATCTGGGTGTTGTCTTTGACAGCGACCTCAGTTTCCGCCAGCACATTCACGAAATATGCAAATACGTTTCTAACATATATACGTGATATCCACCGAATTCGACGTCATATAAACATATGTCTACTGTTAAAGCAATACCAACTGCAATAGTTAGTTATTAATAGCAGCATTGACTGTTATCGATCGCAGTTAAACAACATCGCCGTTACATATCTGCATAAATAGTTACACTAGGTACCGATTAGCACTCGAATCTAATATGAACTCTTCATTCTTACATATTGGGGTATATCTTGATAATATGACAACCTGTTTAGATAGTGTTCTGCATGTTCAAATTATCTCCTTGCAGAGGTAAGAATTCCAGACATTTTGTTTCAAGATTGCATTTCCACCCCAAAGCTTCGAAGGTCTCTACGTCAATTCTGTGATGACTTTTGCGCGACCCTGTTCATTGTATCATCCTTATTAATTCTGCTTTGTAGCGTCCCTGAGCTCAAGTTTCTTGTTATGACAGTTTCTTTATTAGTACTGAAAAATAAAAACCGTATGAAGAATTTCCTAAGAATAGTCTCGTTTTGACAATAATACCCGAAAACCATTGAAACAAAGGTAGTTCGTCTTTTTGTGCCGCAAAAGTAGTATTTTCTTCAGATTACAAACCCACGAACTGTAAATTGTACAACTTTAGGCTGATCACGCATTATAGTTCAGTAAAGGAAGGTCGTAACGTACCCGTGTGAGTCAGTCCCATACGGCGTGAAAAAAAACACTCTGTGTTAGGCTCTTGATCAATTTCGCATTGCACCTGTTCTTCATAATAATTGACCACTTAGTTGGCACTTGCACTTCTGTAATCTTCTCCGACAATGATTTTCGGTGCGGGTCAAATCACTGACGTACACAATCTTGACGTTCGTCGATTTGTTTGGGGTGTTGCCAGCGCTCCCCTGTGATCTCCACGTGCATTGCATTATACGTACGAAGGTTACGGCAAAATTCTTTGATCCTGAGGTTAGGATGCCAAATTCCTGTATATCAATCGCCGTGTTAACCGCAGATTGTGGAAGAGTTACTTCCTTCTTTATGATGGGCGAATTGAGTGCAAATCAATTTTCAACATTCCTTTTCAAGGATAAGCCTCTTTAGAAAGAACGGAACAGGATAGCGGAGGGTTTTGGTGAATACGTATTCTTGGTTTGAAGTTACATAGACGTCCAATTTTTATTTAATAACTTACGTTGTTAAGATAATTTTACACGAGCGATTAATTGCCCAATTGATATAATAATAAGATTTTTTGCAACGCTTGTGACGGTGGAATTGGGCCTGGTTTAACATAAACTCACAGCCGCTATGCTAAAGTCAACCAGCGACCGGTAGAAGTTATCCGCCGTGACCTTTTGTCATAGCTCAAGTCAAGTCTACACACGCCAATCACCTAAGCACACGTAAGCACACCTAAACCTAAACAAACATAAATACACACACGCACGCACGCATGCACGCACGCACACACACACACACACAGACACACACACACACACACACACACACACACACACACACACACACACACACACACACACACACACACACACACACACACACACATATATACACACACACAGATACACACACACACACACACACACACACACACACACACACACACACACACACACACACACACACACACACACACACACACACACACACACACACACACACACACACACACACACACACACACACACACACACACACACACACACACACACACACACACACACACACACACACACACACACACACACATATATATACACACACACACACAGATACACACATGTACACATTTAGATTCGTCAATAATACTATAACACCATGATAAATATATAATGCGAAGTAATACAATAGTATTATATATAATCCATTGTATACTATTAAATAAAATTGGGGGACAAAGCGCTGTGTAAACGAGCCTTTAGTCGGTTTTAACATTTTAACGCAACAACGTAAAACACACCATTAATCTGACCTCGAAAGTACCAAGAGAACATCTAAATAAATTATGTATTGTTGCGTGATAAGTATTCTATACCCACGTGTGTCTGGCCTTTGTTGACATTCAGTTTTAACTTTCCTAAACATTCTAAATCATTCAGTGATTTTTTTAAACCCGCATACGTGGAAATAAAATCCAGGCCATAATAGAGGTGCCAAGTAAATGAATTGGCAGGACATTTTCCTGCTAGTGATTACATAAATGAAGGAATGTTTCGTTTCCAGTGCGCTAATGAAACTCAAGACCATTGGTGGCTTCTGGTGTGCCCTTTCTGTATGCTGTAGCAACATTTACAGAACTGTACCCATACAACCACTAATAGTCGTGCATATTCAAAATATAATTGATTTGTTGGTGTAATGGTGTTTTAACGATACAAATACACGCATATATTTTAGAAGATTGTTCTGTAGAGATGTGTAATTTTATTATTTGTATGTTGGATATATTGAGAGCAAATCTAAGGTCGTTAGTCAATTTAACAAAACCCACACTTCTAACAGAAATCAAAGTGCTATATTTGTTATTAGTGTCGTTTTAGTTGTGCGAACACTGAACACTGAACACTGAACACTGACACTGACACTGACACTGAACACTGAACACTGAACACTGAACACTGATACTGAACACTGAACACTGATGTGTTGCCACCAGCAGCTGTTGGGTCAAGTGGATGAACATCTAACTATAATCGAACATGCATTTGTGCGTGCGCGCGTGCGTGAGTGTGTGTGCGTGCGTGCGTGCGTGTATACGTGATCTGTTTGTGCGCAAGAACGTTTGCACTAACGCACGCTGCATAGAGAGAGAGAGCGAGAGAGAGAGAGAGAGAGAGAGAGAGAGAGAGAGAGAGAGAGAGAGAGAGAGAGAAAGAGAGAGAGAGAGAGGAGAGAGAGAGGGGGAGAGGGAGAGAGAGGGAGAGACAGAGGAGAGAGAGAGAGAGAGAGAGAGAGAGAGAGAGAGAGAGAGAGAGAGAGAGACAGAGAGAGACAGAGAGAGACAGAGAGAGACAGAGAGAGAGACAGAGAGAGAGAGAGAGAGAGAGAGAGAGAGAGAGAGAGAGAGAGAGAGAGAGAGAGAGAGAGAGAGAGAGAGAGAGAGAGAGAGAGAGAGAGAGAGAGAGAGAGAGAGAGAGAGAGAGAGAGAGAGAGAGAGAGAGAGAGAGAGAGAGAGAGAGAGAGAGAGAGAGAGAGAGAGAGAGAGAGAGAGAGAGAGAGAGAGAGAGAGAGAGAGAGAGAGAGAGAGAGAGATAGGGGGGATAGTCATACAGACATATAGACAGGCAAAAAGACAGACAGACGGGAAGAAAAACAGACAGACAGACAGATACAGAGGCAGATAAACAGAACAAGACAAACAGACAGAGAGACAGAGAGAGGGACAGAAACAGAAAGAGAGGAGGAGGAGGGGGAGCACGCGCGGAATGTATATATTAAACCATACACTGGGCTTGTAAGTCCTCCAGGATATGACAGAGAATTCCCAGGGCACGATCTGGACCACACTGCAAAAAACCTGAACGTACACAAACAAGATGTTTTCGGCAAAAGGGGAAAGAAAATGCAAGTTTATTGATGAAAGAAAGCAAATAAAACAAATGATCAACAATGACAACAAAGTAATGGACACCAAGAACTGGTAGCACACAGACAATGTACGATTTCATTTCATACTACAACAAGAACAGGTAGCACACAGACAATGTACGACTTCATTACATACTGCAACAAGAACAGGTAGCACACAGACAATGTACGACTTCATTACATACTGCAACAAGAACAGGTAGCACACAGACAATGTACGACTTCATTACATACTACAACAAAAACTGGTAGCACACAGACAATGTACGACATCATTACATACTACAACAGGAACTGGTATCACACAGACAATGTACGACTTCATTATACACTACAACAAGAACTGGTAGCACAAAGACAATGTACGACTTCATTACATACTACAACAAGAACAGGTAGCACACAGACAATGTACGACTTCATTACATACTACAACAAGAACTGGTAGCACACAGACAATGTACGACTTCATTACACACTACAACAAGAACTGGTAGCACACAAACAATGTACGACTTCATTATACACTACAACAAGAACTGGTAGCACAAAGACAATGTACGACTTCATTACATACTACAACAAGAACTGGTAGCACACAGACAATGTACGACTTCATTACATACTACAACAAGAACTGGTAGCACACAGACAATGTACGACTTCATTACACACTACAACAAGAACTGGTAGCACACAAACAATGTACGACTTCATTATACACTACAACAAGAACTGGTAGCACAAAGACAATGTACGACTTCATTACATACTACAACAAGAACTGGTAGCACACAGACAATGTACGACTTCATTACATACTACAACAAGAACTGGTAGCACACAAACAATGTACGACTTCATTACACACTACAACAAGAACTGGTAGCACACAGACATTGTACGACTTCATTACACACTACAACAAGAACTGGTAGCACACAAACAATGTACGACTTCATTATACACTACAACAAGAACTGGTAGCACAAAGACAATGTACGATGTCATTACATACTACGACAAGAACTGGTAGCACACAGACAATGTACGACTTCATTGCATACTACAACAGGAACTGGTAGCACACAGACAATGTACGACTTCATTACATACTACAACAAGAACAGGTAACACACAGACAATGTACGACTTCATTGCATACTACAACAGGAACTGGTAGCACACAGACAATGTACGACTTCATTACATACTACAACAACAACTGGTAGCACACAGACAATGTACGACTTCATTACATATTACAACAGGAACAGGTAGCACATAGACAATGTACGACTTCATTGCATACTACAACAGGAACTGGTAGCACACAGACAATGTACGACTTCATTACATACTACAACAGGAACTGGTAGCACACAGACAATGTACGACTTTATTACATACTACAACAAGAACAGGTAACACACAGACAATGTACGACTTTGTTACACACTACAACAAGAACTGGTAGCACACAGATAATGTACGACTTCATTACACACTACAACAAGAACTTGTAGCACACAGACAATGTACGACTTCATTACATACTACAACAAGAACTGGTAGCACACAGACAATGTACGACTTCATTACATACTACAACAAGAACTGGTAGCACACAGACAATGTACGACTTCATTACATACTACAACAAGAACTGGTAACACACAGACAATGCACGACTTCATTACACACTACAACAAGAACTGGTAGCACACAGACAATGTACGACTTCATTACACACTACAACAAGAACTGGTAGCACACAGGCAATGTACGACTTCATTATACACTACAACAAGAACTGGTAGCACACATACAATGTACGACTTCATTACACACTACAACAAGGACTGGTAGCACACAGACAATGTACGACTACATTACATACTACAACAAGAACTGGTAGCACACAGACAATGTACGACTTCATTACACACTACAACCAGGACTGGTTGAACACAGACATTGTACGACTTCATTATATACTACAACAGGAACTGGTAGCACACAGACAATGTACGACTTCATTACACACTACAACAAGGACTGGTAGCACACAGACAATGTACGACTTCATTACACACTACAACAAGGACTGGTAGCACAGAGACAATGTACGACTTCATTACACACTACAACAAGAACTGGTAGCACACAGACAATGTACGACTTCATTACACACTACAACAAGGACTGGTAGCACACAGACAATGTACGACTTCATTACATACTACAACAAGAACTGGTAGCACACAGACATTGTACGACTTCATTACATACTACAACAAGAACTGGTAGCACACAGACAATGTACGACTTCATTACACACTACAACAAGGACTGGTAGCACACAGACAATGTACGACTTCATTACATACTAAAACAAGGACTGGTAGCACACAGACAATGTACGACTTCATTACACACTACAACAAGGACTGGTAGCACACAGACAATGTACGACTTCATTACATACTACAACAAGAACTGGTAGCACACAGACAATGTACGACTTCATTACACACTACAACAAGGACTGGTAGCACACAGACAATGTACGACTTCATTACATACTACAACAAGAACTGGTAGCACACAGACAATGTACGACTTCATTACACACTACAACAAGGACTGGTTGCACACAGACAATGTACGACTTCATTACATACTACAACAAGAACTGGTAGCACACAGACAATGTACGACTTCATTACACACTACAACAAGGACTGGTTGCACACAGACATTGTACGACTTCATTACATACTACAACAAGAACTTGTAGCACACAGACAATGTACGACTTCATTACATACTACAACAATGACTGGTTGCACACAGACAATGTACGACTTCATTACACACTACAACAAGGACTGGTAGCACACAGACAATGTACGACTTCATTACATACTACAACAAGAACTGGCAGCACACAGACAATGTACGACTTCATTACACACTAAAACAAGGACTGGTAGCACACAGACAATGTACGACTTCATTACACACTACAACAAGGACTGGTAGCACACAGACAATGTACGACTTCATTACATACTACAACAAGAACTGGTAGCACACAGACAATGTACGACTTCATTACACACTACAACCAGGACTGGTTGAACACAGACATTGTACGACTTCATTATATACTACAACAAGAACTGGTAGCACACAGACAATGTACGACTTCATTACACACTACAACAAGGACTGGTAGCACACAGACAATGTACGACTTCATTACACACTACAACAAGGACTGGTAGCACACAGACAATGTACGACTTCATTACACACTACAACAAGAACTGGTAGCACACAGACATTGTACGACTTCATTACATACTGCAACAAGAACTGGTAGCACACAGACAATGTACGACTTCATTACATACTACAACAAGAACTGGTAGCACACAGACAATGTACGACTTCATTACACACTACAACAAGGACTGGTAGCACACAGACAATGTACGACTTCATTACATACTACAACAAGGACTGGTAGCACACAGACAATGTACGACTTCATTACACACTACAACAAGGACTGGTAGCACACAGACAATGTACGACTTCATTACATACTACAACAAGAACTGGTAGCACACAGACAATGTACGACTTCATTACACACTACAACAAGGACTGGTTGCACACAGACAATGTACGACTTCATTACATACTACAACAAGAACTGGTAGCACACAGACAATGTACAACTTCATTACACACTACAACAAGGACTGGTTGCACACAGACATTGTACGACTTCATTACATACTACAACAAGAACTTGTAGCACACAGACAATGTACGACTTCATTACATACTACAACAAGGACTGGTTGCACACAGACAATGTACGACTTCATTACACACTACAACAAGGACTGGTAGCACACAGACAATGTACGACTTCATTACATACTACAACAAGAACTGGCAGCACACAGACAATGTACGACTTCATTACACACTACAACAAGGACTGGTAGCACACAGACAATGTACGATTTCATTACACACTACAACAAGAACTGGTAGCACACAGACAATGTACGACTTCATTACATACTACAACAAGAACTGGCAGCACACAGACATTGTACGACTTCATTACATACTGCAACAAGAACTGGTAGCACACAGACAATGTACGACTTCATTACACACTACAACAAGGACTGGTAGCACACAGACAATGTACGACTTCATTACATACTACAACAAGGACTGGTAGCACACAGACAATGTACGACTTCATTACATACTACAACAAGAACTGGCAGCACACAGACAATGTACGACTTCATTACACACTACAACAAGGACTGGTAGCACACAGACAATGTACGATTTCATTACACACTACAACAAGAACTGGTAGCACACAGACAATGTACGACTTCATTACATACTACAACAAGAACTGGCAGCACACAGACATTGTACGACTTCATTACATACTGCAACAAGAACTGGTAGCACACAGACAATGTACGACTTCATTACACACTACAACAAGGACTGGTAGCACACAGACAATGTACGACTTCATTACATACTACAACAAGGACTGGTAGCACACAGACAATGTACGACTTCATTATATACTACAACAAGAACTGGTAGCACACAGACAATGTACGACTTCATTACACACTACAACAAGGACTGGTAGCACACAGACAATGTACGACTTAATTACATACTACAACAAGAACTGGTAGCACACAGACAATGTACGACTTCATTACACACTACAACAAGGACTGGTTGCACACAGACAATGTACGACTTCATTACATACTACAACAAGAACTGGTAGCACACAGACAATGTACGACTTCATTACACACTACAACAAGGACTGGTTGCACACAGACATTGTACGACTTCATTACATACTACAACAAGAACTTGTAGCACACAGACAATGTACGACTTCATTACATACTACAACAAGGACTGGTTGCACACAGACAATGTACGACTTCATTACACACTACAACAAGGACTGGCAGCACACAGACAATGTACGACTTCATTACACACTACAACAAGGACTGGTAGCACACAGACAATGTACGACTTCATTACATACTACAACAAGAACTGGTAGCACACAGACAATGTACGACTTCATTACACACTACAACAAGGACTGGTAGCACACAGACAATGTACGACTTCATTACATACTACAACAAGAACTGGTAGCACACAGACAATGTACGACTTCATTACATACTACAACAGGAACAGGTAGCACACAGAAATGTACGGCTTCATTACACACTACAACAAGGACTGGTGGCACACAGACATTGTACGACTTCATTACATACTACAACAGGAACAGGTAGCACATAGACAATGTACGACTTCATTACATACTACAACAGGAACAGGTAGCACATAGACAATGTACGACTTCATTGCATACTACAACAGGAACTGGTAGCACATAGACAATGTACGACTTCATTGCATACTACAACAGGAACTGGTAGCACACAGACAATGTACGACTTCATTACATACTACAACAGGAACAGGTAGCACATAGACAATGTACGACTTCATTGCATACTACAACAGGAACTGGTAGCACACAGACAATGTACGACTTCATTACACACTACAACAAGAACTGGTAACACACAGACAATGTACGACTCCATTGCATACTACAACAGGAACTGGTTGCACACAGACATTGTACGACTTCATTGTATACTACAACAGGAACTGGTAGCACACAGACAAAGTACGACTTCATTACATACTACAACAGGAACTGGTAGCACACAGACAATGTACGACTTCATTGCATACTACAACAGGAACTGGTTGCACACAGACATTGTACGACTTCATTGCATACTACATCAGGAACTGGTAGCACACAGACAATGTACGACTTCATTACACACTACAACAAGGACTGGTAGCACCCAGACAATGTACGACTTCATTACACACTACAACAAGGACTGGTAGCACACAGACAATGTACGACTTCATTACATACTACAACAGGAACAGGTAGCACACAGAAATGTACGGCTTCATTACACACTACAACAAGGACTGGTGGCACACAGACATTGTACGACTTCATTACATACTACAACAGGAACAGGTAGCACATAGACAATGTACGACTTCATTACATACTACAACAGGAACAGGTAGCACATAGACAATGTACGACTTCATTGCATACTACAACAGGAACTGGTAGCACATAGACAATGTACGACTTCATTGCATACTACAACAGGAACTGGTAGCACACAGACAATGTACGACTTCATTACATACTACAACAGGAACAGGTAGCACATAGACAATGTACGACTTCATTGCATACTACAACAGGAACTGGTAGCACACAGACAATGTACGACTTCATTACACACTACAACAAGAACTGGTAACACACAGACAATGTACGACTCCATTGCATACTACAACAGGAACTGGTTGCACACAGACATTGTACGACTTCATTGTATACTACAACAGGAACTGGTAGCACACAGACAAAGTACGACTTCATTACATACTACAACAGGAACTGGTAGCACACAGACAATGTACGACTTCATTGCATACTACAACAGGAACTGGTTGCACACAGACATTGTACGACTTCATTGCATACTACATCAGGAACTGGTAGCACACAGACAATGTACGACTTCATTACACACTACAACAAGGACTGGTAGCACCCAGACAATGTACGACTTCATTACACACTACAACAAGGACTGGTAGCACACAGACAATGTACGACTTCATTACATACTACAACAGGAACAGGTAGCACATAGACAATGTACGACTTCATTGCATACTACAACAGGAACTGGTAGCACACAGACAATGTACGACTTCATTACATACTACAACAAGAACTGGTAACACACAGACAATGCACGACTTCATTACACACTACAACAAGAACTGGTAGCACACAGACAATGTACGACTTCATTACACACTACAACAAGAACTGGTAGCACACAGGCAATGTACGACTTCATTATACACTACAACAAGAACTGGTAGCACACATACAATGTACGACTTCATTACATACTACAACAAGAACTGGTAGCACACAGACAATGTACGACTTCATTACACACTACAACAAGGACTGGTAGCACACAGACAATGTACGACTACATTACATACTACAACAAGAACTGGTAGCACACAGACAATGTACGACTTCATTACACACTACAACCAGGACTGGTTGAACACAGACATTGTACGACTTCATTATATACTACAACAGGAACTGGTAGCACACAGACAATGTACGACTTCATTACACACTACAACAAGGACTGGTAGCACACAGACAATGTACGACTTCATTACACACTACAACAAGGACTGGTAGCACAGAGACAATGTACGACTTCATTACACACTACAACAAGAACTGGTAGCACACAGACAATGTACGACTTCATTACACACTACAACAAGGACTGGTAGCACACAGACGATGTACGACTTCATTACATACTACAACAAGAACTGGTAGCACACAGACATTGTACGACTTCATTACATACTACAACAAGAACTGGTAGCACACAGACAATGTACGACTTCATTACACACTACAACAAGGACTGGTAGCACACAGACAATGTACGACTTCATTACATACTACAACAAGAACTGGTAGCACACAGACAATGTACGACTTCATTACACACTACAACAAGGACTGGTAGCACACAGACAATGTACGACTTCATTACATACTACAACAAGAACTGGTAGCACACAGACAATGTACGACTTCATTACACACTACAACAAGGACTGGTTGCACACAGACAATGTACGACTTCGTTACATACTACAACAAGAACTGGTAGCACACAGACAATGTACGACTTCATTACACACTACAACAAGGACTGGTTGCACACAGACATTGTACGACTTCATTACATACTACAACAAGAACTTGTAGCACACAGACAATGAACGACTTCATTACATACTACAACAAGGACTGGTTGCACACAGACAATGTACGACTTCATTACACACTACAACAAGGACTGGTAGCACACAGACAATGTACGACTTCATTACATACTACAACAAGAACTGGCAGCACACAGACAATGTACGACTTCATTACACACTACAACAAGGACTGGTAGCACACAGACAATGTACGACTTCATTACACACTACAACAAGGACTGGTAGCACACAGACAATGTACGACTTCATTACACACTACAACAAGGACTGGTAGCACACAGACAATGTACGACTTCATTACATACTACAACAAGGACTGGTAGCACACAGACAATGTACGACTTCATTACACACTACAACAAGGACTGGTAGCACACAGACAATGTACGACTTCATACATACTACAACAAGAACTGGTAGCACACAGACAATGTACGACTTCATTACACACTACAACAAGGACTGGTTGCACACAGACAATGTACGACTTCATTACATACTACAACAAGAACTGGTACCACACAGACAATGTACGACTTCATTACACACTACAACAAGGACTGGTTGCACACAGACATTGTACGACTTCATTACATACTACAACAAGAACTTGTAGCACACAGACAATGTACGACTTCATTACATACTACAACAAGGACTGGTTGCACACAGACAATGTACGACTTCATTACACACTACAACAAGGACTGGTAGCACACAGACAATGTACGACTTCATTACATACTACAACAAGAACTGGCAGCACACAGACAATGTACGACTTCATTACACACTACAACAAGGACTGGTAGCACACAGACAATGTACGACTTCATTACACACTACAACAAGGACTGGTAGCACACAGACAATGTACGACTTCATTACACACTACAACAAGGACTGGTAGCACACAGACAATGTACGACTTCATTACATACTACAACAAGGACTGGTAGCACACAGACAATGTACGACTTCATTACACACTACAACAAGGACTGGTAGCACACAGACAATGTACGACTTCATACATACTACAACAAGAACTGGTAGCACACAGACAATGTACGACTTCATTACACACTACAACAAGGACTGGTTGCACACAGACAATGTACGACTTCATTACATACTACAACAAGAACTGGTACCACACAGACAATGTACGACTTCATTACACACTACAACAAGGACTGGTTGCACACAGACATTGTACGACTTCATTACATACTACAACAAGAACTTGTAGCACACAGACAATGTACGACTTCATTACATACTACAACAAGGACTGGTTGCACACAGACAATGTACGACTTCATTACACACTACAACAAGGACTGGTAGCACACAGACAATGTACGACTTCATTACATACTACAACAAGAACTGGCAGCACACAGACAATGTACGACTTCATTACACACTACAACAAGGACTGGTAGCACACAGACAATGTACGACTTCATTACACACTACAACAAGAACTGGTAGCACACAGACAATGTACGACTTCACTACATACTACAACAAGAACTGGTAGCACACAGACATTGTACGACTTCATTACATACTGCAACAAGAACTGGTAGCACACAGACAATGTACGACTTCATTACACACTACAACAAGGACTGGTAGCACACAGACAATGTACGACTTCATTACATACTACAACAAGGACTGGTAGCACACAGACAATGTACGACTTCATTACACACTACAACAAGGACTGGTAGCACACAGACAATGTACGACTTCATTATATACTACAACAAGAACTGGTAGCACACAGACAATGTACGACTTCATTACACACTACAACAAGGACTGGTAGCACACAGACAATGTACGACTTAATTACATACTACAACAAGAACTGGTAGCACACAGACAATGTACGACTTCATTACACACTACAACAAGGACTGGTAGCACACAGACAATGTACGACTACATTACATACTACAACAAGAACTGGTAGCACACAGACAATGTACGACTTCATTACACACTACAACAAGGACTGGTTGAACACAGACATTGTACGACTTCATTATATACTACAACAGGAACTGGTAGCACACAGACAATGTACGACTTCATTACACACTACAACAAGGACTGGTAGCACACAGACAATGTACGACTTCATTACACACTACAACAAGGACTGGTAGCACAGAGACAATGTACGACTTCATTACACACTACAACAAGAACTGGTAGCACACAGACAATGTACGACTTCATTACACACTACAACAAGGACTGGTAGCACACAGACGATGTACGACTTCATTACATACTACAACAAGAACTGGTAGCACACAGACATTGTACGACTTCATTACATACTACAACAAGAACTGGTAGCACACAGACAATGTACGACTTCATTACACACTACAACAAGGACTGGTAGCACACAGACAATGTACGACTTCATTACATACTACAACAAGAACTGGTAGCACACAGACAATGTACGACTTCATTACACACTACAACAAGGACTGGTAGCACACAGACAATGTACGACTTCATTACATACTACAACAAGAACTGGTAGCACACAGACAATGTACGACTTCATTACACACTACAACAAGGACTGGTTGCACACAGACAATGTACGACTTCGTTACATACTACAACAAGAACTGGTAGCACACAGACAATGTACGACTTCATTACACACTACAACAAGGACTGGTTGCACACAGACATTGTACGACTTCATTACATACTACAACAAGAACTTGTAGCACACAGACAATGAACGACTTCATTACATACTACAACAAGGACTGGTTGCACACAGACAATGTACGACTTCATTACACACTACAACAAGGACTGGTAGCACACAGACAATGTACGACTTCATTACATACTACAACAAGAACTGGCAGCACACAGACAATGTACGACTTCATTACACACTACAACAAGGACTGGTAGCACACAGACAATGTACGACTTCATTACACACTACAACAAGGACTGGTAGCACACAGACAATGTACGACTTCATTACACACTACAACAAGGACTGGTAGCACACAGACAATGTACGACTTCATTACATACTACAACAAGGACTGGTAGCACACAGACAATGTACGACTTCATTACACACTACAACAAGGACTGGTAGCACACAGACAATGTACGACTTCATACATACTACAACAAGAACTGGTAGCACACAGACAATGTACGACTTCATTACACACTACAACAAGGACTGGTTGCACACAGACAATGTACGACTTCATTACATACTACAACAAGAACTGGTACCACACAGACAATGTACGACTTCATTACACACTACAACAAGGACTGGTTGCACACAGACATTGTACGACTTCATTACATACTACAACAAGAACTTGTAGCACACAGACAATGTACGACTTCATTACATACTACAACAAGGACTGGTTGCACACAGACAATGTACGACTTCATTACACACTACAACAAGGACTGGTAGCACACAGACAATGTACGACTTCATTACATACTACAACAAGAACTGGCAGCACACAGACAATGTACGACTTCATTACACACTACAACAAGGACTGGTAGCACACAGACAATGTACGACTTCATTACACACTAAAACAAGGACTGGTAGCACACAGACAATGTACGACTTCATTACACACTACAACAAGGACTGGTAGCACACAGACAATGTACGACTTCATTACATACTACAACAAGGACTGGTAGCACACAGACAATGTACGACTTCATTACACACTACAACAAGGACTGGTAGCACACAGACAATGTACGACTTCATACATACTACAACAAGAACTGGTAGCACACAGACAATGTACGACTTCATTACACACTACAACAAGGACTGGTTGCACACAGACAATGTACGACTTCATTACATACTACAACAAGAACTGGTACCACACAGACAATGTACGACTTCATTACACACTACAACAAGGACTGGTTGCACACAGACATTGTACGACTTCATTACATACTACAACAAGAACTTGTAGCACACAGACAATGTACGACTTCATTACATACTACAACAAGGACTGGTTGCACACAGACAATGTACGACTTCATTACACACTACAACAAGGACTGGTAGCACACAGACAATGTACGACTTCATTACATACTACAACAAGAACTGGCAGCACACAGACAATGTACGACTTCATTACACACTACAACAAGGACTGGTAGCACACAGACAATGTACGACTTCATTACACACTACAACAAGAACTGGTAGCACACAGACAATGTACGACTTCATTACATACTACAACAAGAACTGGTAGCACACAGACATTGTACGACTTCATTACATACTGCAACAAGAACTGGTAGCACACAGACAATGTACGACTTCATTACACACTACAACAAGGACTGGTAGCACACAGACAATGTACGACTTCATTACATACTACAACAAGGACTGGTAGCACACAGACAATGTACGACTTCATTACACACTACAACAAGGACTGGTAGCACACAGACAATGTACGACTTCATTATATACTACAACAAGAACTGGTAGCACACAGACAATGTACGACTTCATTACACACTACAACAAGGACTGGTAGCACACAGACAATGTACGACTTAATTACATACTACAACAAGAACTGGTAGCACACAGACAATGTACGACTTCATTACACACTACAACAAGGACTGGTAGCACACAGACAATGTACGACTACATTACATACTACAACAAGAACTGGTAGCACACAGACAATGTACGACTTCATTACACACTACAACCAGGACTGGTTGAACACAGACATTGTACGACTTCATTATATACTACAACAGGAACTGGTAGCACACAGACAATGTACGACTTCATTACACACTACAACAAGGACTGGTAGCACACAGACAATGTACGACTTCATTACACACTACAACAAGGACTGGTAGCACAGAGACAATGTACGACTTCATTACACACTACAACAAGAACTGGTAGCACACAGACAATGTACGACTTCATTACACACTACAACAAGGACTGGTAGCACACAGACAATGTACGACTTCATTACATACTACAACAAGAACTGGTAGCACACAGACATTGTACGACTTCATTACATACTACAACAAGAACTGGTAGCACACAGACAATGTACGACTTCATTACACACTACAACAAGGAATGGTAGCACACAGACAATGTACGACTTCATTACATACTACAACAAGGACTGGTAGCACACAGACAATGTACGACTTCATTACACACTACAACAAGGACTGGTAGCACACAGACAATGTACGACTTCATTACATACTACAACAAGAACTGGTAGCACACAGACAATGTACGACTTCATTACACACTACAACAAGGACTGGTAGCACACAGACAATGTACGACTTCATTACATACTACAACAAGAACTGGTAGCACACAGACAATGTACGACTTCATTACACACTACAACAAGGACTGGTTGCACACAGACAATGTACGACTTCATTACATACTACAACAAGAACTGGTAGCACACAGACAATGTACGACTTCATTACACACTACAACAAGGACTGGTTGCACACAGACATTGTACGACTTCATTACATACTACAACAAGAACTTGTAGCACACAGACAATGTACGACTTCATTACATACTACAACAAGGACTGGTTGCACACAGACAATGTACGACTTCATTACACACTACAACAAGGACTGGTAGCACACAGACAATGTACGACTTCATTACATACTACAACAAGAACTGGCAGCACACAGACAATGTACGACTTCATTACACACTACAACAAGGACTGGTAGCACACAGACAATGTACGACTTCATTACACACTACAACAAGAACTGGTAGCACACAGACAATGTACGACTTCATTACATACTACAACAAGAACTGGTAGCACACAGACATTGTACGACTTCATTACATACTGCAACAAGAACTGGTAGCACACAGACAATGTACGACTTCATTACACACTACAACAAGGACTGGTAGCACACAGACAATGTACGACTTCATTACATACTACAACAAGGACTGGTAGCACACAGACAATGTACGACTTCATTACACACTACAACAAGGACTGGTAGCACACAGACAATGTACGACTTCATTATATACTACAACAAGAACTGGTAGCACACAGACAATGTACGACTTCATTACACACTACAACAAGGACTGGTAGCACACAGACAATGTACGACTTAATTACATACTACAACAAGAACTGGTAGCACACAGACAATGTACAATTCATTACACACTACAACAAGGACTGGTTGCACACAGACAATGTACGACTTCATTACATACTACAACAAGAACTGGTAGCACACAGACAATGTACGACTTCATTACACACTACAACAAGGACTGGTTGCACACAGACATTGTACGACTTCATTACATACTACAACAAGAACTTGTAGCACACAGACAATGTACGACTTCATTACATACTACAACAAGGACTGGTTGCACACAGACAATGTACGACTTCATTACACACTACAACAAGGACTGGCAGCACACAGACAATGTACGACTTCATTACACACTACAACAAGGACTGGTAGCACACAGACAATGTACGACTTCATTACATACTACAACAAGAACTGGTAGCACACAGACAATGTACGACTTCATTACACACTACAACAAGGACTGGTAGCACACAGACAATGTACGACTTCATTACATACTACAACAAGAACTGGTAGCACACAGACAATGTACGACTTCATTACATACTACAACAGGAACAGGTAGCACACAGACAATGTACGGCTTCATTACACACTACAACAAGGACTGGTGGCACACAGACATTGTACGACTTCATTACATACTACAACAGGAACAGGTAGCACATAGACAATGTACGACTTCATTACATACTACAACAGGAACAGGTAGCACATAGACAATGTACGACTTCATTGCATACTACAACAGGAACTGGTAGCACATAGACAATGTACGACTTCATTGCATACTACAACAGGAACTGGTAGCACACAGACAATGTACGACTTCATTACATACTACAACAGGAACAGATAGCACATAGACAATGTACGACTTCATTGCATACTACAACAGGAACTGGTAGCACACAGACAATGTACGACTTCATTACACACTACAACAAGAACTGGTAACACACAGACAATGTACGACTCCATTGCATACTACAACAGGAAATGGTTGCACACAGACATTGTACGACTTCATTGTATACTACAACAGGAACTGGTAGCACACAGACAAAGTACGACTTCATTACATACTACAACAGGAACTGGTAGCACACAGACAATGTACGACTTCATTGCATACTACAACAGGAACTGGTTGCACACAGACATTGTACGACTTCATTGCATACTACATCAGGAACTGGTAGCACACAGACAATGTACGACTTCATTACACACTACAACAAGGACTGGTAGCACCCAGACAATGTACGACTTCATTACACACTACAACAAGGACTGGTAGCACACAGACAATGTACGACTTCATTACATACTACAACAGGAACAGGTAGCACATAGACAATGTACGACTTCATTGCATACTACAACAGGAACTGGTAGCACACAGACAATGTACGACTTCATTACATACTACAACAGGAACTGGTAGCACACAGACAATGTACGACTTTATTACATACTACAACAAGAACAAGTAACACACAGACAATGTACGACTTTGTTACACACTACAACAAGAACTGGTAGCACACAGATAATGTACGACTTCATTACACACTACAACAAGAACTGGTAGCACACAGACAATGTACGACTTCATTACATACTACAACAAGAACTGGTAGCACACAGACAATGTACGACTTCATTACATACTACAACAAGAACTGGTAGCACACAGACAATGTACGACTTCATTACATACTACAACAAGAACTGGTAACACACAGACAATGCACGACTTCATTACACACTAAAACAAGAACTGGTAGCACACAGACAATGTACGACTTCATTACACACTACAACAAGAACTGGTAGCACACAGGCAATGTACGACTTCATTATACACTACAACAAGAACTGGTAGCACACATACAATGTACGACTTCATTACATACTACAACAAGAACTGGTAGCACACAGACAATGTACGACTTCATTACACACTACAACAAGGACTGGTAGCACACAGACAATGTACGACTACATTACATACTACAACAAGAACTGGTAGCACACAGACAATGTACGACTTCATTACACACTACAACCAGGACTGGTTGAACACAGACATTGTACGACTTCATTATATACTACAACAGGAACTGGTAGCACACAGACAATGTACGACTTCATTACACACTACAACAAGGACTGGTAGCACACAGACAATGTACGACTTCATTACACACTACAACAAGGACTGGTAGCACAGAGACAATGTACGACTTCATTACATACTACAACAAGAACTGGTAGCACACAGACAATGTACGACTTCATTACACACTACAACAAGTACTGGTAGCACACAGACAATGTACGACTTCATTACATACTACAAAAAGAACTGGTAGCACACAGACATTGTACGACTTCATTACATACTACAACAAGAACTGGTAGCACACAGACAATGTACGACTTCATTACACACTACAACAAGGACTGGTAGCACACAGACAATGTACGACTTCATTACATACTACAACAAGAACTGGTAGCACACAGACAATGTACGACTTCATTACACACTACAACAAGGACTGGTAGCACACAGACAATATACGACTTCATTACATACTACAACAAGAACTGGTAGCACACAGACAATGTACGACTTCATTACACACTACAACAAGGACTGGTTGCACACAGACAATGTACGACTTCATTACATACTACAACAAGAACTGGTAGCACACAGACAATGTACGACTTCATTACACACTACAACAAGGACTGGTTGCACACAGACATTGTACGACTTCATTACATACTACAACAAGAACTTGTAGCACACAGACAATGTACGACTTCATTACATACTACAACAAGGACTGGTTGCACACAGACAATGTACGACTTCATTACACACTACAACAAGGACTGGTAGCACACAGACTATGTACGACTTCATTACATACTACAACAAGAACTGGCAGCACACAGACAATGTACGACTTCATTACACACTACAACAAGGACTGGTAGCACACAGACAATGTACGACTTCATTACACACTACAACAAGGACTGGTAGCACACAGACAATGTACGACTTCATTACACACTACAACAAGGACTGGTAGCACACAGACAATGTACGACTTCATTACATAATACAACAAGAACTGGTAGCACACAGACAATGTACGACTTCATTACACACTACAACAAGGACTGGTAGCACACAGACAATGTACGACTTCATTACATACTACAACAAGAACTGGTAGCACACAGACAATGTACGACTTCATTACACACTACAACAAGGACTGGTAGCACAGAGACAATGTACGACTTCATTACATACTACAACAAGAACTGGTAGCACACAGACAATGTACGACTTCATTACACACTACAACAAGTACTGGTAGCACACAGACAATGTACGACTTCATTACATACTACAAAAAGAACTGGTAGCACACAGACATTGTACGACTTCATTACATACTACAACAAGAACTGGTAGCACACAGACAATGTACGACTTCATTACACACTACAACAAGGACTGGTAGCACACAGACAATGTACGACTTCATTACATACTACAACAAGAACTGGTAGCACACAGACAATGTACGACTTCATTACACACTACAACAAGGACTGGTAGCACACAGACAATATACGACTTCATTACATACTACAACAAGAACTGGTAGCACACAGACAATGTACGACTTCATTACACACTACAACAAGGACTGGTTGCACACAGACAATGTACGACTTCATTACATACTACAACAAGAACTGGTAGCACACAGACAATGTACGACTTCATTACACACTACAACAAGGACTGGTTGCACACAGACATTGTACGACTTCATTACATACTACAACAAGAACTTGTAGCACACAGACAATGTACGACTTCATTACATACTACAACAAGGACTGGTTGCACACAGACAATGTACGACTTCATTACACACTACAACAAGGACTGGTAGCACACAGACTATGTACGACTTCATTACATACTACAACAAGAACTGGCAGCACACAGACAATGTACGACTTCATTACACACTACAACAAGGACTGGTAGCACACAGACAATGTACGACTTCATTACACACTACAACAAGGACTGGTAGCACACAGACAATGTACGACTTCATTACACACTACAACAAGGACTGGTAGCACACAGACAATGTACGACTTCATTACATAATACAACAAGAACTGGTAGCACACAGACAATGTACGACTTCATTACACACTACAACAAGGACTGGTAGCACACAGACAATGTACGACTTCATTACATACTACAACAAGAACTGGTAGCACACAGACAATGTACGACTTCATTACACACTACAACAAGGACTGGTTGCACACAGACAATGTACGACTTCATTACATACTACAACAAGAACTGGTAGCACACAGACAATGTACGACTTCATTACACACTACAACAAGGACTGGTTGCACACAGACATTGTACGACTTCATTACATACTACAACAAGAACTTGTAGCACACAGACAATGTACGACTTCATTACATACTACAACAAGGACTGGTTGCACACAGACAATGTACGACTTCATTACACACTACAACAAGGACTGGTAGCACACAGACAATGTACGACTTCATTACATACTACAACAAGAACTGGCAGCACACAGACAATGTACGACTTCATTACACACTACAACAAGGACTGGTAGCACACAGACAATGTACGACTTCATTACACACTACAACAAGAACTGGTAGCACACAGACAATGTACGACTTCATTACATACTACAACAAGAACTGGTAGCACACAGACATTGTACGACTTCATTACATACTGCAACAAGAACTGGTAGCACACAGACAATGTACGACTTCATTACACACTACAACAAGGACTGGTAGCACACAGACAATGTACGACTTCATTACATACTACAACAAGGACTGGTAGCACACAGACAATGTACGACTTCATTACACACTACAACAAGGACTGGTAGCACACAGACAATGTACGACTTCATTATATACTACAACAAGAACTGGTAGCACACAGACAATGTACGACTTCATTACACACTACAACAAGGACTGGTAGCACACAGACAATGTACGACTTAATTACATACTACAACAAGAACTTGTAGCACACAGACAATGTACGACTTCATTACACACTACAACAAGGACTGGTTGCACACAGACAATGTACGACTTCATTACATACTACAACAAGAACTGGTAGCACACAGACAATGTACGACTTCATTACACATTACAACAAGGACTGGTTGCACACAGACATTGTACGACTTCATTACATACTACAACAAGAACTTGTAGCACACAGACAATGTACGACTTCATTACATACTACAACAAGGACTGGTTGCACACAGACAATGTACGACTTCATTACACACTACAACAAGGACTGGCAGCGCACAGACAATGTACGACTTCATTACACACTACAACAAGGACTGGTAGCACACAGACAATGTACGACTTCATTACATACTACAACAAGAACTGGTAGCACACAGACAATGTACGACTTCATTACACACTACAACAAGGACTGGTAGCACACAGACAATGTACGACTTCATTACATACTACAACAAGAACTGGTAGCACACAGACAATGTACGACTTCATTACATACTACAACAGGAACAGGTAGCACACAGACAATGTACGGCTTCATTACACACTACAACAAGGACTGGTGGCACACAGACATTGTAAGACTTCATTACATACTACAACAGGAACAGGTAGCACATAGACAATGTACGACTTCATTACATACTACAACAGGAACAGGTAGCACATAGACAATGTACGACTTCATTGCATACTACAACAGGAACTGGTAGCACATAGACAATGTACGACTTCATTGCATACTACAACAGGAACTGTTAGCACACAGACAATGTACGACTTCATTACATACTACAACAGGAACAGGTAGCACATAGACAATGTACGACTTCATTGCATACTACAACAGGAACTGGTAGCACACAGACAATGTACGACTTCATTACACACTACAACAAGAACTGGTAACACACAGACAATGTACGACTCCATTGCATACTACAACAGGAACTGGTTGCACACAGACATTGTACGACTTCATTGCATACTACAACAGGAACTGGTAGCACACAGACAAAGTACGACTTCATTACATACTACAACAGGAACTGGTAGCACACAGACAATGTACGACTTCATTGCATACTACAACAGGAACTGGTTGCACACAGACATTGTACGACTTCATTGCATACTACATCAGGAACTGGTAGCACACAGACAATGTACGACTTCATTACACACTACAACAAGGACTGGTAGCACACAGACAATGTACGACTTCATTACACACTACAACAAGGACTGGTAGCACACAGACAATGTACGACTTTATTACATACTACAACAGGAACAGGTAGCACATAGACAATGTACGACTTCATTGCATACTACAACAGGAACTGGTAGCACACAGACAATGTACGACTTCATTACATACTACAACAGGAATTGGTAGCACACAGACAATATACGACTTTATTACATACTACAACAAGAACAGGTAACACACAGACAATGTACGACTTTGTTACACACTACAACAAGAACTGGTAGCACACAGATAATGTACGACTTCATTACACACTACAACAAGAACTTGTAGCACACAGACAATGTACGACTTCATTACATACTACAACAAGAACTGGTAGCACACAGACAATGTACGACTTCATTACATACTACAACAAGAACTGGTAGCACACAGACAATGTACGACTTCATTACATACTACAACAAGAACTGGTAACACACAGACAATGCACGACTTCATTACACACTACAACAAGAACTGGTAGCACACAGACAATGTACGACTTCATTACACACTACAACAAGAAGTGGTAGCACACAGGCAATGTACGACTTCATTATACACTACAACAAGAACTGGTAGCACACATACAATGTACGACTTCATTACATACTACAACAAGAACTGGTAGCACACAGACAATGTACGACTTCATTACACACTACAACAAGGACTGGTAGCACACAGACAATGTACGACTACATTACATACTACAACAAGAACTGGTAGCACACAGACAATGTACGACTTCATTACACACTACAACCAGGACTGGTTGAACACAGACATTGTACGACTTCATTATATACTACAACAGGAACTGGTAGCACACAGACAATGTACGACTTCATTACACACTACAACAAGGACTGGTAGCACACAGACAATGTACGACTTCATTACACACTACAACAAGGACTGGTAGCACAGAGACAATGTACGACTTCATTACACACTACAACAAGAACTGGTAGCACACAGACAATGTACGACTTCATTACACACTACAACAAGGACTGGTAGCACACAGACAATGTACGACTTCATTACATACTACAACAAGAACTGGTAGCACACAGACATTGTACGACTTCATTACATACTACAACAAGAACTGGTAGCACACAGACAATGTACGACTTCATTACACACTACAACAAGGACTGGTAGCACACAGACAATGTACGACTTCATTACATACTACAACAAGAACTGGTAGCACACAGACAATGTACGACTTCATTACACACTACAACAAGGACTGGTAGCACACAGACAATGTACGACTTCATTACATACTACAACAAGAACTGGTAGCACACAGACAATGTACGACTTCATTACACACTACAACAAGGACTGGTTGCACACAGACAATGTACGACTTCATTACATACTACAACAAGAACTGGTAGCACACAGACAATGTACGACTTCATTACACACTACAACAAGGACTGGTTGCACACAGACATTGTACGACTTCATTACATACTACAACAAGAACTTGTAGCACACAGACAATGTACGACTTCATTACATACTACAACAAGGACTGGTTGCACACAGACAATGTACGACTTCATTACACACTACAACAAGGACTGGTAGCACACAGACAATGTACGACTTCATTACATACTACAACAAGAACTGGCAGCACACAGACAATGTACGACTTCATTACACACTACAACAAGGACTGGTAGCACACAGACAATGTACGACTTCATTACACACTACAACAAGGACTGGTAGCACACAGATAATGTACGACTTCATTACATACTACAACAAGAACTGGTAGCACACAGACAATGTACGACTTCATTACACACTACAACCAGGACTGGTTGAACACAGACATTGTACGACTTCATTATATACTACAACAAGAACTGGTAGCACACAGACAATGTTCGATTTCATTACACACTACAACAAGGACTGGTAGCACACAGACAATGTACGACTTCATTACACACTACAACAAGGACTGGTAGCACACAGACAATGTACGACTTCATTACACACTACAACAAGAACTGGTAGCACACAGACAATGTACGACTTCATTACATACTACAACAAGAACTGGTAGCACACAGACATTGTACGACTTCATTACATACTGCAACAAGAACTGGTAGCACACAGACAATGTACGACTTCATTACACACTACAACAAGGACTGGTAGCACACAGACAATGTACGACTTCATTACATACTACAACAAGGACTGGTAGCACACAGACAATGTACGACTTCATTACACACTACAACAAGGACTGGTAGCACACAGACAATGTACGACTTCATTATATACTACAACAAGAACTGGTAGCACACAGACAATGTACGACTTCATTACACACTACAACAAGGACTGGTAGCACACAGACAATGTACGACTTCATTACACACTACAACAAGGACTGGTTGCACACAGACATTGTACGACTTCATTACATACTACAACAAGAACTTGTAGCACACAGACAATGTACGACTTCATTACATACTACAACAAGGACTGGTTGCACACAGACAATGTACGACTTCATTACACACTACAACAAGGACTGGTAGCACACAGACAATGTACGACTTCATTACATACTACAACAAGAACTGGCAGCACACAGACAATGTACGACTTCATTACACACTACAACAAGGACTGGTAGCACACAGACAATGTACGACTTCATTACACACTACAACAAGAACTGGTAGCACACAGACAATGTATGACTTCATTACATACTACAACAAGAACTGGTAGCACACAGACATTGTACGACTTCATTACATACTGCAACAAGAACTGGTAGCACACAGACAATGTACGACTTCATTACACACTACAACAAGGAATGGTAGCACACAGACAATGTACGACTTCATTACATACTACAACAAGGACTGGTAGCACACAGACAATGTACGACTTCATTACACACTACAACAAGGACTGGTAGCACACAGACAATGTACGACTTCATTATATACTACAACAAGAACTGGTAGCACACAGACAATGTACGACTTCATTACACACTACAACAAGGACTGGTAGCACACAGACAATGTACGACTTAATTACATACTACAACAAGAACTTGTAGCACACAGACAATGTACGACTTCATTACACACTACAACAAGGACTGGTTGCACACAGACAATGTACGACTTCATTACATACTACAACAAGAACTGGTAGCACACAGACAATGTACGACTTCATTACACACTACAACAAGGACTGGTTGCACACAGACATTGTACGACTTCATTACATACTACAACAAGAACTTGTAGCACACAGACAATGTACGACTTCATTACATACTACAACAAGGACTGGTTGCACACAGACAATGTACGACTTCATTACACACTACAACAAGGACTGGCAGCACACAGACAATGTACGACTTCATTACACACTACAACAAGGACTGGTAGCACACAGACAATGTACGACTTCATTACATACTACAACAAGAACTGGTAGCACACAGACAATGTACGACTTCATTACACACTACAACAAGGACTGGTAGCACACAGACAATGTACGACTTCATTACATACTACAACAAGAACTGGTAGCACACAGACAATGTACGACTTCATTACATACTACAACAGGAACAGGTAGCACACAGACAATGTACGGCTTCATTACACACTACAACAAGGACTGGTGGCACACAGACATTGTACGACTTCATTACATACTACAACAGGAACAGGTAGCACATAGACAATGTACGACTTCATTACATACTACAACAGGAACAGGTAGCACATAGACAATGTACGACTTCATTGCATACTACAACAGGAACTGGTAGCACATAGACAATGTACGACTTCATTGCATACTACAACAGGAACTGTTAGCACACAGACAATGTACGACTCCATTGCATACTACAACAGGAACTGGTTGCACACAGACATTGTACGACTTCATTGCATACTACAACAGGAACTGGTAGCACACAGACAAAGTACGACTTCATTACATACTACAACAGGAACTGGTAGCACACAGACAATGTACGACTTCATTGCATACTACAACAGGAACTGGTTGCACACAGACATTGTACGACTTCATTGCATACTACATCAGGAACTGGTAGCACACAGACAATGTACGACTTCATTACACACTACAACAAGGACTGGTAGCACACAGACAATGTACGACTTCATTACACACTACAACAAGGACTGGTAGCACACAGACAATGTACGACTTCATTACATACTACAACAGGAACAGGTAGCACATAGACAATGTACGACTTCATTGCATACTACAACAGGAACTGGTAGCACACAGACAATGTACGACTTCATTACATACTACAACAGGAATTGGTAGCACACAGACAATATACGACTTTATTACATACTACAACAAGAACAGGTAACACACAGACAATGTACGACTTTGTTACACACTACAACAAGAACTGGTAGCACACAGATAATGTACGACTTCATTACACACTACAACAAGAACTTGTAGCACACAGACAATGTACGACTTCATTACATACTACAACAAGAACTGGTAGCACACAGACAATGTACGACTTCATTACATACTACAACAAGAACTGGTAGCACACAGACAATGTACGACTTCATTACATACTACAACAAGAACTGGTAACACACAGACAATGCACGACTTCATTACACACTACAACAAGAACTGGTAGCACACAGACAATGTACGACTCCATTACACACTACAACAAGAAGTGGTAGCACACAGGCAATGTACGACTTCATTATACACTACAACAAGAACTGGTAGCACACATACAATGTACGACTTCATTACATACTACAACAAGAACTGGTAGCACACAGACAATGTACGACTTCATTACACACTACAACAAGGACTGGTAGCACACAGACAATGTACGACTTCATTATATACTACAACAAGAACTGGTAGCACACAGACAATGTACGACTTCATTACACACTACAACAAGGACTGGTAGCACACAGACAATGTACGACTTAATTACATACTACAACAAGAACTTGTAGCACACAGACAATGTACGACTTCATTACACACTACAACAAGGACTGGTTGCACACAGACAATGTACGACTTCATTACATACTACAACAAGAACTGGTAGCACACAGACAATGTACGACTTCATTACACACTACAACAAGGACTGGTTGCACACAGACATTGTACGACTTCATTACATACTACAACAAGAACTTGTAGCACACAGACAATGTACGACTTCATTACATACTACAACAAGGACTGGTTGCACACAGACAATGTACGACTTCATTACACACTACAACAAGGACTGGCAGCGCACAGACAATGTACGACTTCATTACACACTACAACAAGGACTGGTAGCACACAGACAATGTACGACTTCATTACATACTACAACAAGAACTGGTAGCACACAGACAATGTACGACTTCATTACACACTACAACAAGGACTGGTAGCACACAGACAATGTACGACTTCATTACATACTACAACAAGAACTGGTAGCACACAGACAATGTACGACTTCATTACATACTACAACAGGAACAGGTAGCACACAGACAATGTACGGCTTCATTACACACTACAACAAGGACTGGTGGCACACAGACATTGTAAGACTTCATTACATACTACAACAGGA
The DNA here is from genome assembly GCA_963995525.1 of Escarpia spicata. NCBI lineage: Eukaryota > Metazoa > Annelida > Polychaeta > Sabellida > Siboglinidae > Escarpia > Escarpia spicata. The sequence goes on from OZ023211.1 coordinate 25,782,609, forward strand.
ACAGGTAGCACATAGACAATGTACGACTTCATTACATACTACAACAGGAACAGGTAGCACATAGACAATGTACGACTTCATTGCATACTACAACAGGAACTGGTAGCACATAGACAATGTACGACTTCATTGCATACTACAACAGGAACTGTTAGCACACAGACAATGTACGACTTCATTACATACTACAACAGGAACAGGTAGCACATAGACAATGTACGACTTCATTGCATACTACAACAGGAACTGGTAGCACACAGACAATGTACGACTTCATTACACACTACAACAAGAACTGGTAACACACAGACAATGTACGACTCCATTGCATACTACAACAGGAACTGGTTGCACACAGACATTGTACGACTTCATTGCATACTACAACAGGAACTGGTAGCACACAGACAAAGTACGACTTCATTACATACTACAACAGGAACTGGTAGCACACAGACAATGTACGACTTCATTGCATACTACAACAGGAACTGGTTGCACACAGACATTGTACGACTTCATTGCATACTACATCAGGAACTGGTAGCACACAGACAATGTACGACTTCATTACACACTACAACAAGGACTGGTAGCACACAGACAATGTACGACTTCATTACACACTACAACAAGGACTGGTAGCACACAGACAATGTACGACTTCATTACATACTACAACAGGAACAGGTAGCACATAGACAATGTACGACTTCATTGCATACTACAACAGGAACTGGTAGCACACAGACAATGTACGACTTCATTACATACTACAACAGGAATTGGTAGCACACAGACAATATACGACTTTATTACATACTACAACAAGAACAGGTAACACACAGACAATGTACGACTTTGTTACACACTACAACAAGAACTGGTAGCACACAGATAATGTACGACTTCATTACACACTACAACAAGAACTTGTAGCACACAGACAATGTACGACTTCATTACATACTACAACAAGAACTGGTAGCACACAGACAATGTACGACTTCATTACATACTACAACAAGAACTGGTAGCACACAGACAATGTACGACTTCATTACATACTACAACAAGAACTGGTAACACACAGACAATGCACGACTTCATTACACACTACAACAAGAACTGGTAGCACACAGACAATGTACGACTTCATTACACACTACAACAAGAAGTGGTAGCACACAGGCAATGTACGACTTCATTATACACTACAACAAGAACTGGTAGCACACATACAATGTACGACTTCATTACATACTACAACAAGAACTGGTAGCACACAGACAATGTACGACTTCATTACACACTACAACAAGGACTGGTAGCACACAGACAATGTACGACTACATTACATACTACAACAAGAACTGGTAGCACACAGACAATGTACGACTTCATTACACACTACAACCAGGACTGGTTGAACACAGACATTGTACGACTTCATTATATACTACAACAGGAACTGGTAGCACACAGACAATGTACGACTTCATTACACACTACAACAAGGACTGGTAGCACACAGACAATGTACGACTTCATTACACACTACAACAAGGACTGGTAGCACAGAGACAATGTACGACTTCATTACACACTACAACAAGAACTGGTAGCACACAGACAATGTACGACTTCATTACACACTACAACAAGGACTGGTAGCACACAGACAATGTACGACTTCATTACATACTACAACAAGAACTGGTAGCACACAGACATTGTACGACTTCATTACATACTACAACAAGAACTGGTAGCACACAGACAATGTACGACTTCATTACACACTACAACAAGGACTGGTAGCACACAGACAATGTACGACTTCATTACATACTACAACAAGAACTGGTAGCACACAGACAATGTACGACTTCATTACACACTACAACAAGGACTGGTAGCACACAGACAATGTACGACTTCATTACATACTACAACAAGAACTGGTAGCACACAGACAATGTACGACTTCATTACACACTACAACAAGGACTGGTTGCACACAGACAATGTACGACTTCATTACATACTACAACAAGAACTGGTAGCACACAGACAATGTACGACTTCATTACACACTACAACAAGGACTGGTTGCACACAGACATTGTACGACTTCATTACATACTACAACAAGAACTTGTAGCACACAGACAATGTACGACTTCATTACATACTACAACAAGGACTGGTTGCACACAGACAATGTACGACTTCATTACACACTACAACAAGGACTGGTAGCACACAGACAATGTACGACTTCATTACATACTACAACAAGAACTGGCAGCACACAGACAATGTACGACTTCATTACACACTACAACAAGGACTGGTAGCACACAGACAATGTACGACTTCATTACACACTACAACAAGGACTGGTAGCACACAGATAATGTACGACTTCATTACATACTACAACAAGAACTGGTAGCACACAGACAATGTACGACTTCATTACACACTACAACCAGGACTGGTTGAACACAGACATTGTACGACTTCATTATATACTACAACAAGAACTGGTAGCACACAGACAATGTACGACTTCATTACACACTACAACAAGGACTGGTAGCACACAGACAATGTACGACTTCATTACACACTACAACAAGGACTGGTAGCACACAGACAATGTACGACTTCATTACACACTACAACAAGAACTGGTAGCACACAGACAATGTACGACTTCATTACATACTACAACAAGAACTGGTAGCACACAGACATTGTACGACTTCATTACATACTGCAACAAGAACTGGTAGCACACAGACAATGTACGACTTCATTACACACTACAACAAGGACTGGTAGCACACAGACAATGTACGACTTCATTACATACTACAACAAGGACTGGTAGCACACAGACAATGTACGACTTCATTACACACTACAACAAGGACTGGTAGCACACAGACAATGTACGACTTCATTATATACTACAACAAGAACTGGTAGCACACAGACAATGTACGACTTCATTACACACTACAACAAGGACTGGTAGCACACAGACAATGTACGACTTCATTACACACTACAACAAGGACTGGTTGCACACAGACATTGTACGACTTCATTACATACTACAACAAGAACTTGTAGCACACAGACAATGTACGACTTCATTACATACTACAACAAGGACTGGTTGCACACAGACAATGTACGACTTCATTACACACTACAACAAGGACTGGTAGCACACAGACAATGTACGACTTCATTACATACTACAACAAGAACTGGCAGCACACAGACAATGTACGACTTCATTACACACTACAACAAGGACTGGTAGCACACAGACAATGTACGACTTCATTACACACTACAACAAGAACTGGTAGCATACAGACAATGTATGACTTCATTACATACTACAACAAGAACTGGTAGCACACAGACATTGTACGACTTCATTACATACTGCAACAAGAACTGGTAGCACACAGACAATGTACGACTTCATTACACACTACAACAAGGACTGGTAGCACACAGACAATGTACGACTTCATTACATACTACAACAAGGACTGGTAGCACACAGACAATGTACGACTTCATTACACACTACAACAAGGACTGGTAGCACACAGACAATGTACGACTTCATTATATACTACAACAAGAACTGGTAGCACACAGACAATGTACGACTTCATTACACACTACAACAAGGACTGGTAGCACACAGACAATGTACGACTTAATTACATACTACAACAAGAACTTGTAGCACACAGACAATGTACGACTTCATTACACACTACAACAAGGACTGGTTGCACACAGACAATGTACGACTTCATTACATACTACAACAAGAACTGGTAGCACACAGACAATGTACGACTTCATTACACACTACAACAAGGACTGGTTGCACACAGACATTGTACGACTTCATTACATACTACAACAAGAACTTGTAGCACACAGACAATGTACGACTTCATTACATACTACAACAAGGACTGGTTGCACACAGACAATGTACGACTTCATTACACACTACAACAAGGACTGGCAGCACACAGACAATGTACGACTTCATTACACACTACAACAAGGACTGGTAGCACACAGACAATGTACGACTTCATTACATACTACAACAAGAACTGGTAGCACACAGACAATGTACGACTTCATTACACACTACAACAAGGACTGGTAGCACACAGACAATGTACGACTTCATTACATACTACAACAAGAACTGGTAGCACACAGACAATGTACGACTTCATTACATACTACAACAGGAACAGGTAGCACACAGACAATGTACGGCTTCATTACACACTACAACAAGGACTGGTGGCACACAGACATTGTACGACTTCATTACATACTACAACAGGAACAGGTAGCACATAGACAATGTACGACTTCATTACATACTACAACAGGAACAGGTAGCACATAGACAATGTACGACTTCATTGCATACTACAACAGGAACTGGTAGCACATAGACAATGTACGACTTCATTGCATACTACAACAGGAACTGTTAGCACACAGACAATGTACGACTCCATTGCATACTACAACAGGAACTGGTTGCACACAGACATTGTACGACTTCATTGCATACTACAACAGGAACTGGTAGCACACAGACAAAGTACGACTTCATTACATACTACAACAGGAACTGGTAGCACACAGACAATGTACGACTTCATTGCATACTACAACAGGAACTGGTTGCACACAGACATTGTACGACTTCATTGCATACTACATCAGGAACTGGTAGCACACAGACAATGTACGACTTCATTACACACTACAACAAGGACTGGTAGCACACAGACAATGTACGACTTCATTACACACTACAACAAGGACTGGTAGCACACAGACAATGTACGACTTCATTACATACTACAACAGGAACAGGTAGCACATAGACAATGTACGACTTCATTGCATACTACAACAGGAACTGGTAGCACACAGACAATGTACGACTTCATTACATACTACAACAGGAATTGGTAGCACACAGACAATATACGACTTTATTACATACTACAACAAGAACAGGTAACACACAGACAATGTACGACTTTGTTACACACTACAACAAGAACTGGTAGCACACAGATAATGTACGACTTCATTACACACTACAACAAGAACTTGTAGCACACAGACAATGTACGACTTCATTACATACTACAACAAGAACTGGTAGCACACAGACAATGTACGACTTCATTACATACTACAACAAGAACTGGTAGCACACAGACAATGTACGACTTCATTACATACTACAACAAGAACTGGTAACACACAGACAATGCACGACTTCATTACACACTACAACAAGAACTGGTAGCACACAGACAATGTACGACTTCATTACACACTACAACAAGAAGTGGTAGCACACAGGCAATGTACGACTTCATTATACACTACAACAAGAACTGGTAGCACACATACAATGTACGACTTCATTACATACTACAACAAGAACTGGTAGCACACAGACAATGTACGACTTCATTACACACTACAACAAGGACTGGTAGCACACAGACAATGTACGACTACATTACATACTACAACAAGAACTGGTAGCACACAGACAATGTACGACTTCATTACACACTACAACCAGGACTGGTTGAACACAGACATTGTACGACTTCATTATATACTACAACAGGAACTGGTAGCACACAGACAATGTACGACTTCATTACACACTACAACAAGGACTGGTAGCACACAGACAATGTACGACTTCATTACACACTACAACAAGGACTGGTAGCACAGAGACAATGTACGACTTCATTACACACTACAACAAGAACTGGTAGCACACAGACAATGTACGACTTCATTACACACTACAACAAGGACTGGTAGCACACAGACAATGTACGACTTCATTACATACTACAACAAGAACTGGTAGCACACAGACATTGTACGACTTCATTACATACTACAACAAGAACTGGTAGCACACAGACAATGTACGACTTCATTACACACTACAACAAGGACTGGTAGCACACAGACAATGTACGACTTCATTACATACTACAACAAGAACTGGTAGCACACAGACAATGTACGACTTCATTACACACTACAACAAGGACTGGTAGCACACAGACAATGTACGACTTCATTACATACTACAACAAGAACTGGTAGCACACAGACAATGTACGACTTCATTACACACTACAACAAGGACTGGTTGCACACAGACAATGTACGACTTCATTACATACTACAACAAGAACTGGTAGCACACAGACAATGTACGACTTCATTACACACTACAACAAGGACTGGTTGCACACAGACATTGTACGACTTCATTACATACTACAACAAGAACTTGTAGCACACAGACAATGTACGACTTCATTACATACTACAACAAGGACTGGTTGCACACAGACAATGTACGACTTCATTACACACTACAACAAGGACTGGTAGCACACAGACAATGTACGACTTCATTACATACTACAACAAGAACTGACAGCACACAGACAATGTACGACTTCATTACACACTACAACAAGGACTGGTAGCACACAGACAATGTACGACTTCATTACACACTACAACAAGGACTGGTAGCACACAGATAATGTACGACTTCATTACATACTACAACAAGAACTGGTAGCACACAGACAATGTACGACTTCATTACACACTACAACCAGGACTGGTTGAACACAGACATTGTACGACTTCATTATATACTACAACAAGAACTGGTAGCACACAGACAATGTACGACTTCATTACACACTACAACAAGGACTGGTAGCACACAGACAATGTACGACTTCATTACACACTACAACAAGGACTGGTAGCACACAGACAATGTACGACTTCATTACACACTACAACAAGAACTGGTAGCACACAGACAATGTACGACTTCATTACATACTACAACAAGAACTGGTAGCACACAGACATTGTACGACTTCATTACATACTGCAACAAGAACTGGTAGCACACAGACAATGTACGACTTCATTACACACTACAACAAGGACTGGTAGCACACAGACAATGTACGACTTCATTACATACTACAACAAGGACTGGTAGCACACAGACAATGTACGACTTCATTACACACTACAACAAGGACTGGTAGCACACAGACAATGTACGACTTCATTATATACTACAACAAGAACTGGTAGCACACAGACAATGTACGACTTCATTACACACTACAACAAGGACTGGTAGCACACAGACAATGTACGACTTCATTACATACTACAACAAGAACTGGTAGCACACAGACAATGTACGACTTCATTACACACTACAACAAGGACTGGTTGCACACAGACAATGTACGACTTCATTACATACTACAACAAGAACTGGTAGCACACAGACAATGTACGACTTCATTACACACTACAACAAGGACTGGTTGCACACAGACATTGTACGACTTCATTACATACTACAACAAGAACTTGTAGCACACAGACAATGTACGACTTCATTACATACTACAACAAGGACTGGTTGCACACAGACAATGTACGACTTCATTACACACTACAACAAGGACTGGCAGCACACAGACAATGTACGACTTCATTACACACTACAACAAGGACTGGTAGCACACAGACAATGTACGACTTCATTACATACTACAACAAGAACTGGTAGCACACAGACAATGTACGACTTCATTACACACTACAACAAGGACTGGTAGCACACAGACAATGTACGACTTCATTACATACTACAACAAGAACTGGTAGCACACAGACAATGTACGACTTCATTACATACTACAACAGGAACAGGTAGCACACAGACAATGTACAGCTTCATTACACACTACAACAAGGACTGGTGGCACACAGACATTGTACGACTTCATTACATACTACAACAGGAACAGGTAGCACATAGACAATGTACGACTTCATTACATACTACAACAGGAACAGGTAGCACATAGACAATGTACGACTTCATTGCATACTACAACAGGAACTGGTAGCACATAGACAATGTACGACTTCATTGCATACTACAACAGGAACTGGTAGCACACAGACAATGTACGACTTCATTACATACTACAAAAGGAACAGGTAGCACATAGACAATGTACGACTTCATTGCATACTACAACAGGAACTGGTAGCACACAGACAATGTACGACTTCATTACACACTACAACAAGAACTGGTAACACACAGACAATGTACGACTCCATTGCATACTACAACAGGAACTGGTTGCACACAGACATTGTACGACTTCATTGCATACTACAACAGGAACTGGTAGCACACAGACAAAGTACGACTTCATTACATACTACAACAGGAACTGGTAGCACACAGACAATGTACGACTTCATTGCATACTATAACAGGAACTGGTTGCACACAGACATTGTACGACTTCATTGCATACTACATCAGGAACTGGTAGCACACAGACAATGTACGACTTCATTACACACTACAACAAGGACTGGTAGCACACAGACAATGTACGACTTCATTACACACTACAACAAGGACTGGTAGCACACAGACAATGTACGACTTCATTACATACTACAACAAGAACTGGTAACACACATACAATGCACGACTTCTTTACACACTACAACAAGAACTGGTAGCACACAGATAATGTACGACTTGATTACATACTACAACAAGGACTGGTAGCACACAGACAATGTACGACTTCATTACACACTACAACAAGAACTGGTAGCACACAGACAATGTACGACTTCATTACACACTACAACAAGAACTGGTAGCACACAGACAATGTACGACTTCATTACACACTACAACAAGGACTGGTAGCACACAGACAATGTACGACTTCATTACATACTACAACAAGAACTGGTAGCACACAAACAATGTACGACTTCATTACACACTACAACAAGAACTGGTAGCACACAGGCAATGTACTACTTCATTATACACTACAACAAGAACTGGTAGCACACAGACAATGTACGACTTCATTACACACTACAACAAGAACTGGTTGCACACAGACAATGTACGACTTCATTACACACTACAACAAGATCTGGTAGCACACAGGCTATGTACGACTTCATTATACACTACAACAAGAACTGGTAGCACACAGACAATGTACGACTTCATTACACACTACAACAAGAACTGGTAGCACACAAACAATGTACGACTTCATTACACACTACAACAAGAACTGGTAGCACACAGGCAATGTACGACTTCATTATACACTACAACAAGAACTGGTAGCACACAGACAATGTACGACTTCATTACACACTACAACAAGAGCTGGTAGCACACAAACAATGTACGACTTCATTACACACTACAACCAGGACTGGTTGCACACAGACAATGTACGACTTCATTACACACTACAACAAGAACTGGTAGCACACAGGCAATGTACGACTTCATTATACACTACAACAAGAACTGGTAGCACACAGACAATGTACGACTTCATTACACACTACAACAAGAACTGGTAGCACACAGACAATGTACGACTTCATTACACACTACAACAAGAACTGGTAGCACACAGGCAATGTACGACTTCATTATACACTACAACAAGAACTGGTAGCACACAGACAATGTACGACTTCATTACACACTACAACAAGAACTGGTAGCACACAAACAATGTACGACTTCATTACACACTACAACAAGAACTGGTAGCACACAGGCAATGTACGACTTCATTATACACTACAACAAGAACTGGTAGCACACAGACAATGTACGACTTCATTACACACTACAACAAGAGCTGGTAGCACACAAACAATGTACGACTTCATTACACACTACAACCAGGACTGGTTGCACACAGACAATGTACGACTTCATTACACACTACAACAAGAACTGGTAGCACACAGGCAATGTACGACTTCATTATACACTACAAGAAGAACTGGTAGCACACAGACAATGTACGACTTCATTACATACTACAACAAGAACTGGTAGCACACAGACAATGTACGACTTCATTACACACTACAACAAGGACTGGTAGCACACAGACAATGTACGACTTCACTACATACTACAACAAGAACTGGTAGCACACAGACAATGTACGACTTCATTACACACTACAACTAGGACTGGTAGCACACAGACAATGTACGACTTCATTACATACTACAACAAGAACTGGTAGCACACAGACAATGTACGACTTCATTACATACTACAACAGGAACAGGTAGCACACAGACAATGTACGACTTCATTACACACTACAACAAGGACTGGTGGCACACAGACATTGTACGACTTTATTACATACTACAACAGGAACAGGTAGCACATAGACAATGTACGACTTCATTACATACTACAACAGGAACAGGTAGCACATAGACAATGTACGACTTCATTGCATACTACAACAGGAACTGGTAGCACATAGACAATGTACGACTTCATTGCATACTACAACAGGAACTGGTAGCACACAGACAATGTACGACTTCATTACACACTACAACAAGAACTGGTAGCACACAGACAATGTACGACTTCATTGCATACTACAACAGGAACTGGTTGCACACAGACATTGTACGACTTCATTGCATACTACAACAGGAACTGGTAGCACACAGACAATGTACGACTTCATTACATACTACAACAGGAACTGGTAGCACACAGACAATGTACGACTTCATTGCATACTACAACAGGAACTGGTTGCACACAGACATTGTACGACTTCATTGCATACTACATCAGGAACTGGTAGCACACAGACAATGTACGACTTCATTACACACTACGACAAAGACTGGTAGCACACAGACAATGTACGACTTCATTACACACTACAACAAGAACTGGTAGCACACAGACAATGTACGACTTCATTACACACTACAACAAGGACTGGTAGCACACAGACAATGTACGACTTCATTACATACTACAACAAGGACTGGTAGCACACAGACAATGTACGACTTCATTACACACTACAACAAGAACTGGTAGCACACAGACAATGTACGACTTCATTACACACTACAACAAGGACTGGTAGCACACAGACAATGTACGACTTCATTACACACTACAACAAGGACTGGTAGCACACAGACAATGTACGACTTCATTACACACTACAACAAGAACTGGTAGCACACAAACAATGTACGACTTCATTATACACTACAACAAGAACTGGTAGCACACAGGCAATGTACGACTTCATTATACACTACAACAAGAACTGGTAGCACACAGACAATGTACGACTTCATTACACACTACAACAAGAACTGGTAGCACACAGACAATTTACGACTTCATTACACACTACAACAAGAACTGGTAGCACACAGGCAATGTACGACTTCATTATACACTACAACAAGAACTGGTAGCACACAGACAATGTACGACTTCATTACACACTACAACAAGAACTGGTAGCACACAAACAATGTACGACTTCATTACACACTACAACAAGAACTGGTAGCACACAGGCAATGTACGACTTCATTATACACTACAACAAGAACTGGTAGCACACAGACAATGTACGACTTCATTACACACTACAACAAGAGCTGGTAGCACACAGACAATGTACGGCTTCATTACACACTACAACCAGGACTGGTTGCACACAGACAATGTACGACTTCATTACACACTACAACAAGAACTGGTAGCACACAGGCAATGTACGACTTCATTATACACTACAACAAGAACTGGTAGCACACAGACAATGTACGACTTCATTACATACTACAACAAGAACTGGTAGCACACAGACAATGTACGACTTCATTACACACTACAACAAGGACTGGTAGCACACAGACAATGTACGACTTCATTACATACTACAACAAGAACTGGTAGCACACAGACATTGTACGACTTCATTACATACTACAACAAGAACTGGTAGCACACAGACAATGTACGACTTCATTACACACTACAACAAGGACCGGTTGCACACAGACAATGTACGACTTCATTACACACTACAACAAAGACTGGTAGCACACAGACATTGTACGACTTCATTACATACTACAACAAGAACAGGTAGCACACAGACAATGTACGACTTCATTACATACTACAACAAGAACAGGTAGCACACAGACAATGTACGACTTCATTACATACTACAACAAGAACAGGTAGCACACAGACAATGTACGACTTCATTACATACTACAACAAGAACAGGTAGCACACAGACAATGTACGACTTCATTACATACTACAACAAGAACAGGTAGCACACAAACAATGTACGACTTCATTACACACTACAACAAGAACAGGTAGCACACAGGCAATGTACGACTTCATTACATACTACAACAAGAACAGGTAGCACACAGACAATGTACGACTTCATTACATACTACAACAATAACAGGTAGCACACAGTCAATGTACGACTTCATTACATACAACAACAAGAACAGGTAGCACGGAGACACGAGTGTTTTCAAAACATGTGAAACAGAAAGAAGAATGATAAATAACGACGCAAAGCAGAGGTCAAGATGGAACGAATTCTTGAAAGAAAGACCAAATGTCTGCAGCATGCCGCTAATTGTTCACACCAACCCACCTTCAGATGCAAAATAATACACAGCTTACAGGCCGAAATAAAAATTTAAGATGACACAAAATATAGCTCAAATGAAAATACAAAGTGAAATAAAAAATACAACTCAAATTAAATTATAAGTTGAGTTAACGTACATCCTAAATGAAAATGTAAAGTGATGTAAATTAAGCCGTGATGCAGGGATTGTAATCAAGAAACTGATGTCAGAATGTCAGAATTGGACGCTTTCTCGTAACAGAACGTAGACATCCTGACTAAAAAAAACAGGAATATCACGAAGCAAGATTAAGACGCTCAACTGAAGAATGCGTGTTGAATATAGGTTACACAGTAACCTTCTAATGGTTAGTACAAGGAGATTAATTACTGCTTAAGGGATCATACGACAGCGTCACTTTACAAGCTTACGTCTAATTATAGTTGTAGCAGTATCTGGAGTAAACGGAATGTTTAAGCGCTCATTTCACGAATCTGATTCCTATTAGCAAACGGTTTCTCAGATGTATTAACATGATCCGTTTAACTTCCACTTCACTTCGCGTTGGTCGTACTTCAGCCGCGTCGGGACAATAGCTGAATTACGGTGAAAGACCGACTATTCAAGATGTCCACTTTTCATGGTAGGCTTATCGTGGTTCACCTGTTACCATTAATTGTTAATGTCATAGACAACAGGTTAATCTTAAGATAGGCCAACATTTCAAGAATATGGGACACTGCATACGTGTCGCTAACCAACGAACCTTGTCCGTGAAATGTTTCTTTGATAATGTATAAAGCACGCCGTCATTTTCAATATTTGGAAGAAGCTACAGCCGTGTGTTACATATTGCGCAATTAATAATGTGAATGTTCAGCTTCGGTGTTCATATAATCAGATATATATGATTTCCAACACAATTGTCCACATATAAACATTTTGACGTTTGATTTGCATAACTGTTGTTAGTGTTTTCTTCATCCTTCCATGTATGTCCGGGTTTCGGCTGCCCTCGCTACTGGTCCTCGATTTCGTTCTTCTTTCCTTTAGCTTCCTCCTCACTCTTCTTGTTCTGCAGTCTCCACCAACCGTCTCCACCAACCGTCTCCACCAACCGTCTCCACCAACCGCCTCCACCAACCGTCTCCACCAACCGTCTCCACCAACCGTCTCCACCAACCGTCTCCACCAACCGTCTCCACCAACCGTATCCACCAACCGTCTCCACCAACCGTCTCCACCAACCGTCTCCACCAACCGTCTCCACCAACCGTCTCCACCAACCCTCTCCACCAACCGTCTCCACCAACCGTCTCCACCAACCGTCTCCACCAACCGTCTCCACCAACCGTCTCCACCAACCGTCTCCACCAACCGTCTCCACCAACCGTCTCCACCAACCCTCTCCACCAACCCTCTCCACCAACCGTCTCCACCAACCGTCTCCACCAACCGTCTCCACCAACCGTCTCCACCAACCCTCTCCACCAACCGTCTCCACCAACCCTCTCCACCAACCCTCTCCACCAACCGTCTCCACCAACCCTCTCCACCAACCCTCTCCACCAACCCTCTCCACCAACCCTCTCCATCAACCCTCTCCACCAACCCTCTCCACCAACCCTCTCCACCAACCCTCTCCATCAACCCTCTCCACCAACCCTCTCCACCAACCCTCTCCACCAACCCTCTCCACCAACCCTCTCCACCAACCCTCTACACCAACCCTCTCCACCAACCGTCTCCACCAACCGTCTCCACCAACCGTCTCCACCAACCCTCTCCACTCCCCTCTATGGTTCGCTCTCATTCTCCACTCCTTTGCCAATGCCTCCAAGTCTCCCTTTACCCAATCCTCCCAACGCAATATAGACAGCCAACCAGAACCTTTGGAATCCACGTGACACACTAGGTAGTCTTAGAGAAGATTGGATTGTGTTTGAACCCTTTGTTATCCCCAAAACAGCGCCAAATTTAGGGCAAATTCGCTAGTGTTTCATGCTAACACGTGGTGGCGCAACACGTTACAAATAACTACGTAGGAAACACATTGCAAACGCGTAGTTACGCCACTCTCCCAAAATACCTTTCAGCATGTCTCTGATAACACATGCTACGACTTGTTTACGAATAGCGTTGAAACGACTAAATAATGTGTAATTAGAGCGTTCAGTAAATATTTACGCAACTGCACGTTTATTGGGGCGGGCCGTTCCGTGTAACTTGGCGCTGTGTGCCGGACAAGAACAATGTAATTACTATATGGTCATTAAAATGTAATTAATTAACCTACGCGTTTGCTATTTCTTGGCATTTATGCGAGTGATCAATATTGATTTATGTTATGGAGTTTGTTATCCTGTTGATGTTTCTGGCGGCTTCTCTCTATTTAAATCGTCTAGAGCATAAATGTCCCAAAACGTGTACATTTGATACGTCCGTCGTTTGTCCCTGACTACGTGCATTTTTTCGTGAGTTTTTAATATATGTAAATATAAATATACCTAGCGTAATGACCATGTCGTGTATAAACAGGTGTCGGCAACACAGGTTTTTTTTATTAAAGTGTGTACATGTATGTACATGTTGCAAACAATTATGTACATTTGGTTATCGTCCACACGATCGTTGCTAAGTCTTGCAACTTTGTGTTGTTGGCACCTAGAAATCATCCATAAAATATACTGCAGCTCTGCATGCTATGTTAACATTTTGCATAGTCATTATATTGTACGTCTTAGTGACGTTTAAAATGTGACAAAAGAAGCCAAAACTGCAGCGATAGTATGCACAGATGTTGTTTTAGATTAAATAAATTACGAAAAAGTATAATATTTAACATATAATAAAATATACTTTGAATATGCAGTGCGACCGAGATGTGCATTGAAGATGTCCACAATCAATCGCCTGTTTCAAATATTGTAATAAACAAACTTGTATAGTTTTTCGATGAAACGACCAATCATGCGTGCACATCGTCACGTCTTTCTAGTGGGTCCACCCTATTCAGTCAAGGTGGTTATCAATGTGTACGTAAATATATAATTCCTTTACAGCAGGTTAATCGATGATTTATTTATATTCCTTATATGCAGTAACAACAGCAACATTACTAGTGAGAGACTGCAGGATGCCTACTACTACTAGAATGTATATCATAATAACATTGGTTTATTCCTATTGACAGTGGGACTAGTTGCATTTAATTAAACTAGATGCGAAGGGAGATTCACAAAGAAGCCTGAAATTGGAGGCGTAGATAAAGATAGCACAAATAAATCAGCAAAGAACAGTCTGGGAAACCGTTATGAAGCTGGATATAAATGCGTTTGTTTAAATAAATGAACTAAACATTATGGTAGAAGATATTGACCCTCCCATAATAGCTCTAACTGAATCGTGGGCCAACACCGATATATCAAATGCTGAATTGGGATTGACAAGTTATGTAATATTCAGGAAAGATAGAATAGGAAGAAGGGGAGGTGGAATTATTTTGTATAGTAAAGTATTTATCCAGACTTATGAAATAAAATTAGAAATAGAAGCAGATTGCGAAGAAGCTGTTTGGTGTAACATAGTAACAAGAAACTCAACGTTAACAGTTGGGTTAGTTTATCGAAGTCCAAACATAAGCACAGCAGAAAATGAAAAAGTACAAAACGTTATAAGGGAAGTGAGCAAACGGGACTGTATTATTATGGGGGATTACAACCATGGACATATATATGGAAATCTATAAAGAGTACAGGGAGTGAGGACCACACATTTTTAGTTTTAGTACAAGATAGTTTCCTTTCTCAACATGTGCTAGAACCAACCAAATGTGTTAGACATACTTTTAATTGTAACCCCGGAAATGGTAGCTAAGAAAATGAGGGTAATGAAGGATAATAGATCACCTGGAGTGGATGGGATTCCGCCCAAACTACTATTGGAAATTGTAGAACAAATTAAAGCATACCACTTGCAACAGTTTTCAACTTGTTATTGAACGAGGGAGTGGTTCCTTAAGTATGGAAAGAAGCACACATTATACCATTATTTAAAAATGGTTCGGAAAAAAAGTCAGAGAACTACAGACAAGTGAGTTTAACTTCGGTGATTTGCTAATTATTACAAAGACTAATTAAAGATCACATGATGGATCTTAAACATAACTTGATAAACTCATCTTAACATGAGTTTCTAAAAGCGAGGGCATACGTAACAAATAGGTTATGTTTTTTGAAGATATTACTAAAGTGGGTACACGAGGGATCACCAGTAGATATTATCTACTTGGATTTTCAGAAAGCTTTCGACAAAGTGCCAAATCAAAGATTACTGCTTAAACTAAAGGCCCATGGCATAGGGGATGGTATAATTAACTGGATAGAAAAATGGCTGACTAACAGAAGACAACGGGTAGTAGTAGTTGATTGGAAGGTTTCAAATTGGAAATGATACGAAAGTATTTAGAGGGATTAAACGTGATGGGGGTAGACAGCATTTACAAGATGAACTTGACAGGTTGATCAAATGATCTGAAAAATGGCAGATGTTCAATTTTGGGAAATGTAAATGCCTCCACACAGGACATGGGAACGAAGATGTACAATATACAATGGGGGGTACTGTACTAAGTACTACTGTAAAAGAAAATGACTTAGGGTTAACAGTTATTGCTGATATGAAGGTTTCAGAGCAGTGCGGAATTGCAGCTTCAAAAGAAAATTAAATCATTGGATTAATTAGGCGAAATACAGAGTATAAGGAAAAAGAACCGATAATACCGCTGTACAAAACAATAGTTAGGCATCATTTAGAATATTGCATACAAGCGTGGAGGCCATATCGCAAGAAAGACATATATGTGCTACAAAATACTAAAATGATACCAACACTGAGACATCTTAGTTACAAAATACGCCTAAGCGAATGTGGTTTGACAAATTAGAGACCAGGGGATTGAGATGTGATCAGATAGAAGTGTTTAACTAAAAATTGAATGGTTATGAAAATATTGATATAAATTTTGTTTCTCCGTTAAGAAAGATAGAAGGATTATGAGACACGAAGTTACATTAGTAAAGGAACAGTGTAGATTAGATATAAGAAAGTTCTCATTTTCACAAAGGAGTGTAAATTAATGTAAAAGATTATCTGCTGACTGTGTTGGTGCTAGTAGCGTGAATACAAAATAAAATTGACACATACCTCAGAAGGGCGGGATACACGTAGATAAAAAAGGGTTGGACTCTCGATAAGCCAAAAGGCTTCCTTGTCCACCTGCCATCTAGAGTTAAGTTTCTTTGTGTCAATCTTGGTAAATCATGTTATTATTATTTCCTGACACATCAGTCAATTAAACACCATTCACTAGCGAAGCACTAACAATCAACCCGGACCTACCTGATAACACAGAAGCCATGTGAACGTTACCTGTGTTATTCATTACCTCATTTGAAATACTTAATTCTACTAAACGTGTTTACACACATGTGTACAAGAGCATTACTACTTTGTACAGTATGTGAAGGTGTAATGGCATGCATTTAACATGGTTAGTTCTTGCCTCGTGGCCCTCGGTATAGTGACCCATATATGGCGATATTACATGATATCGACCTGCCACAGCAAAATGAAGTTGCAAATTGTGAAATAGAGATTTGCACATTTTTTAAATCCACTTATTGAAAGCTTCAGTATTTTTTAAATAATTATTGCTAAAAAAATTAAGCAAACTTCGAAAAGGTGACATTTTGAGAAAATACTTTATAGATTATATTATAGATACGTTAATAACTGTGAAATCAATGCCCAGTGCGGACAAACGCTTAGGGTTTTATTTTAGTTGTGATTATTTGTCGAGGAAAATAAACCACACATTGAATGATGAGGTGATGAAGTTGCATTTCTGCAAAAATTACAACATGGATGGGACGTGAATCCCATCCCAAAGAGGGGCAAGAGGAAGAAGGAGGAGGAGGAGGAGGAGGAGGAAATAGGCTGGGACAAATGGGAATGAAACAAATGAGAAGTTATTCAGTCTTCTCATTAGCTAGAAAGAAAGAATCAGGAGAATATAAAACAAACTAGATGTGACAAGTACCGGAAGTGGACAGTGTTGTAGCTGGTAACGGAAAAATTAATATTGCTGTAATAACCAAGAGGACGATAGAAAATGATGTTGTCCATCTATGTTGTAATTACGAGAGGGTCTGTAGTTTACTGCTGCTTCAAACGCAACGTAGCTGCCGGCTACAACGCCACTTGCCTTCCGTGCAGAAATTTCAATGTATCTTATTTCCGTAAATTTCCTTTACCGCAAAGCAAATTACAAAGAAGAACATTGTTCGGTCGCCACAGTTCTGAAGTAGGCATCCGGCAGTAACTGATGTCTGGTGTTAAAGCTGTGTTAATCCGACCTACCGTAGCTCATTATTGGTTTCAAGAGATAGTAATCAGTAGATTCCGTGACAGCAAACATTGTTCAATCCACCCAACGGGCCACGCTTCCTGTTCCGTGGGTTTGTACGTGTGTATGTGTGTGTGTGTGTGTGTGTGTGTGTGTGTGTGTGTGTGTGTGTGTGTGTGTGTGTGTGTATGTGCGTGCGTGTGCGTGCGTGTGTGTGTGAGCGTGCGTGCGTTTGTGTATGATTTATTATTTTCTTACATTTGGAAAATAAATGATCCTCTACACTACACCTTTTATCCCCACCAGCCGTGGATCCGCAGTAACCCACATTTCTTCCTAACTCAGTCAAACCACGGATCCACCATCTCCCACATTTCGTCCCTACCAACCCATTCAAACCCTGAATCCACCGTCTTCCATATGTCTTCCCTACCAGCCCAGTCAAACCCTGGATCCACCGTCTCCCACATTTCTTCTCAACCCAGTCAAACCCTGGATCCACCGTCTCCCACATTTCTTCTCAACCCAGTCAAGCCCTGGATCAAACCGTCACTAACGGATCCTATTGACCTACGTTTATGCTATTAATGTTGCAAGTGTGTGTCAGTGCTAAACAGCTACGCGCACTCTGACCCACAAACTGTTCCTTCATACATATTTTAAAGTAATGTAAGCAACAGAGATATTGAAACAGAACCCCTAGTGGCCATTTTGGAACCGTACCCCTGTGGAAATTAACTGAACAATATATATATATATATAATAAATATATAAATATTTGCTCTTAGGTAATCTGATATGATACCGCTTAGCACACAAGTGAAATAAACTGGCGGTATAGACTACTCTCATAGGTCAGACATATGTGTCATTCTCAGAAGACACCACTCAAAATCAGACTACTTTAGTGTGGATTGCCTCGTTTTCAGAATGTGCTGACGCACGCCACGGGCAAGGCATGAACTAATTATCTCAATTGTCTACGAGCTGTATTGACTGAGTGCTTGTTACTGTAGCAACTAGTTACCGTGTAGGTCCTGCAAACAACACAACAGCGAGTGACGAACAAGGGTTGATTGCGTTCAACTGATCAGGTCAGCCGAGGATGAAGTATATATACGCTGTCTAAACGATTTATCGGACATACTACGGTTTAATACCGCTTTTATATAAATGTATACATGAAGTTTTATTCTGCACACCTGCTATGAAATAGAACCCGCGTGTGACGACAAAGTACTATATTTGTTATTTGGGCCAATAGACGCAGAAACAATGCATTAGATTTGAAGGTCATCAATCATAACTGACTCACAATAGCAGCAATGGACGAGTTAGATGAACCATGTTCGTATGAGCAAGGTATCCTTATCAAAAATCATAGATGAAAATAAATATATTGGATGACAAGTTAAATAACAGTCCGACTATCATAACTACAATTTTACGAAATGTATAAAGTGGAGCCATATTAATTTAGGTACTTTGGTTCGCAGTGTATACATCCGGATAAACGAGAATGACGAATCATGCACAAAAAGGAGTATATTATATAGTGTTTACACATTCTACGCTACTGTGAGATGATGTCCGGGTGTCGATTTTTTTAACCAAAATCCCAATAAATTGCCATATAAAATATACGTGTCCATGTGTAAGTGCCATATCATTCTTGGGGGGGGGGCATGACAATTCTTAGCCAAGCGATTCGTCGCGCAAGAGACCCGTACATGAGATCATCTTTCATTAGAGCTGATTTCTCCTCGAGACCATTCTTACCCAAGGCAGTTTGTATCAAAGCTTTACATTATTACCCAGGTCGAATCTTTAATGTATGAACAACAGTGCAACGCTTTTTTTCAGATTATCTTTATCTGTTCGGGAACTTGCATGACTCAGATCCCATTTTGCTTAATCTCCTAATGAACGAAGCCAGTAGCAACCCTTAACACACTACCCGTGAGCTCTCGTCGAAACTTCAACTAGATGACGGTAGCATTGTCTTGAAACAGGGTCGGCTCACTGGAGAACAGCGCTGATTAAAATGTCTGAATGTTGCTTTACGAACAGGCAAACAGAGCTGACGTGTTTCTCTCGTGACGAGGGGGATGCTATTTGGAGATTCTCGCCACGTGCTCCTACTATCTACCGTCTTCACTAGGCCCCGACTAGAGAAAAGGATGGAACCAGGTCATGGGATCAGTTGACCTATTTTTAATGTTGAGACAACTTGATGTTTTTTCTATTTCCTGACTGTTTTTAGGAACGCAAATCCATGTTATGGTTGCTAAGCCTTATACTCTAATTTTATTTTAAATTAATCAAATATAAATATTCAAGTATACTTCGAGTAATATGTGATTACTTTGTTAATGTTTTGTCATCTTTGTGGGCAGGAAAGAGACACTATCATAGGGGTGCATAGAAAGGGAATATTATCATCAATGTAATTTTGTGCATATTTTTTGGAAATGTCAGCGAAAGATTGATAAGAAGCCGGATCAGTTGGGCAGAACATTTGATAAGAATGGAGGGCATGCGGGCGGACTACTGAAGTTTGGAATTCGCTATTCCATAATCCATTCAATAATTAATATTATATGTATCAGTTGGTAAATGCAAATCGTAGTCTATGAGAATCTGAACAGTTATGCACGCTGTGAATAATGTGAATTTAGTGTATATAATCCAATTTAATAGAATTACTGTAACAAGTGCTGTTGAAAATATTTTGTCGCTGCGCATCCGCAGTTTCACCTTATCTCGCCGCGACTTATGAAATGAAATCGGAAGACGGTGGGGGGGGGGGCGATGGGGCGAGGGGGGCGAGATGGGTGAGGGGGGCGAGGGTGCTGTAGAATTTTTCGCCGCCGCATCGGCATAACTTAACCTTGGCGGGGGCACATTTAAAAGGGTCTGGGGCACGGTCACGAGGGCCCATTCTAAAAGGTCTACGGACACGCCACATTTCAAAGCTATATGGGGTATGTGTCACCCAGATCCACTGGATCCGCCGATGGGCTAACTACTGAAACTATTCCTAAGTCAGACGTGCAAACTCTCGTTCTGGTAGCGCGACTCACGCAACTTCACAATCAATTATTTATGACAGGGTTTAAATACATAATTAGAATAACGCCCTTCTTTAAAACTGGCACAACACTTTCCAATAACTATTCTATGTTCTGTATGATAAATTGATGAACTGAGCAAGTGACCGTGAAATCTTTTCTTGGCTACTAGCACGAGTAAGTTGGCACCGACGTCATCCTTGAGGTGTGTGCACTTGCAAGGGCTCGCCCTTGAAATCATGCTCCAACGTGGTCTGAGAAAGTGGATCTCCTGGTGAGTCTAGGTTCACGAGTAACACCGACTGGAGGAAATGGATCTTCAGAGGTGTCTATGTACATTAGTGACATCGCCAGTCAACAGCGAGGAGCATTGCGTGAAAAGCTGGTTGTTCACACTTCCCGTGCTTCCACTAATTTGCATATATTTGAAAACTGACATATAAATTACAACCTCGTCAATTTCAGGTAATGCCGCGTTCACACAGAGCGTGAGCGGTTTAACTAAGCGACTTAATTTCACGTGTACGATGATAATAGTGCGAAGCTTGGAACAATTGTAGACAGGAGGCATGGCGTGGCGAACAATTGTACGTTACAAACCGGTTTAAAGGTAAGTCTCTTAAGACTTTCTGTGTGAACACGGCATAAGAAACAGCTTAATATTTTGGTATATCTGGTAGGTTATACAATGGTTCTTCGACCCCCACCTTCCCCTACGTCGCGAAGGTCTGCTATGCTCGGTTCAGACAATTTAGTTCGGGGCATCGGGGATGCACGTTCGAACGGCGCAAGTGGAATTTTAGAGATAAAGCAGAGCGTTGTTCTTTCGATCAACCTGAATAAGCTATAACGGAAAATCTAGAGAAAGTAACATCACGGCTCTCTTCGTTACAGCAGCCGCACTGTCACAAACGATCTCCCTAGGATCGGCATCCAGTCAACTATAATATGCATAAGAAATATGCCGACAGGCAGTGCACACCGGGATATATGGCGTTTATTGTTCCCAACTGTAAATGCGATGAAGACTACGAAAATCAGTTGCATATTATTTTGTGTTCGATATCTTTCTTAAGGTAGGCGTAATTCCTCGCTCTGCCCTAATCACTGCGAGACAAGACCACCATGTTCATCGCATCATAATTCCCCGCTCTACCCTAATCACTGCGATGCAAGACCAGCATGTTCATCGCATCGTAATTCCCCGCTCTACCCTAATCACTGCGAGACAAGACCTCTATGTTCATCGCATCGATATGCTGGACAGAGTCCAAGTGCAGTGGTATTTGGCTAAAACCTTTTTGGCACCGTTACTCCTTGAGTGAGCCAATCAAACCACAATTACCCCTGCAATTTTAAATACAAAACCCGAGAAACAGAAAGTGTTTAAAGCGATTCTTTGATAATTTTAATATCTTTGTAATGTACGCAATTATTAAATAATCATATTAATATGATTATTTCATTATTATGTTTTATTAATCACTAATGACCCTGACAATATATCGAAATATATATTTTGGCTTCACCTTCACGATCCGTGTAAGGCATGCCCATAAATATTCGGGATTGTCCGTCAAACTTCGATTAGCTACGCCGAATTAATAGATGCGAGAAACACATCATCAACACATGTGTATTTGGATTAGCCACCGTCATGTGAATGAGTCGTGACCGATAAAAGTATCAGAAGAAAACGTGGACCAGCTGCAGTTTGTGTCACAGATTCAGCAAAGAAAAGAAGGAAAATATATGGAATAAACGGAGAATGAACATAGCGACAGCTCACGACAGACGGATTTATTTAAAATAGAAAACACCAGCTCTCCACACACGAAGTCGCCGATGACATATTGACTTACTTAGTTAGACTTAGTTCCTCCTGTTCCTTTCGGGACATCGGGCGACGAGCTTTCTCCATCTATTACGGTCTTTCGTAATTTCTTTGGCCTCATTCCGGGTAATTTCCATTTCTGCCAGATCTTCTTTAAATATCTTGCGCCAAGTCTTAGTCGGCTTTAACGATGTCACGCAGGCTATCCAGACCTGCCCTCTTCATCACGTCTGCATTGGTGATATGCTCACTCTCCAAGAAGTGACCGATATGAACCGGTCTACCGGAGGCATCGTCAGTGGAATATGCCTAGTTTTTTTATATCCTCGATCGCCGTATTTTTCCACGTCCCTCATGCATATATCGCTGCTGGTATTACGATTGCCATGTAAAGACGTAGCTTTGTGTCCTTTCTGATGGTTTCACTGGACCATGTTGGACGTGGTCTTTGGAACACTGCTGATGCCTTGCCTATCCTCGCTCATACATCTACTTCCGCGTCGCCTTCTTTAGAGATGTAGCTACCGAGGTAAGGGAAGTTCTCGACGCGTTGCAAGTTGCGCTGACCGATCACAATGTGGGGGTCAGATCCATCACCAACTGACAATGTTTTTGTCTTCTCATAGCTGATTCGTAATCCGACCATCGCTCCATTGTCGTTTATATATGTGGCTGAGCAGTGCAATCTCGTCGGCAAAATCAGGGTCTGTCAACTTATTATTTATCCACTTAACACCAAAGTTCGGAACTTTTCCTCGTTTTCCTCGTGATGAAGTCAATAAAAACAACAAAGAGGAAAGAGAGCAGGATGCAACCTTGACGTACACCCGTCTCTATATCGAACATGTATGTGTAGCCATCGTTGGTCTTGATGAAGCAGTTGGTATTTCGGTATAGCAGTTGGTGTTTCGATTTGAAAATGTATGTATATTTGTTTGGCACGCCGTATAGCTTCGGATTTGCCATAGCAACTATCTGTGGTCACTGTTGAAAGCCTTCTTAAAGTCAATTAAATTGACTAAAAGAGGTATCTGGAACTCTCTGATTTGCTCAATGAGGTTATCGATGGCTTTGGAGACTTCTGCCCTGGTGATGTCATCGGTGGTGACATCGAGCTCTTTTGTGTTTGGTTCCTGTTCGAAGTTGAAGAGTGTGGTTGGTGTTGGTTGATGTAGTATTTCTCGGAAGTGTTCGATCCACTTCGTGGCTTGTTCCTCGTTTGTTAGAAGCACTCTGCCATCTTTTTCTTTTATTGGTATGTTGGAATTGCGTTTCGCGGTAGTTAGCTCTCTCACAATCCTATACAGCGTTTTCGAGTCATTCCGTTCTGCTGCTGTTTGTGCTTCTTTACCTTTCTCTTCCAACCATTTCCTCTTATCTGTCCTACAGCTCTTTTTTACTTTCTTGTCCAGTTTCCGGTATTCTTCATCTGATGATCTCCATTGTTGGAGGTTTCTAGCTGCTTGATCTCTTCTGATCTTCATATCCTTCCTTTTATCAATCAGTTTCCACGAGTCTCCAATAATCCACTGTTCTCTGTTGGACCCTCTTCTCCTCCCTAACACTACATTCGCGCTCTCCTTTACGGCTTGAAGGAATAGCTGCCAGTGTTCTTCTAAGTCGGTTGAGTGTTATAGCGCTTGGAATCTGTTCTTAGTTTCCTCATAGAATTATTTTGATGTGTATGTCGCATATGGCCTAACCGGCTTCACCGTCTTGACTTTCTTTAACTTCAAGCGGATCTTACCAAACAGAAGGTTGTGGTCATAGCCAGCATCTGCCCCTCTATAAGTTCGGACGTCCTGTAGAGATTACGCCGTCTACTACTAATGCAGTTGTAATCAATCTCATTCGATGTATTGCCATCTGGTGAGATCCAGGTTTTCTTGTGAATGCGTTTATGTTTGAAGAAGGTGTTGCCAATGCTGATGCCACTGGCGGTGCTTACCGTGTATACGTGTCTCTTCTGTCTCCATCCAGCTTTGCGTTAAAGTCTCCTACCACCACTTTGATGTCAAAGCTTGGTATCTCGTCGAGCACGTCCTGGAATTGGTCAGTTATCTTATTCAGGTTTATGCCAACTCCATGGATGTGGTGATCTGCATTTTAGGAGTAGAGTAGTTTTACCTCCGTTGTTAAAGCACCCCTGTCTTGTCCATCGCGTTTAACGCAACGCAACGTATAGAAACTGCAAGAGGATGGCGATCAACGCACTAGTTAAGCAGATGTGTGAAGAAGAGGGGGTGGGATTCACAGATTTATGGGGATACTTTGTTGGGAGGGAAGATATGTACATGAGAGATGGCCTCCATCTTAGTGGAAAGGGGGCAGCAGTTTTCTCAGAGAACCTGCTGCGATCTGTTGACAGTAGGACAGGTTGGATCTAGTTAAACTAGATTCGCAGGGGGGACTCACAGAAAAACCTGAAACTGGAGGCATTGATAAAGACAGCACAAATAAATCAGCAAAGAACAGTCTGGAAAACTCTTCTGAAGCTTGATATAAATATGTTTGTTTAAACGCAAGGAGTATAGTAAACAAAAGAAATGAACTAAACATTATGGTAGAAGATATTGACCCTCACATAATAGGTATAACCGAATCCTGGACCACCACCGATATATCAGATGCCGAATTGGGACTGACAGGATATGTAATGTTTAGGAAAGATAGAATAGGAAGAAAGGAAGGTGGAGTTATTTTATATATTAAATAATCTATCCAGGCTTATGAAATAAAATTAGAAAGAGAAGCAGATTGCGAAGAAGCTGTTTGGTGTAACATAGTTACAGGAAACTCAACGTTAACAGTTGGGTTAGTTTATCGAAGTCCAAACATAAGCATAGAAGAGAATGAGAAAATACAAAACGCTATAAGAGAAGTAAGCAAACGGGACTGTATTATTATGGGGGATTTTAACCACGGGCATATACAATGGAAATCTCTACAGAGTATGGGGAGTGAGGACCACAAGTTTTAGTTTTAGTTCAAGATACTTTCCTTTCTCAACATGTGCTACAACCAACCAGGGGTGAGAATGTGTTAGACAGTTTCGTCCTCACAGAATTAATTAGTTGACAATGTCAAGATATGTGGGGAGTAGTGATCACAACCAGATACATGTTACCATTAAAGTAAAATCAGAAAGGAATAGTAAAAAGCAGTATAGGAGAAATTTCTACAAAGGAAGGTATAAGGACATGAGAACATATTTAGCAAAGATAGACTGGAATATCACACTGAAAAATAAGACAGCAACAGAATGCTGGAATATATTAAAGAGTGAAATTAAGTGCATAGTTGATAAATTTGTACCCTTAAAAAAACAAGAGAAACGGTCCAAAAAGAAACACTTATCGAAAGAAGCCATTAGAAAAATTAAGTATAAACAAATGATGTGGAAGTCATATAGATATACTGGAAATGATAAAGACTACAACAGTTATAAAGAAGCACTTAACCAACCTACAGCTGAAATTATAAATTCAAAGAAAAGCTATGAACAACACTTAACTAGTAATATAAAACATGACAGCAAGAGTTTGTATGCGTATGTTCGAAGCAAACAGAAAGTTCAAGATAAGGTCGCTCCTCTAGAAGATAGTGCTGAAAATATAATATCAGAGGGATTCTTAATGGCAGAAGACCTGAATGAGTACTTTAGCTCAGTGTTCACCAGGGAAGATATTAGTTCACTGCCAGTACCATAGGCTAAGTTCAAGGGGGGCAGATTCAGACTATTTAGGACAATTAATTGCATCAGTGATTTGTAAATTATTAGAAAGACTAATTAAAGATCACATGGTGGATTTTCTTGTTAAACATAACTTGATAAACCCATCTCAACATGGGTTTTGTAAAGCGAGGTCATGCTTAACAAATATGTTGTTTTTTGGAAGATATCACTAAGTGGGTAGATGAGGGATCACCAGTAGATATCGTCTACTTAGATTTTCAAAAAGCTTTCGACAAAGTACCACATCAAAGATTACTGCTTAAACTAAAGGCCCATGGCATAGGAAATGGTATAATAAACTGGATAGAACAATGGCTGATTGACAGAAGACAACGTGTAGTAGTTGATGGGGAGGCTTCAAACTGGAAATCGGTATTGAGTGGGGTACCACAGGGATCAGTACTAGGACCTATATTATTCTTAATATATATCAATGATTTGGATGATGAAATAACAAGCAAGGTGTTGAAATTTGCGGATAATACAAAAGTGTTTAGAAGGAATGGAGATAGACAACATTTACAAGATGATCTTGTCAAGTTGATCAAATGGTCTGAAAAATGGCAAATGCTGTTCAATTTTGGGAAATGTAAATGCCTCCACGCAGAACATGGGAACGAAGATGTAGAATATACAATGGGGAGTATTGTACTAAGTACTACTGTAAAAGAAAAGGACTTAGGGTTAACCATCAGTGCTGATATGAAGGTTTCAGAGCAGTGCGAAATTGCAGCTTCAAAGGGAAATCAAATCCTTGGATTAATTAGGCGAAACATAACATATATAAGGAAAAAGAGCTAATAAAACCGCTGTACAAAACAATAGTTAGGCCTCATTTAGAATATTGTATTCAAGCGTGGAGGCCACATTGCAGGAAGGACATATATATGCTAGAAAGAGTACAGAGGAGTGCAACTAAAATGATACCAAAACTGAGGGATCTTAGTTACGAAATACGCCTAAGACAATGCGGCTTAACAACACTAGAGACCAGGAGATTGAGAGGAGATCAGATAGAAGTGTTTACAATAATGAATGGTTATGAAAATATTGATAGAAATATGTTTTTCTCAGTTTAGAAGGACTAGAGGACATGAAGTTACATTAGCAAAGGATCAGTGTAGATTATATATAAGAAAGTTCTCACTTTCACAAAGGACTGTAAATGAATGGAACAGATTATCTGCTGATTGTGTGGGTGCTAGTAGCGTGAATGTTTAAAAATAAAATTGACACATACCTCAGAAGGGCGGGATACACATATATGAAAAGGGTTGGACTCTCGATAAGCCAAAAGGCTTCCTTGTCCACCTACCATCTAGAGTTTTTTCTCTGGGTGGCAAACTCGTTAAAGGGAATAAAAACATATGTTGCTTGAATTCATGTTATATTATATCCTGCTATATATTTCCACGTCCACCAAGCCAAAAAAAAATTCAATGAATTAGAAATTCCACATTTTATGCTGTGCATCCGGACATTTTCGAATATGCATATTTTTGGCGCGCTTTTCGGGATGCCGAGAGGTGACGTCACTTATGACTCAAACTCGCATCAGGCCGACCCTTTCCATGCATTCAGAGCATGTAAAAAAATCAATGGTTTGCATTCTGTCAGGATTGAACCGGCGTCGCCCGATTATAAAATAAATAACAAAAAATCAACGCGCCTACCCATGGAGCTAGCGGTACCAGCTGTCTGATTGATTTAAGTTATGATAAATTGTACAACTCCTTCATAAATCGATATTCTAGTGATATTATGAGATTATACACGTTACTTTCTGTAGCTGGATACAATATATGTTTGCTATGCATGTTTATTGGTGTAGATTATCTCCCGTTGCTTGCATTCGATATAATTATTCCGAAAAGGAGCCCAAGCTCGGCGAAACCTAGTCGACTTGTTGTTTTGAATAAAATTCGATTCATGTTGAACCGTAAGATAACTGCTTGTTCCTCTATGATGACTAGTGTTTGTATTACGTCGGAATATTGCACAATAACTCATTCTGACGCTCGTTTCGACCCAAAAGCTATCCTTGTAAACATGCTCTGAATGCATGGAAAAGGTCGGCCTGATGCGAATGTGTGTGTCATAATTGACATCACGATACCACGTGATCGCCTAGCTCATTAAACTTTTATTTTCCGCGGGAATCGCTTCACAGACGGGCTTAAAATCGAATTTATGCTACAAATGTATTTTTCTGTATTTGTTTAATGTTGTCAAATGTTACATACAATGTTAAACTTTGTGTACACATGGAAAAAGAATTTTAGCTAATGCCTTATTTTTATTTCATTTATTAATATACTGAATGGTTCTTCAAAGGTGTAGGAGCGACGAACACGTGGCGCCTCCTTACGGAGTCTGGTAATCAAAGCAAAAGTCCCTCCAGTCAACTTGTGGAAGTATATGCGCCAGTTTCGCCACCTTGCAACCATTCTAGTACCAAACGTTATTATCTTTTATGCCAGTTCAATCCATCAATCAACTTATCTACCAACAAACCTTTTCTTAGTTATTTCATTTGTTAGTAGCTGTATCCCTAATTTGGAATTTTTGTGTTGTCAACCCTACAGACAAGGACGTAGGTGTTGGGCCCGGGGGGCTAAGCCCCACAATATATTTGGTGGGGGATACGCAGGAGTTAGCCTCCAATATTTAGGGAAAGTGGGTGGGTTTTGGGGTGCAATTTGAGGTTTTTGGTCAGACTCAAGGGTGTGCAAATAGTTTTTGTAGAGCTTTATCGATAATGGTGTTTTTGCCAAACCTCAAGGGAGGTGCAGACTAATGTTTTTGGTGAACCTCAAGGGAGGTGTAGACTGGTGTTTTTGGTGAACCTCAAGGGAGGTGCAGACTGGTGTTTTTGGCGAACCCCAAGGGAAGTGCAGACTGGTGTTTTTGGCGAACCCCAAGGGAGGTGCAGACTGGTGTTTTTGGTGAACCCCAAGGGAGGTGCAGACTGATGTTTTTGGTGAACCCCAAGGGAAGTGCAGACTGGTGTTTTTGGTGAACCCCAAGGGAGGTGCAGACTGATGTTTTTGGCAAACCTCAATGGAAGTGCAGACTGATGTTTTTGGCAAACCTTAAGGGAGGTGCAGACTGATGTTTTTGGCGAACCTCAAGGGAGGTGCAGACTGATGTTTTTGGTGAGCCTCAACATTTTTTGCAAGCTTCAAGTGGGTGCAATTAGAGATATTTGGAGAACCTCAAGATGGGTGGGGGTTTTGGCAAGCCTCAAGGGGGTGCAACTGGAGTTTTCAGGTGAGCCTCAGCCTCCCAAATATTTTTTTGGAAAGCTGTAACTGAATAAAATAAGTTGTCTGTCGATTGCTATCTGCATTGACAAATATTGCAGAAGGGCAGTTACATATAGATACAAATATGTTGGACCAGTTGGCATGCCACAATGATCCTAGCTTACTTGCCATCTGGGGTTTTTGTTCTGGATGACATTCTTGTTAATGAAATGGCAATGACTCCTGCTGGCAAAACTGAAACATTAACTGCGAAAGAAAAACACAAGACCATAATTTATTCTCTTATATTCAACTTCTCTTCTCGTAAGCACCTGTCATATTATAATACGAATACGTACATGCAGTAGACAATCATCAACGCCAGATTATTACACACAGTCGGTCTCTCCGGATACATGTAACTGTACAGAAAGCAGCGAAATGATAGCAGCCATCTATAAACCTGAATTCCAGCAATAACGCAACATTTTTTCTACACTTCTGTCAAGAATACATGTCAACCATGCGACAATAGTAAATGTCACCAGTATTAAGAACAGACTGATTAATGGTGACTTGGAAGAAACTAGTCCCAGGTTGGATATGTCACAACGTTACATCTATGTAGACACCCATCTTTTACCCCATTGTACTGCCAAATACAAGCATATCACATCATGTCTAGCGTATTCTAAAGAACGTCTCTCCCACCGTTTTTGGCACGAACTGAATTGTAAGCAAATCTATAGCATTTACATTTCCCCTCGACGTGCCACAACGAATCGTGCCGCTCCTGGTGGAAAAATCATTCACCCATTCAACAACAACGCTATCACACGTCACGCAGGCATTCTGGGAGACAGCCAACTTACGTTTAGCATTTCACATCACTTCAGTAGTAGCACCGCGTACCTTGATTGGTGTCGCTGTATCTGGACACTGCCTATTAGCACCTTGGTTTAATTTGAAAGCAGTGATTACAATTCATATGCCGCCTGACAAGAGGCGATCGACCAAACCTCAACAACAACAACAATAACAGTTACATCTCATCTCTATAAAAATGTTCATCACATGAAATGACAGCCAAGCTCAACTTTTAGTATAACGATGACAACAAAGTATTTATAATTTATATTTCACAACTACAACTAAAGGTATTACATAGATTCCAGCTACATATCGTAACTGTTTTCAATTCCAGCTTTCCTTGTAATGTAACTAAACTCCATGAAGGCATCTGCACATTATTTTGTTCATAAGACTTTGAACTAACAGGTCCTTTATGGAGTGTTTTACAAACAAAACACCCACTGTCACTGTAGTTCCAGAAAGTCTGATTGTTAAACTCGGATGGTAATAAAGCCACAATAGCAAACAGGGATTTCATGTAAGCACAAGGTAAATACAAGTTTAGAAAATGCAGAATTTGTTTCGCATAATCACAACAGATAATTCCATACGGCAACACTTTAATTTTTGTTACGAAGTGATTATGTAAAATATAACATACACTGCTGAAGCCGACTTACCTTTCGTCATAGTTAGTTAACAAAATTACACATTATGTTAATATGAAAGATCCGTCGGAGGTTAAATGTAAAACTGTCAACATTGTAATATTATTTACTGTATGAATCAGAATATACAGCTAAGAGAGCACTGACTGAATGGCATTCAGTTAGATACAGCAGTATAATCCCACATAAGTTATGTCAAAAGAACACGTTCGTGTCCAAGCAGACTTTATTAACAAAGCTCAGTACAACTGCAGTGGCTACAATATCCAGTTATTCATGGGAATACTGCACGGTCTTTCAGATGCATTCACTGAAGTGTTAAGCCATTGCAACAGATATGACATACAAGAGCAGTAAAACCTGCTTCTGTTACGATTATATATATATATTCAAGGCCAGGGTAAGAATATCCCAAATGCAACGACTCTGAGTCACTCATTCAGCCATGAAGACATATGCTTCAAGTACAGTGACAATGAGTTTGACATCCAACCATGAAGACATCTGTTTCAACTAGCGAAAATGACTTTGACATTCAACCATGAAGATATATGTTTCAACTACAGTGACAATGACTTTGACATTCAACCATGAAGATATATGTTTCAACTACAGTGACAATGACTTTGACATCCAACCATGACGACATCTGCTTCAAACACCATTTCATTTGCAATGACTCATATCCAACCATGGAAGGATTATATATATGCTCCAATCACAATGACATTAAATAAATCAGTACAAATTTCACTCTCCCATATATGACTGTCATGTCCAGTTACTTAGGACTGGACCGATTCATCAGTACTGACAATTCCCAGCCAACGTACCACAGTTTGTGTGTGGCTATCACATACATACGCAATGTAAGATAATTGATCGATACATGTTTACTGCTATATACAGACGTAAGCCCACTTAAACTGCCCGATAAACATGGCAATCAACTATAGCAGATGCAGTAGACATCAGTATTGGAATCGTCCACACAGTTCCATTTGACATGATCGGCTGCGAGTGATGTGGACGCCTCTCATTGGTTCCTACTCATTGCAGCGTCGACAAATTTTCAATTATCTGAAAACACAAAAACGTTGAGATTTTACCATTTCACTTCAACAATTTTACTGACATACAGTCAGATTTTCTAGGTTTCAACTTACACAAATTTATGAGTGGGAAAAAACCTGCCTGTTCTTTCAATTTTAGTTAGCAAATATTCCAAATAAATCACGTATCAGCCGAACAGGATTAGTACACGTGTAGTTTGCCCAGATGAAATGCCTCAAAAGACACTGCATACATTGTGGTTTGTATGGCACAAATGAGACTGTCAGCATTAATTAGTTATAGTGATGAAGATTTTTTTCACTTAGCCACCATTTAAAACAAATTTAACGAGCATTATTAGCATAAAGTAAATTATTTAATTAATATTATGCAGGTTAAATATCCATCATGGGAAACTGGTTTATGATTTTGTTTAATGTACTAGGAGTGATTAGTACATTTATTTTTAGTGGTAACCACTGACCAGTTTGACATTTGTGTCAAAATAATTGATTAAACCCCATTTCGAACAACATCTGGACTTCTCTGGGAAGCATTCAGCCATACTGCAGTTTCTGCAGGAAGATTATTCATGCACAAATATCGTCCACTGTCTATACACTGGTATTCATACAGCTGAGTGAACTGGCGCAGTCTAATGAATAAAATTGTGCAACCTTCAAAATGGCTGTAAGAGGATTCAAACCCAGATGTCTCGATTGGAAGTGCAATGCCCATTACCAATATCCTGATGCAAGGATCATATGCTAAAAACGAACACTAATCACCGTTTTGGCCTGCTCTTGTTTTATGTACCTATGTATGTTTTATGGACATAATGAACAGTATGACAGTCTCAACATACTCCTTATAATGAGCTTCCGCTCTATCACAAATACAGCAACCACTCACACTAACCAGCTGGCTCTAGTTGTTTCTAGCACTCAGCAACGTTCTATTAACTGACAAGTCTGTATATATATATACATACAGATCTGCCTACCCCAAAAACTTCATGTCAGTAATCCATCTTCCCATTTACACTGATTTTCAGGAATATAGGCTTGCTGTCGGTAATAGTTCAGAATCGTGTCAGATATTGTCACGAAAAGAACACCACTGCTAGTAATACTTTAATACTGTGACTATGACGAAAAAAAACATAATTGTCTCTAATACACCATGAGGTGTTTTGAAGCGTTCAGTTAACAAGGTAAGGTAGACGTTCATAACCAGCATTGACGGAAATCAAATGTGAAGAAGCGTAACTGTAATGTAAATGAGTATATACACATTGTAATTCTGATTACATGTAAATTTCAAAAACAACATGCTGACTACAAAAACTTGACAAACTATAACAATGCATCACGTATTTGTCTATTTCTGGTGTCATTAAGATTAATATTAGTAACTGGTATACCTAGGGCCAGGCTATACAGTATAGTAGCTTGACTAGATCAAAGCCTATCCCTGTATTATAGGCTGTAAATGATAGACGAAACTCAATAAATGAACTAACTTAGTCTTAGCACAGTCAGTTGGCCTAACACTACAAGTACAACTCCCACTACTCTGTCACGAGTACTAGTCTAACGACGTAGTCAGTACCTGCAATTATCCCGGCAACCAGTGTCAGTGACCATGGCATGTGTCATGTGAAATAGGAAAATTAATTTCGCGTATCCGGCAATATGTAAAAGCCGGCCCCCTTCTTTAAACTTGACAATACGGGCCATGTCTGCATGCATGCTGTTATAAACGTTTGCAGTACACGTTTCTTCTTGGCTGGTAGTGGTGCTGTTTCGATCCCCGGCATCATTTCGTGCCGAGTGAGTCGTGATTTCGTTTTGTTTGAGCGCAATGAGCGCGGAAATGCGAATTTGTCGTAACGCTGTTTCCTATTGGTCAGATTATGACCAGAAGCAGCGAATGAAAAACCATATCACAACAAGCAGCGTATATATGCTGCCACCTGTAGAATAAAGTGAAGCTCAATTTGACGAGTACAGAATTGATTGACGATCTTTGTGACAACGAAAGAATCCGTAATATTTTCATCCCTCGCCGTAATATCGTAATTTTAGGTGTATTTCCGGAATGATTCCGGACAATCCGGAATGGTAGGCAGGTCTGTACATATATATATTGTGGTTTTGATGTTATGGTCTTATAAGGTCTCATTCAACTAGTCAGCCTTTTCCCGAACATTATCGTCAAACCAACCTTTCTATGCTGGCACTGAGGATGGTCACTACCAGCGTACTTGTTGTCCTCAGTGGTTCTTTTACGTCCCAAATTGAGACGGAACCAACTTTAACGTGATCTCCGAGTCACGAGGGATACACAGTCCACAATGCTGAGAGCCAGATTTTTACATCAAATACCATGCCTGCCCGGGTTTTGAACTCAGAGCGCTGGCATGCCAGGCAGATGTGTTAACTTCTACACTATTATTCTCCAAATAAAAATGGTGAAATAGGTCTAAATATTACCATCATGCAATACCCCCGACCAGTCCCACTTGTTCACCCGACGCCATGTTTCGTTCACCAGCCGCCATCTTGAGGGCGGTCGCAGAAAGACTACGGGTTGTCATGGCAATATTTGTGGATGTTGTCGTTTCCATCGAGATATTTGCTGACGTTGCCGTTGTCATGGCAACTTGTGGCACCACTGCAGTGCTTAGCGGGGTCTGGGTTCGCTCCTGTAAACGGTATCACACAATACGTCAAGATCAACATGTATGTTGCTTCCAGATTCAATTACGTTCATGATTTGGAAATGTGGTAATTTACATTTCTGAATCCTTGTTTGCTCAGACGCAGCTTTTGGCAACTTCTCGATGCCTTTGTCAGCGTTGAATTGATTTACATCCTTGTTGTCATGTGACATTGTTGGTGTTCATCATATGACAGCACTTCCACAAGAGTAGAGTTCAAGAATTCGAGAGAGGCGCCCAGCTCTCAACAGAGACACCGGCTATAATCGTTTAATATAATTTTCTTGGAAGTACTGTCATGAACACCAACAATGTCACATGACAACCAGGACGTGATTCTCTACAACGTTGACGAAGGCAACGAGAGGATGCCAAAAACACCGTCTGAGCAAACATGGATTCAGAAAGGTAATTTACAACATTTCCAAATATGTTAAGACATTAGATGAATGACACGCTGGGTTGTTAAACAAACAGAATCATAGAACCATTAAAAAAACAAAAATATGAAGACAATTTAAACTGAGACTGTCTGTTCATCACGCTAATATGCTGTCCTTGATACTAAAATGAATATGTTGATGGTATCCTGCCTGCCAAATTGCATTTAATAAACCCGAAATAGTGCTTGTATTTTTGAATGTTGCTCCCATGAACTGTTGAAATTGTAAACAAAACGTTCCGATTCTATAATATTTGCAATACCGTTAAGATCTGCCAAGTTAACTGCAAGGTCCTTTCGTGTTTGCATGATTACTGCATTCGAAAACTGATTCGGTGAACTTTCTGCTAATAATTACTGCACCAGGCTGATTCCGGGCACCTTAAGCATTTGTTGAAACTGAAAGACATTTGACGCAGTAGCACAGCGTTAAGAGCTCCAGTCTCTCGACTGAGAGAATGCGGGTTCACATCCTGTGTGGTGATGTCGAACCTTGGGCAAGTTCATTTACTCTACATTGCTTCAGTTCACTTAACTGTATGAATGAGTACCTGGTTATAGACAGTGGTGGATATTTGTGTACAAATAGTGTTCGCGCATTAATGCTTCCCTTAGAAGTTGAGATGGTGTTCGATAGAACAGGTCTGCCAGGGAGTAAAGTGTAAAGCGCTTTGAGCAGTCTTGAGGACTGGATACTGCGCTATATAAGAACTTACCTTTGTTTTCTTTATTTAGAAAAAGTATGTTGGGCATTATAGACGTTTGTTGGGCTTCATAACATAGTATTGCCAATATAGTAAACATATAAAGTTCATTATCCATCAGCAAATTGATTGTGGAAGAGTAACTAAAACTGTCACTGGTTGCTATTGGACCAATGGCAATAGAATGCAATGGGACTACTATGACCATGCTATAAACTCATAATAATTTCAGACAGAGCTAGAGGATAAACATTAAGTGTAACAACAATACATATATCGTATTCATTCTGTTAAACATACAGTATGCTTAATAAATATTTGAGACTCTGAAATATGTCAAATTTTGCATTAAAATAAGCGTACAGGGGTGTACACCCATTTTATGGGGTTACAGCCATCTCAGCAGACATGACTGGCAGGCGATGTATTCATCTCACGTATGAGCAACATGTTACCTGAACACTGTAGTCTAATAATTTAGGTGGACCTTTCAATATTTTGTCAAAACTGAGTTTTGAATCTAGTATGTCATTAGTAGAAAAATTAATACAATGATAGATTTAACAGTCAAGGTTATCATTGGAGATCGCTGTCACAGTGTCACATGCTGCTAAAAAAGGGGGTGTATGCTAATTAGGGCATGTACGCTTAATAGAACAAATACGGTATATCAGAGAAGACACAGTAATCATAGTAGGCCAATCAGCACAAAAACTGACCGTTTCTGCGGGCTTTGCCTGGAGCAGGGCTGTAGCTTCCATCTTGCTGCGGGCTTGATCTACAGAAACACAGTCACGACTCCAGGCATTAGTTGGCACGTTTCCAACAGTTCGTTTCAAATGCAGGGAAGAGAGTGAAATTCAGAGAAAAAATCAGAAATTTTGGTGTGGCCCACATTTCAGCCCGAGAGGACTGTCTCATCTAATGGAGAGGAGGGGGGGACACCTCAGATATTTGTTTATTGTAGACGACATATAGTGTATTTTGAGCAGTATTAAATAGAAAATCTTAACATTTCCAATAGCAAAAAAAGCACACGGACTCACGCACACATTGTCATAGTACTAAATCACTTGTTAATTATATTTTCTGGGCTGAACCTGAGTTGGCTGACGGGCAGCTTTCTCCTTGGCCAGCTTTGTCAAAACAGCCCGTTGATGGGCCATTCTAGCTTTCTTCGTTGCCAGATCAACTGCTTCCTTAGCTTTGTACTTGGTGGCTGCCTTCGTCTTTGACATGTTCAGTTCAGTTTTCTTCTCTTCCTTCATCTTTCCTTCCTCGGCAAGATGGATGGAGTACATTTTGTATGCACCCCTCGTGTTATGAACGAGGCGACCAGTTCTGTTTGTGGAAGTCCTGTATAGCAGTCCTGTTGCTTGCCATGAGTGAGTACTTCACTGTCTGGATAGTGTTGAATGTACTAACATTCTTTCTGGCAGTGGCAGTATTCATGATGCTAGACATGTGACTAAAACACCCTTCCACTTGAGGACCATGAAAGCAGCTCATCATTGCAGCCACCAGTTTTGACAAGGGTGGGAACTTGTCAGTAGAGAATATGGTAGCCCACCACGAGTCCAATCTGGAACTTGTGGGTGCTTGTGGAAGTGTGTTGTCTACATGGAATCAGCAAACTTCTATGTGACACGCCCTCTGTTCAGGTTCTAATAGAATATTGGTGACAAGTGTGGGCAGTACCAGCGTGTGTCCTTCAATGCCTTCGGTTCCCCTCTGACTGTAGCCTGTAGGATCCAATCCGCATAGTTGACATCGGCCTCGCACCACAAACAGTAGGCTTTCCCTGGTGCTGATAATTTACTGATGAATATATCCAACATAGTGTCTCCAGCCGATCTCTCCAGCCAATTCCACTTATTCTTGACACTTTTGTCAATGTCCTTCACGCAACATTTGTCTTGCCGTACAACAAATCGTCGATTAGCCATTGAGTTTGAAAATTATCGACATCTCCAAAAAATACATCGTCGTTTCCTATTGGTCCACTGTTTTTATGCACGCACTTCGAAAGCGCTGAAGCGAACAGCCGCAGAACTAAGGGTTTTACTTCGCAGATTCACGGGTTCGGTTGGGTCGGTTCTGTCTCTAATCGCCAGGCAGCGTCATTAACACGTGGCGACACCCGGTGTATGGATGGTTAACTCAATCCGCAGATAGATCGTCAGTGAACAGGATTTTATATGCCCTACCCCCAACATTCATTTTTTTCTCCCCGGATTTACATGATTCACAAAAGTGATCTTTGGAGCAGTATAAAAACCGGAATTCCGGCAAAAAACGGAAATTTCTCATCCCTGCAAATGGTGCGACCAACAAGTACATTGTGAGGACCTTCATATAGTTGGCTAGATTTCCGTCAAACTGAATTCAGTTTAAAGTGACTCACAGCTGGTCAGTGAATTAATTAACATTGTACAATTAACTGTTTTGACATCAATGGTGAGCTAAATTCTAACATTATAATTTATAATTAAACATAACATCCTAGAGTTCACGCCAAACATGAGTAGCCGTTGGGTAGAAACAGCCATACCATCGGATGAGGTGTTCCCAATATCACATGATACTCTCCTGATTGGGAGACTGATCTCCCATGTTTTTCATTTTTCAAGACATTCTCCAGCTCTATCGCTTCTAAACAAACAGGTCCAGTTTTTTGGACAAATAATTTGGCAATTTTTTGTCTTGTCTTTCATGGTTTTTAACTCATGTTTTTTTACATAACATTGTAAGATATACTTTAATGAGCTACAAATGTAGATATACTTTACAAAGCCAGAAAGCAGTGTTATTTGCTGGTGTCAACTTGGAAGGTCTGTAAGGGATGGTCGAATATAAGTTCACAAAGTCCCAAATTCATTAACCATTACATATAGGGAGGGGGGGTCATCATAACATATCGCGAGGAAAATAATTTTGTGTAGTAAAAATCACAATTTCCACACCACATATTGGTGGGTGGGGGTGGAACTAATGATAAACTATTAACATTTG
This sequence comes from Escarpia spicata, assembly GCA_963995525.1. Classification (NCBI taxonomy): domain Eukaryota; kingdom Metazoa; phylum Annelida; class Polychaeta; order Sabellida; family Siboglinidae; genus Escarpia; species Escarpia spicata. The sequence continues at coordinate 25,823,077 of OZ023211.1, forward strand.
TTGGACTTTGTGAACCTGCGAGACGACCCCTAACATTAGGACATGCCAGTATATTATTAGTTTGACTGGTCAGAGGAGGACTCTGACCTTGAGCGGCGCCCCTTTGTCTGGCACGCAGTCTCTCGTCCCGGTCGAAGTACCACAGTGTCACGGCATATCTGCAACAACAGTCAACACTTTCATTGTCAGGAACAACACCATTAAATAAAAATTGTACTCAAATGTTTAATCCAATTTATCTAATGCCACACAGGCTACTCATCTAAAATGTAATTATATATATATATATATATATTATACATATATTCTGGGGTGTCTGCCAGAGATTGGCGTAAACAGAAAAACCAGTGTCCATACAAGCTTGATTAATTAAATGTGCATACAGCAGGTTGTTGATAAAAATGTAGTGCTATCATGATTCACCAGGTGTCAGCACCATTTTCATAAGGTGCCATAATGAAATCCTTGCTGACAATTTTGTTTAGCTGATATTCATTTTAAATGATAGCTGACAATTATTTACGATAAAACAGTAGACCGGAAACAGAGGAAGAAGCTAAAGAGGGGCTCTAGAGAAAGCTGTATTTTCATGTCCAGATCCCCAGATGTGCTTTCTTGGTGGAAAGCTGCATGACAGACATAACAGCCAACACCATGTTAATATTGCCTGACTCATGTATCATTACAACCCTACTGTTTAGGTTCAGAGGTCACACACCCTACCTGTTATAGTACGACGGCTGGACTTCGTGGGGATTCCTTGAGTCTGACCAGAAGAGTATCATCCTATTCATTATTGGGGCAATGTCCACGTAATCGCCCGGTTTGGACGACGGGAACAATCGAAGCAGCCCGCCTTGTGTCTACAACAACAACAAAGTCACGTCAATAGGGACTGAAACCCAAGATAAAATAACTCTACTAATTATTAATTAATAGTAATTAAGGCTAAGCGCGGGTCGAAAATAATTGTTTGGACATTTTTTGGATGTCGTCATTTTCGTACTCTTTGATATCTTGCATGGCCTGACTGAAAATTTCGTTATAAAATACCGATTAGAAATACGCAAAAACGAGTACTTTGTTGCATGCCCCTTGGTCCAGAAGTTTAAAAAACATCACATAATCCAACTGATATGCACATAACACGCCATTTATTTGCTTCGATTGTAACATGAAGCGACGGCGCAGTACCACGATGTCGGGTATCAATAGACAGCGAAAAGTCTCAACTATGCACCTGGACAGTCCCTGAATGTATAATGTAATGCCTGACCCCATTCCCACATCAAAACAAAGTAGAAACGCGCTGAAATACCCATTATCATAATGCATGCACTAGCTAGCCAATGAGCTGCTGTGTATACTCGCGGCAACCAATCGGTGGCGTTCCCGCGGGCCGCGCCCCCAGAGACTGACAAAGAGAACAATAGCGCCGTCTTGCACTTCGTTTGTTGAAGCCGATGGATTTGGTATTCAAAAGCACATTTGGAACATGGCAGGAGGTAGTAAACCAGTGAAGACCGGTGTGTAAGTATGTATTAGTTAAGCTAAGATTAATATAAATTTGCGTCAATGCAAAAATTATTTTAAATCGTGGCAATTACGGTCTCATTTCTTTCGTGTTCGTTCCATTGACACGTTGTTCATGTTTACAATGTTTATGTTGTTGGTAATCGATTTATTACTGCTGGACCATTGCGGTAGATATTGCTATAAAAGATACTACCTTGTGTCAGTTTAAAAGCAGGATAGAATTAAAACTAATGTAATGTTACACTAATTGGGTATGTGAGTAGAATGAAAACGATAACGTAATATTTTAGGAATAGCTACGCCCACTGCAGTACTCACTGTACTGTCCTGGCATGGCCATGGGCCTGGCATGCAGTCACATGCAAGTTCTTATCACTAATAATTTATCAAGACAAGTCATGTTAACATTGTTGCGACAGTCATTTCCCATATTGAAAAACATCAGTTTTATTGATTAATTATTTAGTTTAAATATATTTCTTCATAAAGTACATTTTTGTCACTATTGTGTCATTCATAATTGAGTTGTGTAAGATGTTTGTATTTGCACAAGTATACAATTAATAATACCTGTTTTTGTACCACAGCTGGCCATAGGAACATTTATTTACACTTGTTACATCAGTGAATTCTTGTTTCAGTTGTGAAGCCTGAGTTTGCAAGCAACCACTTGGTTATTGGACTGCACATGTATGAGAAGAGACTCAGGCACGTTGTCGACTAAAGGAGGAATTGAGGATGAGCCACGAGAGTGGATAGTGGACATTGTATAAACTGTTGTATTCTGCATTACAATGCCAATTACATTACAATGCTAGTTACATTGCAGTACATTATTGCAAGTTTAAATATATTTCTTGGAATACTGATATAACATTAACTTTAAGCGAGTCTCACACTTTTATATCATAATTTCAGCATTTCCATCCAATCTTGTGAATACTGTTCCGAACAGAATATGTGATTGTGATATGTATCCATCTGGTAAATCTTTCAACTGATCAAAAGAAAAGCACACATTTAATACATACAATACAGTGTTTCTATGGTAGTGAATAACAGAATGTTCACACCTCATTGATACCAGTCATAGTTTTTTCAAATATTTATCGACACTAGTTTTTAGCACATGTCAATTCTATAAACATTATTACAATAAAACTATTAGATATACATGAATGGCATTTTCAGCAGTTATTCCCAGTATTTCAGTGCACACAATAAGATGTTTGATGGGTAGTTAATAATGCAGGCCATGATGACACATCAACTTTACAAAACATATCTTAGTTTTTTTGTGTTTTTTCTCAACATTGTATTTTTGGCATATGTTCCGTACGAAAAAAACTAGAACAGTAAAACTATACAAGATACAGTCATGAAATTTTCAACAATTGTTCCCTGTATTTTAAGACATACAATAAGGTGGTTGGGAATATTGTCAGGTTATATGGGGTGTTGGTATCCAGTGACAATGAAAAATGTGTGTCTTGCTAAAATATAAAATCATGTTACGTTTTGTTATAACAAGTTGAAAATACATAACCAATCATCTATAACACCCTTATTGTATACAATAACCATCCTAGTTGTCATATAATGCAAAATAATCAATGTGGGATTAATATATTTCTCAGAATAGTGATTATTGGAAACGTATACCAGTCGTTACAAGATTTTCGGTTACCATGGCAACCATTATGCAATTGAGCTGTGATTTCATATTTTGTCCTGTTTTCACCTAATAAACAAGTAAGTTCTAAGGCAGCGCGGTTTTCAGTCCTTTGGATTGTTCAGAATGCTTTACACTTCACCCCCTGGCAGACATAGTTAATCGAACACCATCTTGGGGAAGTATTAAGCCATGCTGCAATTACTATGCAAAGACTTTGTACCCAAATATCTATCATTGTCTATAGCCAGGAACTCATTCATACAGATGAGTGAACTGGAGCAACGTAGAGTGAGTGAACTTGACTAAGGTTCAACATGACAGCAAGAGGATTCAAACCATGAAATTCATGTTTCACTCGAGAGTTCGATGTTTCAATCACTAGGCTGCTGTGCCCCACAAGGACCACTGATGAAAAAATGCTAACTGACGACAGATTGCAAATAGCACTGACCCAATTTTTACAATTTTGAGTAAACAACATAGTAAACATAGAACTACATAAATGTATTATAACTTTACATACAAGTTTCTACCAAGGCAACTTGCCTTGTTCATTTCTGATTTCTGCAGTATCCACCAACGCCTATGCGCACCTGGTATTGTACATAACAAGGACCGAAAATGTTCTCGCTTGGACTTGACCATAGGAAAAATCTGCCAAATTAGCTGGCTCTACACATGGTTCCTGCCAAGATTAGAAAATCTATCATGCTAACAGGGATGATTTTCAGCTGAGCAACAAGGATCACCCATTATCTCATTTCCTTTTTAACCCTACAGGTGAACACTGGGCAGAATTCGGCCCGTGCGATCAGTGCAAAACTGCTCCCAGCCGATTTTCGGCCCGATTCAGTATCACTCTTTTAAAAAAATGTTCGTTTCCGTCACTAGCAACTGACAGGGGAACGCGAGGTATCATTGGAAAGCTGAATTATTCTTCTTCCTGTGGCATTTTTATCAATGAGTTGTATCGCGTCATGATTCAGTAATAGCAAATCACAACCAAGCTTTAAAATATGGCCGATTGTACTACGCTCTGCGTCAGGATTTTACATTCCCATTCATATGGTCTAAACAGGGAAACCCCAACGATTGGTCTATCCAAATAAATTTACGCCAATGGTCAACCAATCAGCGCATGGCTCTAAAACGTCTTCTTTTTGAAACTGGTTTCATTCCATCATGACGAAAGTCCGCCATGTTGTTTGTCTCGCTTCGATTATATAAGTTGAATTATTTCAAATGTCTGCGGCAATATATCAGCAAAATACATGACAGTATTTGTGGATCAAGTTATTATACTAGTTCAGACAGTTACACCGATTTTGGGGGCTGTTTTGAAGTGGATATTATGCAAGTTGCTGGCGAGCCGGACATCGCTGTCTTGCACCCGGACATGGGCCGATTCGGCCGGCCTACTCGGTCCGCCAGCGAAGGATACGATGCATTCAGAATTCAAATACAACATGTCCTATAACCTGATGATATGTGTGTAATTAGGAACTGTAGGTATTACTTACTTTACTGATATGTAAGGAAATTTATAATAGGTACGTCATGTTATCGGACAGGTGCGCCACGGCGCGCAACGGTAGGCCTATGAGGCCTATTGCCGTATTGGTTATATTTGAACGTTCTACGAAAAATACAATAAAATGAAACGTTCTGAATATATTTTAGTCTAGTTTTCATTATCACGCAGCTGAAATGTACAGCTACATTTGTCACACTGCATGCATGAACATACAACCGCTCAATAATTATTTTGTCACTGGGCAAACTTGGGTTTCTACTAGAATAGTCTAAATTTTACATGGGTCTACCTAAAAAATTCTCAAAACTTCTGAGTATATTTGATTAATTTTTTCTGTACTCATTAGCTTATATACATGGCTACATTTCTCTAATTGGACATTGACACATACAACCACTTGGAAATTAGCTGGTAGTAGGGCAAAAAAAATATTTTTTGGCATTTATTTTATATGAACTTTAAACAGTTGTATCTTCATGATTATTTGATGTTATGCAAATGTCGTCGCTGCATAAAAATAAAGGGTCTTTTTGCCAACAAAATGCTAGCTCAATCATATGTTTGCAATACGTATTAGCGAAGTTGTGTGTTTTTAAAGCACCCTTACAAATAGCTGCAAATTGTGTACACTGTGGAAGTTTACCATTGGTAACCTGCAGAGTTAAAGGACTTGGGGATCATCTCAGAATGTCAATGTCCAATATCAGACAAAATTACTTTCATCTGGCCTCAGCCCTCCTACCCCCTCCCCTCACTCCACTCAAACGAAAGTTTGTAAACATTGATATAAATATATTAATATAAATTATTAACAGTATCGGTCCAAAGTGTAAACTATCAATGTCCGATGCCAGGTGAAACTGCCTGACTCCCCCTCCCCAAATGAAAGTAATTTAATCTCATATCGGACATTAACATTCCGAGATGATCCCTTAGTACATTTTGGAATCTGGCTCTTCAACTGAGATGAGCATTTTTAATCAAATGTTCCATAAAGATGGGACAATTAACTATCTAGAATAGGTGATTGCAAGACATGTGCACGACAAACCACAGTTAGCCTTGCCCCACACCACAGGGTTTCTGTGACCATCGGGTATGCCCAGAAAAATTCAATCTGTCAATATTTATTCCTCTGACCTAAAATCCAACACCAGTAGACAACAAACACAGCTCATCTTCCAACTTGCACTAACTTAAGTGTCCCTAAACTGGTAATCTGTCAGTAAAGACATTACTTGTCAATTCCTAACTGCACCAGATACTGTCAACTTGATATGGCCCTTTTATGACTGGCAGGTATGCACAATGAGCCACAGGTCCACCATAATAATAATCTCTACCAGAATGTAGAGTGTTGACTGGCCGTAATCCAGGTTATCTGTATACAAATGTGCCTCTATCTCGGCCTAAATGACCACACAACCGACCAGTCACACGTAAACGAAGGCCCACCCACACATAAATAATTATTTCCCAATGCTTTGATGTACAAGTTTATTGTGATTTTTCAGAAGTTAGTACTTGCTGTATTGCACTCGAGCCAGGAAATGAAGGACAAAACAACATTAACAACTCAAATGGACAAGGAAATCTTGGATTTATCAAGAGACCAACATTTCTGCATCTTTGTGTAACCCAACCTTCTGATATATAATAATAATTATTATATGTATATATATATAAATATATATATATTCAGTTCAGTTCTCCTGTACCAACTAACATGTTTTTACTATTACACTACACCTCTCACAGATAATTATGAATGTTTTGTAGACATTCAAGATCACCTTATTTAAAGTTTTATGATGAAAAACAAATACGAGCATTCCAAAATTACTGCACTGATTGAGCCAATAATGAAGGGAAAATATCCACCATATTTACACAGCATTTACACTGGTAAGACTATTCATGTAATTAGTTATTTGTTCTTAGCCGTAGTATATCATTTTACCTGTATGTTTACGTTTTAAACTCATAACACTTAGGAAAATAAAATGTGTATTTTACAAAGTTTATTATGTATAAAGAATGTTTATTATTATCATTATTTATTATCATAACACAACTGACCCAACAATGTGTTCCATAAGTAAACACCATCATACATTATAAAGAAATCCACCAGAGAATGCGCATGAAATAATCATACAGTGTACAATGATTTCCACAAAATACGTCACAGCAAGGTTAAAATTAACAAAGCCTAAAACACACAACTGTACATCTGCAGCAGAGCATGGCTCCTGTCTATATAGAGAGAGGAGCTCCTGAACCAGTTCCAAGGACAGCAACAGAGGCCAGCTCCTGACTGTACTCAGATGCTCCAGAAGCAGGCGCTTAGCCAGCCGACCTATCTCCTCAGCTGAACTCCAGTCCAGAACCAGTTCACTAGAACCTTACTCCATGCGATTGCCTCGGCTAACCCTTGCACATGTAACTACTACGTATGTCAGCTGTCTCGGCTGACATCACCAGACAGGTTGAATCATCTTCATTGCTGCTGCATTGCAAATTGTTAAGATTAATCTTTTTTGTTGATTTGTGTGATTGTTGTGTGACTTGAAAGGAAATGTGCGCAGATTTTTATTCGCTAACCAGTAATGTGTGTGAAGTGATGTTTAATTTGTGTAACTAAAATGCTTCAATTTTCTTAACTAATTGATTTCGTGCAAATTAATACTGTTAAAAATGTTTTTAGATAATCTTTATAGTGGTAGTACACATATTTAGGAATTGCATAAACTGGAATTTGAAAATGCAGGGAATAAATAAAATGACCCACCATGTATGGTGAATGTAAGTTTTTTTAATAGTTTCAGTGATGTCTTATGCCTGAACATTGCGACACATTTATTATAATTCTATAACATTTCAATAATATACAAAACATTGTATTAAGTACAGCAATATTTAATATCCTTTCATCTCAAATATACATAAACTGGTAATAAAGATAACCATATTTTACAGCATCAAACAACTAATCTATTGTATATTTCTGCATGGCAATATGCCAGCTAATGTAAATTGCCGAACATTCCCTTAAATACACTGTCACAATGGCACGGCCTCATATAGTTGTAAAAATATCAGTGCCTACAAGCATTCTGTCTCTACTCTGAGCAAACAATAGAGGCGGAATATCAAGGCTAAGATTGATGGCCGACTGTCCCACACAGTTTTGTCTATTCACACCGATGTCAGAAAGTCAACAGCATGCCACACAACCATGTCATAGAAAGTGTTAGAACTGCCTCCTGCCATACAGGAGACACTGTTCACAGAAGGACAATGACATCTCTCAGCTGCTGTCAAGTGTCTGGGATTACTTTACTACATTCATACTGATTTTGTTACAGGCACAATACCAACGTGCTCCTGACGAAGGTGTTCTGCTAACACACAGCTAATGCCAGTAGTTGTTTGAAAGACAACAATATAAATTGTATTACAGTATTTGTTTAGCCATTATTCGATTCCCAAGTGCCAGCATATTTATTACGGATTTGATCTGATTCTTACACAAGTCCTCATGTTATCCAGCTATCTGCTTTTTTGTCTTGCCTATCTTTAATTAATTAATTTATATACTTTTCAATACTTCATTAAATATATATATGTGATTTTTCCCTGGTATATTTGTAGCATTTATAAACAATATTCCTTTACATTTACATTGGGGGATTGGGGACAGGAGTTAGGTTGAGGGGGGTTGTTGAACACCACCAAACCTTGTGAATTATCAATCCACCTGCACCTACATCTTTGAAAGAATATAACATTATCACATAACTCTACGTAAACATTCCAATGTCCACAGCTAATTAAACCATCCAACCTCTTGACAGACATTTAAAAAATAAACACGTACATTGCTGGAGATAATCCAACCACAAATAGGCCATTTGACCTAACAATCTGACCAGCGGATTGTTTTTCTGAGTCGAGCCCGCCCTGGAAACTGGCCAGCCAAAACAAACATGTACACTGGGCTCTGACTTATCTCGTCTTTTATCAATGGTTACTTCTGTTGTGAGCCTGGCTACTGTTCTATCCAGTCCAAGTTCTACTTCTCTGCATTCACAGCACAACTATTTATACACTACACTGTTTTGCTTCATCAAATCATGTCCTCAGCCACCCAAGAAAATATTCCTTAGAGATACCTTGTGGGTATGATCTGTTTGCTCTAAATATAAAAACAGATGTATACAATATATTTGAAAGTTTTATCTATCAATTTTATTTTACCAAACATGTTCAGTTTCTATCATAAATTCCATAATCTTACAACATAGGTGCTGTGCATAAATCAATACATGGACATCTAAATATTTCCCAATAAATACAGTGAATATATACAAGACGTACAGTGTCACACGAGAGCATTGGGGTTCAAGTCCATCTGTACTGCCGTTTTGGAACTTGGGCAAGTGCACCCCACTTTGCCTGTATTTTTCAGAATAGACACTAAAGCCTGTTATTTCCTTTTACCCAGGATTGCACTCTAGCCGGTCAAAATCTGTTTTGACAGCTTAGCGGTTAAAAACGGTCAAAACCCAGCCAAAACCTATTAATACTATTGAAAAGCCTAAAACTAACCCAACACACCAAACTTCTCATAGCTTATATTTAGCTCATATATTAATTTTACCTAGTGATAGAATGTAAATATCTACTTGCTTAAAACAAGCATAGCTGGAGATTATGAAACATCAATGCTGAATTGTCGTGTAATTACTCTGAAGCAGTCCTTGTTCTTGCACAAGTGAAACTGAATTGACACACATAAATAAAAGCATGCGTATAACACTTATTAATTATTGTAAAGTATTCACCAGTTACAAAGTTCGTTATATGCACAAATATTGTAGAATCTATTTTGGCAGAAAAAAGGTGGCCGTATTCTTGAATAATTCACAGACCATGGCCTGACCCTAAATCTACGCTACGGAAATGGCCTGGCTACGCTTAATTTGAATAGTTGTCTGGTGTCAAATTTTGCAGTGTCATGATTGGATTTTTGATCAGAATATAAACAAATAATATATATTAACTACATCGCACTAATATGTCACTGAGAATATTGTCTCAAAAACTATAATTAATTTAAAATATATACATAGTAAGGGTAAATGTTCCATGTATCTCTAATCATCAATCATGAGAACATAGCTATGCTATCTTTTGAAAACACAAATTCAATTGGTTAATCTAAAGAATAAAACAGGACCAACAACAGAACATGAACCATGAAATACTTTTTAGCGTTAATGCTTTATATTGATTACCACTCTGACATGTTTACATATATTGTTGAAAATTACAGTCTACTTTTTACATGAGCTTGATTTAAATACAATGAGCAATCATATCTCAAGATATCTTGTTTCTTATTCATATCGAACATATATTTTGACACTTGCATTGTTTTTATAGTAACAATTAATTACAGAAATATTGCACACAATTATCACTAAATTAGGTTTTGACCATGTTTTGACTACTTTTCAGGGAAAATGAGCCGGGTTTCAACCAGGTTAAAACTGGGCGGTTAAAACCGATCAACCCTGCTTTTACCTGGTGTCTATGCCAGGGGAAGTAAAAGATCAAGGGGTAAACGTCACAGCCTCACAAAGTAATGTTATCTATCCCTAAGGATTCTTTCAGGAGTTACTTCACGGTCAGATGTTTGAGACGCCGAGCAGGAAATGTGTACAAGAGCAATGTCATCGCTAACTCCCTACTGGGGTCTATGGCATTCAGTTGATAGAAGGACTGCAGAATAATTTATATACATATATATAGACATAGATATATTATATATATATATATGTGTGTGTAGAAATTATTACAAAATTACCTATATATATGTAGAAATTATAACAATATTACCTTGACATTCCAGTTCTTGTTCAGATACATAATGCATGTGATAATGCGGCCGTCATGACTTGGGTTATCAATGTGTTTCATATAAGCTGTTCCGTCGCCTGGATAACATGTGATCATTGCCTGCAACAGAAAGTATTAATTAATCATTATACTAAAACAAACTGCTTCTGACTAATTACAAGGGTTGTCTATTTTGTTGAACATGACTGGTTTGTTAACCCTCTCAAGGCCAGATTAATGCAAATATGTGCCTGTTATTGAATCCTATTAAATCGAGAGAATGTGCTGTGAGTGAATCATGTGATATACTCGGGTTGCATGAAGGCAAATAAATAAATAATTTTTTATCCGACTCAAGTAAAATTTTCACTATATTTGAAGAACTAATTCCTGGTGTAACTAGCCAAGTATGTAACATATATGTCAATTTATTACCCAAATATGAATTGCTAAAGTTTGACAAAAATAAAATACTTAAATAATTTTCAACAATTCATTTTTTTAAATATTTTTCATTAATAATTAGCGGTTACATGCTGCGTATGAAATGTTCACAAATTACTATGCTACAGAATGGAAAACTAATTAAATGTCTATGGTAAATAAAACTGAAATAATTTAAGTTTTTCAGAGTGCATGTATTTTCAAGATTTTATACAAAATGGCGTTCTTTGTGATCATAGCCGTCACCCCGTCTGAAGTATTAAGTTTGTGTTATATTAAAAATGCGTAATCATAGTACAAAACATTCCCCTTCGATGGCAGCGTTCGTTATAAACTCAATTGGAAAATCCCATCAAAGTCCGAATTACTGGAGTTCGACATAATGATAATGTCGAGAATTACAACAAAGCTAAAAAACACCACCCGCTTCATTGCGCGGCGCATTAATATTTTTTTTACAACAAAATAGACCGCTCAAAAGTTAGCATTTAATCGTAGAAATCGCCTGCGGACGCGTGTTTTGGAATAACTCCTGGGTGCTTCCATGTTTATGCCCGCAGCAAATGTTAAACTTTAATCTCATTGGCTGAAAATCACCATTAAAATATTCACTGCGTGGCGTAAAAGAGGGACCGGAAATTGTGTGTCGCTGCGTTCGACTACAAAACCGCTTGGTGGTTGGCGCTATTTAGTCACTGAAATCGCCATCATATCTCACTTTTGATGCTTCCCAGTGAAACTTCAATATTATTATATGCTAACTGCCAAAATAAATTGCCGTTATTGGATGATACTGTTTCGCGGTACCAGTTTAAATGTGCCCCTGTATTCGGGTTGATTCGGGCGTTCTGGCCGTGAGGCATACTCGGGTTGATTCGGGCGTTCTGACCACGAGAGGGTTAAAGGGAGTTTTTCTGTTAGTTTCTGTCATAAAACCATATCATGCGGTCTAAACAATGTACTGACCACCCAAATCGGCTTTAATTAACCATATTGCTGCTGGCAAAAATGTATGTGTTTTAGGAGGTAAAAGTCTGTTTACATACACACTTGAATTCAACATCTTGAAACAATGTCACTGCATTAATAACTACTCATGTGTTAACTATTATAAACTTCTTTCCATCTCTACCATAGCGACAAAAAGAAATGCCCCTATAAAAACTATAATTCCACTACGGACATTGTATTTCTGATGTATGATAACACAACAGGGCTAATGATTCACAGCCAAGGCCTGCCTAATCCAAAAACATAAACACAGGTACAGTAGATTTAGTTCTACTGACAGGCCTCTTGTTAACCCTTTCTCTTCTATGGTCCAGTCAAGGAACATGTAGGCACGTATGCCATATCTCATCAGCAATTCTCTCAAGTGAAGCACAAGACTAAAAATAATCACATCAAAAGCAACAGAATATTAATCCTAATTTATGTACAGATGCCGATCTATTAAGGGTAAGTGACATGTTTTGATGCAAAGGGAGTTATTCTAAGAGTTTAAATCTTTCTTCAGAAAACTGATACATGCTGGCTTCCTGTTTCAAATATCTGCCCAACAAAACAGACAGGAAAGGATGTTTATAAATCACATAAATTGACACAGAACTGTATACGTTTTGTGCAGCTGGTCAGATTGGAAGATGTTAGAACTTACTTTCTATTATGATGCTGGACAGACGGACGGACTGGCAGGACTGGTGGACAGACAAGCTTTTACAAATATACGATAAAACCCCGGGATGTTACTGAATCTGGCAGTTAATGTTCTAATAAACGCTCATTTTTGTAGGAAATAGTTAGTTTGAATGAACAACATATATATGGCAAAGCTGCAATGATTGATTAATAAATGCTATATAAAGAAACTAATCTCAGGGACACTATGTTCATTAATATTTACTGAGGTAGACATGCGGCTCTTTCCTGGGAATTATCCATTTTGACAAGTTTTTCAAAATGCAGATACAGATGGGATAATTATGACTGTGATAATCAGGCATCTCCTATGTTTTATCAAAAATTCCACAACCCTGTAGCAAATCTACAACACTATCATAAATCAACAACCATGTAAAAAATTGACAACCTTGTCACAAATCGACAACCTTGTCACAAATCGACAACCTTGTCACAAATCGACAACCTTGTCACAAATCTACAACCTTGTCACAAATCTACAATCTTGTCACAAATCTACAACCTTGTCACAAATCTACAATCTTGTCACAAATCTACAATCTTATCATAAATCGATAACTTTCTAGAAAATCAACAACACTGTTGCAAATCTACAACCTTAAATCATAAATTAACAACCTTGTAGAAAATCTACAACCTTGTCACAAATCTCTCATCGTAAATCCACAACTTAGTAGAAAATCAACAACATTGTCGCTAATCGACAATCTTATCATAAATCGACAACCTTGTCACAAATCTACAACTTTAGCACATACAATCTACAACCTTGTGGAAAATCTACGACCTTGTTGCAAAGCGACAGTCTTATCATAAATCCACAACCTTGACGCAAATCCACAACCTTGTCGCAAATCTACAACCCTGTCACAAGTTCCCCCTTCTACCCATGCCCACCCGCTGTGAGGGCGACAGTAGTCTGTGGAGATGTACACGCCCCATTTGTAAACATCACTTCAGAATGTGGCCAAAACATCCGCTCTCACCCAAAAAAACACAGGGAAACACGTCTTGCCTACGCCATGGATACAAGTAGTGTATTGCTGAAGTAGGTCTAAAATGCAATATTTAACCCTCACTACACCTGGTGGGACCAAGAACCCCAGTGTAGGAAGGTTTTTGTAAGCTTCGTGGGCGTTGTTTCTGACTTGTTCTTTGAGAAGTTAAATGATAGTCTGAATCCAAAATATATCAGTTCTGATTTTGGCAGCTAAACTTATATTTTAAGTGCAAATATATCTCAGTTTCTATCAACCAAAATAAAAAAAATTTCGACAAACTTATATTTTAAGTAAAAAATAATAAGTACAAATTTGATGAAACCTATTACCTACTACAAATAACAAAGGTAACATTACAATGTGTTTATAATTATATCTATATATATATATCGTTTATTAATTGTAGCATTTTAAGAATATTTTTGATATTAGGAATCCAGTGTCGCTAGTGAAATAATGCATGCACGATTCACCAGTTTTATTTATAACAGCCATGTTTCATGGCCAGCCTGCACAGACTAGAGTCATAAAAGTCATGACGTAGGTTTTTAGTTGAACTCATAGGTACTCAAAGGTAATAAAACCTTTACAACAATGTGAGCCGTCATCATAAACTGTTGCACTATGAGTCAGCAGTAAACTGGTGCCCCAAAACCAGTGCACTTTGCTATTACAAAGCAGTGCGCACTGCTGCAATATAAACCAATGCGCACTGCTTTGGAATGGAGTTAGCTGTCGAACGACAGATCTCGTCCCGGGTCAGTTGTGCATCCTTTGATGACTGTGTAGGCTGATGTGCGAAGCGCATTGGCGACCACAGATAGCCCAGTCATAGGTGGTCACAGGTCCTGGCGGAGGATGACCATTCTTCCGCTGCATTCTTTTGTCTCTTGAGTTGTTGACGCTGTTTCTGTTCAAAGTCCCAGAGAACAGTCATGCAGGTATGATGCCAGAGGGGGTGATTGTTTGCAGTCTCTTCCCAGGTGTTGTACGGGATGGAACATGACTTCAGTGTAGTCTTCAGGACATCTTTGTAGCATTTTCGTTGCCCAGTCTTCAGTTGACTTTAGAAAAGCGCCTTTGGTGTGCGGTCATCCGTCATGCGGACCAAGTGACCACACCATCATAGTTGTGCGCGCTATGAAACTGGATTCCGAATGTTTCACGTTTGTCCATCACATCAGTGTTTGGTATCGTGCCTTGCCACTTGATGCCTGTAATCTGCCGTAGGCGCATGTGGAATTGCTCTAAACGTCTGATATGGCATCGATATGGGGTACACGCCTCACAACCATATAGCAGTGTTGATAGTACTATGGCACAATACACATTGATTTTTGTGCTCAAGCGTACACCCCGTTCATTTCATACGCTCTTTGCTAGTCTACCAAAAGATGCGCTTGCCTTCCCAAGACGGGCAGAAATTTAATCGTCAATCATTGTAAATGGAGAATACAAAACGTATCGTCAACACAACACATTACGAAGTAATAGGTTTGATGTACAAAGAGCACGACAACAAAGACAATTACAGAAACGATAAAAAAAATAATTGTAATTTTTATACTTTGAGACACAAAAAAGTCAAGATATAGGAAAAATTGAAGGGAACAAAGCCAGATGCTGGCAAATATCAAAATCAATAATCAAAACAAACGGCTTGAAGAGAGCCACTGACATTGAGCTGCTGACAACTACAAAGGACTTAATTATGCGGAAGGCCTTGATCCCCAAAGTCAACAGATATGCCACATGAAAAAACCTGTACCAGCAGTCACCTACACATCTGTGATAAAGCACTGGCTATCTCGGCCCAGATAACCACATGCTGCATGCCTCAGTGGACACATGTGTGGACATGCACAGATGCATGCATGTGAAATGCAAACGTGACAACTAGCAGGTTGGCCGGCCCTCTAGGTACGCAGAGGACAACGGTTCTGTGACTACAAATCACCACCCACTGAAAGTCCAACGTAATGAATGGCATTCCCCACTAGGGCCGCTCCAGACTGATGGCAATGAATGGCCAGCGTAAAGTTCTTAAGGTCGGTAAAAAGCGATCCGCCACAAGTAAACCGAGTCTAAAAATACACGCACCTTGTTTGATACAGAATGCCAATGGGATAATATGATCACAATCAGTTTTAATGACATGCTCCGATTGGATATGGCGAGGGTAAATGTAGGCCAAAGTTCAAATCATTAACGTCACATTGACACGTTAAGAAGTCGCCTTGTAATATTTTTGTGAAATCTAAGTTGATATGTTGGTCAACATTAAAAATGGCAAACCACTGAGAACTCACCAATGGAACGACATGTATGTATGCAACGCCGAGACAATTCTGACTTTCTGGGGACGGTCTTTGCCCAGGTGGGGCAGCACAGGGCACAGACCCTGTTTACAGAAATTGTGGCAAGGGCAGCCAGAACAGTGAGGGTATTTACCATAAGACTCCCCCTCCACATAGGTCTGGGTGTAGGGTATCTATCTACATCCTGTGTGTGTGACATAAGTGCTGTCATTGCTGGCCTTAATCCATGTGATGTATGACTAGATGACCACTTGAGGGCAGCGCTGAGTGAAAGGAGAAACTGGCACTTTACCTCAACCCAACTAGAAGAGACAAGACGAGACCCAACCACACCAGACTCGCTCCGACTGCATTGTATCCAATACATGGACCAACACCGACTGCGCTATGCCTGAAGCCAGCGTGAAGTTATAATCACATAAACTTGCAAACTTTTGACTACGTCAGAACTAGATAGTGTCAGTCTGATGTATTTGAAAGTATTCAAGTTTATCTGATTATGATATGATGCCAGCTGAGAGTACAGGACAGTCGGTGTAGTGGATACAATGCAATCGAACAGCCTGCTGTGGTCTGGTTGGGTGAAAAGTGCCAATATATCCTGGGCTTCAGGTACAGTTGTCCCCCCTCTTGTATCACTGATGCTTTCTGTCTGCTTACGATGATTCAAGGCACTTTTAGTTTGTCATCACATAAGTGTGTTCAACCAAATATGCTCAAGGTGTAGTGTTCAATCAATCTGTACATTAATTAATACGCTAACGTTGGATCATTATAAGTACATCTCCTCCAAGGTACCGACATCCACTCGCCCCTTTCAATGTTCTTTCACTTCTGTGGACCATTCTCCTCTGATCTACCAAGGGGCAATATTTAGGAAAACACAACAATAGTTGTCAAACACGTTCGTGTTACACTATCCTTCCCTAGAAGGCGTTTCTCCTACCTGAGAAAATTGCATGGTGATCAGTCCACTAGATAACACCAATGCAAACAGGTGGCTTGATGAACCATAGGAAGGTTCAAGCTAGTGTGAAATATAAACTACAGGTAATATTGCAGCTTTTGAAGCCAAGGAATAGCACAACCTATACGGCTAAATCATGAGCAAGTAATGCTACACTGATGACGTGTAGCCAACAAAATGCGACTGTGAAGAAGAACAACATCCAATCACCTCTGACGATTGCTGACATAGCCACCGTTTTTTTGCAGAAAATGGTAACGTCTTACGCGAAGGTCACAAAAAGGAGAAGCCACTGTTACTTGTCAACCCGGCAAGAAAAGACTCCTGGAAGTTTTCACTAGAACTTCTAGCAAGGATACAAAATATATTGTTCATGCCTCCAAGATTGCGGTAGACACCAAGAAATGACATCAGTGCGTGCACAAGATCCACTGTCGACGGGTTGAAACGTTGCATAGGTTTCAACAATTCCACCAAAGTTTATTTCTTGTTGTCTTCCAGCAAAGAATTGTGGCAAATTTATTCTTATGGTTAGTTAAATCAATTGTGGGAATAATAAATGAAACATTACCAACGGTTTATAATGATGTCTCCAAAGAGCATAGCCAAAAAGTTGATAACCATAAACCACATCAAAAATACCATATTCCACATTACAATGACACTCAGAATTAAAACCACCTTGGAATAAAGAACACTTTGGAATTTTATGACCAACATGGATTTAAAACCATCTTGAAATTAAGACCAATGTTAACAATTTCCAAAGTCTGACACATTTACGACTTTCCCTGGAGCAAGGTATAGGTCTGGACAACAATGACTCAAATATATCAGCAGTACCCTTCTGCAGAGATCAGCAAATGCACATGGCCCATAACATTAGACCCCAAAGTACCCAGCCATGACAGAAAACTGTAACAAAAACCAGCAATGTTTTTTCTAAGCATCCAAAATGCAGGCGAATGTGACACCCCACCGGACCCCCTGACACCATACACTTTGTGGGTCACATAGGGACGTTTTGTCCAGAAACAGGATCCCTTGCTCAGCCAGTCATCTAACAGGAATGGGGTTAATATATTATGTGGTTTATGCCCCCTGTCAAAGTCTGTAGGACTCCCTTGGGCTGGGAGGTGGGAAGCCCTATCACTGTGGAGATGTGTTCCGTCTCTTTCAATCATAACAACGTTAGCTGGAAGGCTGAGTTAGCTGGAAGACCTGTCTAAAGACCTAGGGCTGGTGTCATGAAGCGTGTGTAAACTTCTTTGCGTAAACTCCTGTTTGTGTATTTTTTTTAAAGTGCATCATTTTCATTAAGAATGTTGTTAGCCATTTCATGAAACCTGCCCCGGTTATGAGTGGTCAAAAGATCCTGTTTTCCTGCAATAATTTTCATGTACTGACATTGTCAGCATCATTAAATAAAGCATTCACTATACTGTTTACCATTTAGAAATGTCTCAAAGAATGTTATTGTTCCTAGTTTCTAAAATGCATCAATTGAAAAACAATATAAAATCTTGAATTAAATGATATCTTAAACGAACACCGTTTTGGTTTTGACATTCATAAATTATGATAAACATAAAATATTGCAGTTAATATTTATAGGTTTTTCCAGACAAATTATTTTATAAATATCGTCCCTGTCAATATCACATTGATTGGGGGTCATACTGTTATATATATAAAACCCCTTTACAACTGATGGTTTGGGGTTTCTAGTTCTCAGACAAGATGCAACAATTATGATTTATGACGAGAAAGGCAGTTTTTACCAAGTCAATTAAATTTACTGATCTGCGATGTCTTGCTAATTTAAATGACATAAAAATCAAATTGTTTTGTGGCTGTATTTACTGCAAGTTCCACCAAATATGGTTTGGCAATGTTAGGTGATCTTAGCTCTGATCACAGAGAAATAATATCACCATCAAAGCATAATTCTTTGAAACAAGTCAAATACAACTGTATGTGGTGTGTGAAGAGAAAAGACCTCGTCAGAAATGAAGTAGATTATTCCTGAAGAGAATACACTTCATGACAGGATTATCATTTGAAGTGCCACGATAAAGCCCTATTGTTATTGGGTGCTGTCTCAAAAAACAGTTTCTCCGAGTGATAATAGAGGAAACTTACATGTTCTGGTGTGAGTAAAATAAATAAACTTGTTCATCTACAGTTGCTGTATCGGTGGTATTTTTGTAAAACAATAAGACAAAACTGTCTATTGTGGTGAATTTTGCTGGTATGCCAAGTTATCATACACTAACTTGTATACAGTAACCTGCCTTTATTTTTTATTTGTTGATTTATTTTCACTTAGAACTCTTTCATTTTTCTCTGATTTTTTGTTTCTTTTCTCATTTTTCTTTCTTTTTTATTACACATGCTGTGATTTTGAAGTCACTGCAAACACTCCCATATTAAAGTGCTAGAATAATCAACCATATTATTGTGGGCATCTACGGAAAGAAAAAGACATCAGACCACAACATTTTCTAAATAGTGCAGAGCAATAAATTGTCTTCCTAAATAATGCCGTGAAGTGCAATTTGTTCTCATAAAATTAATCCTGTACTAAAAGCAAAAACATGAAATTAAAGTATTAAAACAACTCGCATGCATGACAGATCCCTGTGATATATTTCAAGTGAGATACGGATTGCCCCTTTACCGGTGAACCAATCTGTGCTGAATGTCTCATGTAAGGTTTGCACAATACCTTCAAGACATTTTCTCTGCAGACTACACAAATGCTTCAATGAAACATTTCATATTGTTTCAGGTTCAAAAGGGCACGTATGTTTAAAATGTACCGTGTTTTAACACACTCCGTGTGATTGGACTGGTGCTTGGAATCACCTAAGCGCCTTGGTTACTGTTCAGTTAGATGTGTGACGTGCCACAATGATGGAGACTGATGCAATTCTAGTTATTCCGTTTGCAAATAAGGTGCTAAACACAGTATTCTTAAATAATACCTGAAATAATGTGGATGATCGAGACAAAAATGGAAAAAACTGTTCATACAAATTTTAAGAGCACAAAAATAAATGCTTACAAAATTAGAATTAGGTGCATAATAGTACTCAAGCAGATTCCAGTCTAAAATTCAGGGTCTGCAAACATGGTGAAAATGTTATCCTTTATTAATGCAACAAAACCAACAACATACAATCTGACTATAACTAACAATTTATAATAATAACATCAGAAAATTTTTTAATAATCAAAATGTTTATCTTTTTATTAATGTATCAACAATCTAATTCTTCTACTTAACATTGAGTGTCTTCAGGGTGAATGTTGTACAGGGTCCGCAACCTACTTATTGGTGGCATTGCATTTCAATTATAGCTCATTTATGCCATAATGTATGATAATGACGCCGCGCATTTCAGGCACATACCAGCAAGCCAGCTGATCAAATACATTTCAACAACAGCATACCTCAGACAATGCTATATAAAAAATCATCCCACAACATCTATCCCCCACAGACTGTAGTTAGCTTAAGGCTAGGCGCGGGTCGAAAACAATTTTTTTGATACTTTTTGGATGTCGTCATTTTCGTACACTTTGATATCTTGCGCGGCCTGACTTAAAATTTCACTACAAATTACCGATTAGAAATACGCGAAAACGAGTACTTTGTTGCATGTCCTTTGGTCCAGAACTTTAAAAATCATCACGTTATCCGACTGATATGCAGAAAACACGCCATTTATTTGCTTCGATTGTAACGCGAAGCGACGGCGCAATGCCACGATGTCGGGTATCAACAGTCAGCTAAAAGTCTCAACTCTGCGTCTGGACAGTCCCTGAATGTGTATAATGTAATGCCTCGCCCCATTCCCGCGTCAAAACAACGTAGAAACGCACTTAAATACTCATTATCATAATGCATGCACTAGCTAGCCAATGAGCTGCTGTGTATACTCGCAGCAACCAATCGGTGGCATTCCCGCGGGCCGCGCCCCCAGACTGGTCAGACAAAACAATGGCATCGTCCTGCATTACGTTTGTTGAAGCCGATGGATTTGATATTCAAAAGCGCATATGGAACATTGCAGGAGGCAGTAAACCAGGAAGACCGGTGTGTAAGTATGTATTAGTTAAGCTAAGATTAATATAAATTCGCGTCAATGCGAAAATTATTTATAATCGCGACAGTTACGGTCTCGTTTCTTTCGTGTTCGTTCCGTTGACACGTTGTTCATGTTGACAATGTTGATCTTGTTGGTAATCAGATTATTATGCTGGACCGTTGTGGCAGATATTGCTATAAAAAGATACTACCTGGTGTCAGTTTAAAAGTAGGATTGAATTGGGTACGTGAGTAGAATGAAAATGATAACGTGTAATATTTTACCAATAGCTATGCCCACTGGCTCGGCAGTGCTGTCATGGGCATGGCATGGGCTATGGCCATGCAGTCACAGTTGTTATAAATAATTTGTTATCAAGACAAGTCATGTTAACATTGTTGCGACAGTTATTTTCCAAATTGAAAAACATCAGTTTTATTGATTAATTATTTAATTTAAATATATTTCTCAATTCAGTATATCTTTGTTACTATCGTGTAATTCGTAAATGAGTTGTGTAAGTTGTTTGTTTTTCACAAGTAAACAACTATAATACCTGTTTTTGCACCACAGCTTGCCACAGGAACATTTATTTACACTTGCTACATCAATTAATTCTTGTTTCAGTTGTGAAGCCTGAGTTTGCAAGCAACCACTTGGTTATTGGACTGCACATGGATGAGAAGAGACTCAGGCACGTTGTCGACTAAAGGAGGAATTGAGGACGAGCAACAAGAGTGGATATTGGACATTGTATAAACTGTTGTATTCTACATTACAATGCCAATTACATTGCAATGTTAGTTAGTTACATTGAAGTACATTACTGCATGTTTAAATATGTTTCTTGGAATACTGATATAATATTAACTTCAAGTGAGTCTCGCATGTTTTATATAATAATTTCAGGATTTCCATCCAATCTTGTGAATATTGTTGCGAACAAAATATGTGATTGTGATATCTAGCCATCTGGTAAATCTTTCAACTGAT
This sequence comes from Escarpia spicata, assembly GCA_963995525.1. Taxonomy (NCBI): domain Eukaryota; kingdom Metazoa; phylum Annelida; class Polychaeta; order Sabellida; family Siboglinidae; genus Escarpia; species Escarpia spicata. Next base: position 25,845,244 of record OZ023211.1, read on the forward strand.
CAAATTAAAAGCATGCATTGAAATAAATACAATACAGTGTTTCTGTGGTAGTGAATAACAGAATTTTCACACCTCAGTGATACCAGTCATTGTTTTTCAAATATTTATCGACACTAATTTTTTAGCACATGTCAATTGTATAAACATTATTACAATAAAACTATTAGATATACATGAATGACATTTTCAGCAGTTATTCCCAGTATTGCAGTGCACACAATAAGATGTTTGATGGGTAGTTAATGATATACGTCATGATGACACATCAACTTTACAAAAGTTGTTTTAGTTTTTTGCCCTTTTCTCAACATTGTATTTTTGGCATATGTTCCGTACGGAAAAAACCTGAACAGGAAAACTATACAAGATACACTCATGACATTTTCAATAATTGTTCCCTGTATATTAAGACATACAATAAGGTGGTTGGGAATATTGTCATGTTATATGGGGTGCTGGTATCCAGTGACAATGAAAAAATGTGTCTTGCTAAAATATATAATCATGTTACGTTTGGTCATAACATGTTGAAAATACATAATCAATCGTCTAAAACACCCTTATTGTATACAATAACCATCCTAGTTGCCATAGAATGCAAAATAATCAATGTGGGATTAATATATTTCTCAGAATAGTGATTATTAGAAACGCATGCCAGTCATTACAGGATTTTCGGTTACCATGGCAACCATTATGCAAATGAGCTGTGATTTCATATTTTTGCTTGTTTTCACATAATAAACAAGTGTAGCAAATTTAGTCAAGATTTGTTGAATATTAAGGGAGATATGGTATACGCCTTTTTTCGACCAGCCCCTAGCCTTAAAGGAAATCAAAATAAGGCATTAGCTAAAATCCTTTTTTCATGTGGACACAAAGTTTAACATTGTATGTAACATTTGACATTAAAAAATACAGAAAAATACATTTGTAGCATAAATTCGATTTTAAACCCGTCTGTGTAGCGATTCCCGCGGAAAATTAAATTTTAATGAGCTAGGCGATCACGTGGTATCGGGACGTCACTTATGACCCACACTTGCATCAGGCCGACCCTTTCCATGCATTCAGAGCATGTTTACAAGTATAGCTTTTGGGTAAAAACGAGCGTCAGAATGAGTTATTGTGCAATATTCCAATGAAATACAAACACTAGTCATCATAGAGGAACAAGCAGTTATCTTACGGTTCCACATGAATCGAATTTTATTCAAAACAATGAATGCAAATGGGCCTACATGTCGACTAGGTTTCGCTGAGCTTGGCCTTGGGCTCGTTTTCAAAATAATTATATCGAATGCAACCAACAGGAGATAATCTACACCAATAAACATACACAGCAAACATATATTGTATCCAACTATAGAAAGTAATGTGTATAATCTCATAATATCACTAGAATATCGATGTATGAAGGAAGAGTTGTACAATTTATCATAACTTAAATCAGTCAGCGATTTGTTTTGGCTTGGTGGATAGATAGATAGCAGGACGTAATATAAAATGAATTCAAGCAATATGTCACACCTAATAGCTCAGGGCCCGTGGCTTGACAAAACGTAGTGCGTAGGTAGAAACAGTAATGCTTCCTTGGAACACCAATATGACAGTAACACAATGGGAGAGACATATGCCATACAGCATCCAAGTCCCCATCAATCTTACCTACTTAGGAATTAGCTCACTTTTTAAGCCACACACACTTTTGGAATTTGTATGTAAAAAACTAATCTAAGCATCAAATGGAATGCTACGATTTTAATGCAATAGTTAGGCTGCTAAAAACTGAAACATGATGTGATGGTAATGGTAGATGAGTTAAGTAGACTTCCGGTGGGAAACTATTGGAGCCGATTGATGCTTTTAAGGCACACACCACTGCAGGCAAACAGAGTAAACTGTTGGGGATGGAAGAGGACAGACTTAAGAACCAAAGGTCGAAGTGAAACAATCTCAATGGATGTCGAGTCTTTCTCTACGATCACATGACTCTACAAAAATTACCATTCAAAAACAATCAAACAGCAAGTTAAACGTTTTGCCTGTATATTATCGTCCTTTTTGAAATAAATCAAGAATTATTTTGCCAAAAAAGCAACATTAAAACAATCAGATTTAAAAATAATAATGTCTACATTTCATGAAGTGTACAAACCCTTCGATTTATTATATATGTGCACTTTTAGAGTTTTCCTAGAAGCATCATGCAACAATGAAAGTTTAAAAGTTAATATATATATAGTATTGATCAAGGTTTTAATTAATGTTTCTTTCTTTGCAAACCTTTTAATAACTAATGTACCAAACACCATTTTAACAAAGTCAATAATGACACAAATGAGATATAGCAACGGTAGCAATAATCAAATTAACTAATATACTGGGCCATTACTTGCCTATGGCTAGAAGACAAAACATCCTGTAAGTCTGATGTTTATCAAGGTCTGTACCTATACTTAATAAATAGCTTGTGCACTTGTCATTATATTGTAATAGGTCTCATTTCTCTGCTGTACTTCCTATACCGTATTCGTTCTATTAAGCGTACATGCCCTAATTAGCGTACACCCCCTTTTTAGTAGCATCCGACGCTGTGACAGTGATCTCAATGCCAACCTTGACTGTTGAATCCATCATTGTGTTTGAATTTCTACCAATATCACACTAGATTCAAAGCTTGGAGATAAAACAACATCTAAAGGTCCATCTAAATGATGAGACTTTACAGTGTTCTGGTATCCTGTTGCTCATATGTGAGATGCATAAATCACCTGCCAGTCATGTCTGCTGAGATGGCTGTAAAGAAAATGGGTGCATACCCCTGTACGCTTATTGGAACACAAAATATGACATATTTCTTTTTCTCAAATATTCACTTAATAAAACGAATATGGTAACCCTCATTCCATTCAGGCAAATTTCCAAATGACACTAGCGATTGACATTATTACATTATTTGAATCTTTATACCTAAATTAAATTAAAAAAACTAAAAATTATGTATAACAACATTGGTCCTACTCTCTATGTTGTCACTATTTTTCAAAACAGACCAGTTGATGTATCTTAGAAAAGTAACATCCTGAAGAATCCTACCATTTTGATGTCAAGTAGATGTTTAAATCTCATGTATATCGCATGGTAAAAACAGCTTCTCTGTACAAAGTGATGATTACATACATGCAGTGACCAGTACTTTGTGAGCTAATCACTCTAAAAAGACAGTCAGTTTTTTTACATATCCACTGCCTTGTTGTGATAACAACATTAACCAATTGGGGCTTCTGGAACCCTAGATCACACTGACCCTTAAACATTTGGGTGGGGTGGATGACCTTACTATGTCCACTGATACCCCCCAGTTCTGCACATACTTCACAACAATCAGGTGTCTTTACCCTGTGTTCTAGGGTTATCCATCAGCCAGGTGTAGGCACATGGGTGTGTGCAAGCTGGGACACAGCCCAACAGTAGATCTGACCCCAAAATAAATGGGGATACTGACCCTATACCACAGCTGCAGGAGATTACCTAGGAAATTGGGCCAAAAGAAGGATTCCCAATAATTCACCCATGGCTCCTATAACTGATGTGACCTGAGGTAAATCACCTTACTAGTCTGTTCATTGCCATGGCAATGGGACAGGGTTCCTAAATGTTATAATATATTTAAAATTGCAGAGTGTTTAACAAACGTGCTTGAACAATCGACACAGAAATACATGGTTCTGTTCCGATCAACTGATTTCACCGACAACTGATTGATTAGTGCTTTCTATAAAGGAGTTGATAACAATCTTGTGTAATCTATAATTTTTGTTTATACCCATTCTGAATGCAATACCCAAGCCTGCCCTATGCTGCACCACTGCTAACCAGCTGGGTCTGGCAAGCAACTGTGTGTAATACGTGTATGTGTACATTCTCTAAAATGGCGACTAACAGCAAATAAAACAAACACTTTTGCATCACTCATTTGTTGATGCTATTACAGATAATTTACAAATAGCAAGTTTATCAATAATGCTGATTAACCTCTACGACCGATCACTGAATAATCACCAATCTTTTACTAGTTTTAGCTAAATCAATGATCAATCATACAAAGTTACCAATACCAAAAGGTCTCTAGAACAAGCAAGTCGGTTACACAATGGAACCTCACTATTAAGGTCACCCTTGGAACTGGGAAGAGGTGACCTGAATAGCAAGGTGTCCTTATTAATGGGACTAATTTCCTATACTTTACTGTATTTATGGAAATAATTTGGGACTGTCTTAGGGTGACATTAATTGCTGTATTACAGAGGTGTGCATAAAGTGAGGTTTGACTGTAGTTAGTCTCTGACTTGTCATCAGAGTGTGTGTCCTTGTGACCACAGTCCAAGTAATAAAGTTGACAACTGGAAGGTCTTGAACTCTGGACATCTCTGGGTACCTACTGGATAAACAATGCTAACTAGCAGTAAAACATGATTTTAAAGCCAGGGTCAGCTTTCAAATCTATGATTTTTACTGTATCACTGACACTCAATTCGGTTACAGAATGCCCTATAAAATATGATGTTATGTTTACCTAACAAATTAACTCAAAGATCTATGTAACATCTGATAATTTGTATATTAAAATCATTGTATATCTAGTATATTTCAATGATAATTCAATGATCCAATTACATTTTTTTAATGTGATTTATTAAAACACATTTGGCATCAATAAATCTTAACAGAACTAATTGACACAGTGCATGATTTAATGATAAAAATAATCAAACTTGGTATCTATGTATATTACTGACTTTTGATACTGATACTAAGCCTAAAGTAAATTTAGTTAAATAATCTGAGGCAACCGGTCAAAGATATAACCTATGAATGGGATGTATCTACAACATTGTATTATTAACATTATGGCCATACATAGGACAAAGTTCACCAGCACTGATATATAAGGTTTTTATGTTGATGAAACAGTTGATTAATTAATTTCTTCAACACGTATTTAACCAAAATACAAACAGGCAGTGATAAAGTTCATTTATAGGTCTGCAGGTGGCTCCGATACCTGATATATATATATATATAGGACCGAGAGAATTTGTAAAAAGTTGCACGTATTGAGGGATGCACATCTGGTGTGCACACTCACAACATGGGTTGATGTATGTGTTTGATGCTATTCATTATGTGTTAAATTAATGACTGGGCTCACGGTAACATACTTTTTATTTAGCAATTTGGCAAAGTAATAACTTTTTTCTTATCCAACTCACCCACCAAATTAGTAAAAGATTTTCCTTTTGCCTGGCAAAACATGTTTTTGCCACTGGCTAACTAACCAATGGTTAGTTTTAGAGGCTGTAAGCCCAGGTCAAGATGTGGTAAACTTACTGGTAGGAAGATGTATCTATATATATGCAACAGTATCCGTTTTTATCTTTTAAGTGATTATCAATTGTTAAACAGTCTCAACTATAAATGAATACATTGAAACAAAACATGATGTACAATGTATTTTTTTATAAATGTATAAATAACTACATATCATGTCAAAATTGCATAATGAATTATATAATTGATATTACAGCACCCATGATCATGTAACTAGAATGTTCTAGAGAAACTATCAGTATCAGTGGCTTAATTACTGTATTGTGCCAACACAATCAAAATAGAGAAACACATCCATTTGTGGTAAATACTTAAGAATGGGGGTGCAGCACTTGAATATATTATTGTAACAATGACACCTTATAATGATACTCAATTATTTTAAGTGTGTAAACAGACTTCTAATGTAGTTAGTACGTAATCTGCTTTCCTTCAAATCCAACAATCTGATTTTATGACAATGCTAAATTAGTATTCAAAATTATTTTCTCAAAGACAAAGGGGGGGTCATGACCACTGTAAATATGCCAGAGTAAAAAAGTTCACAGCTTAGAACTCAAATTATAAATGGCTAATTGGAAAGTTGTGTTGTAGGTTCAATACAAAAACTTAAAAACAGAATTTACCGTACATAATAAATTTAACGAACTTTGATCTCAAATGTATGACAAAGTCAATCTAATCACCACACATTTCCCCATCGATATCACAAAAAACTCCACTTTTCATTCAAACAATTTGTTACATATTTTACAACCTGATCAGCAATATTTTGTGTGTACTTGTAAGTAATGTGGCTGAAAATGTGTGTTGAAATTTCATTAAAACAACAACTAATCCGGGATTTATAGATTTAGCCATTACAGGCAGCTGACAACATATCATGGTATATCATAACCATCATAACTATGAAAATCTCCACAGATGAGTATGCCAACGTGTCAACATGTGGAAAGTACGGATTAGTGCACACATCCGGGAAGAAAGTGCACACACAGAAAAGGTGTTTTTTCTAGAAAAAAGGGTTAAATAAAAAGTATAATCCCATGCCACAATAGTGACAGTTGCACATTTGTGAAGTCTTTGATTATCCTCAGATTTTTAGTGTGTCAAAAAAACGAATCTTGCTAAAATTACCCATCAATGCAATCACAGAAAAGAAAGTGAATATATGCAGTGAAGATCTATTATTTACATGTCGAGAGAGTTGGTTCCATTGGCAGCAGGTGGAGATACACAGGCCAACAATGCAGCAAGACTCAGCTATAGATAGCTCCATCCTCTTTCTGCCCTGACTACATCTGCCAAGAAATGCCTTGTCCCAAAATGAAACTATCGGCCTACATGTGTGGCGACATGTGCCTTAATGTAGATAAAACGTGGATACGCCCACATCTGCATTAACAGGCTGCATGCCAGTAAAAGTACAAATCAAAATACGTGATTGACAACCAACTGCTGACAACCATGGTCCATGTTAATATCATTAACACCTAAATGCATAATACGTTCAATTAATGCCCACATGTATAATCCTGGTGAAATCGGGCAGTTGCGTGTTAATCAGCAAGATATCAGATTTCGTATTCACAGTGGAGAGGCCACTTGTATCATACACTGAATATTGAGTCTCAGGTGAATGAGAGGAGAGCCTGGCCTCACAGTATGTACGCATGCATTCACGCACAGGCGTACGTGGCGGGGTACATGATGACAGGCACGTACACATGCTCACTCAAGTGCTGTCTCACAATAGGGTGCTTAAGTGAGTCGTTCGTCTTTGTGTGGTGTAAACGTTTAGCTTTAAGCATTGCCATGCGTGCGTGATCACTAGCTGCTATGCTGATCATGTACGCCAATCAGAAATATATCACCACTGCTGCAGCAGTGGATCACCAGAAACACTCAACTCGCTATTTATAGTGACTTTTTGTAGTGAACAGGACAGGCCCAACCAGAGCGCATGCACACATACACATACACATACACACTAGAAACGGCGAACCCTCGAAAACCTCCACTCCATGCATTCATTCTTACACTGTATATATCAGACCAGCCTCTGCATAATCACACCAACCCTTTAATCACACCACTCCTGTAATCAGACCACATCTTTAATCAGACCACTTTATCTCAGTTGCCTGGGTGGCCTATTTAGAGGGGTTCTATGGTGTGTACAAAAATCATTTAAGCCGTAAAACTCTTCCGAAAAGTAGCAGTACACAAGTGGCATACAATATGGCGAGAATACTGTCTTCTTGGGAGGTGTGTGTAATTACAAGTCTGTGTAAGCTGTCAGTGCAATTTACTAATGCTACCGACCAACTGCTTTGAACGCGCCTACTGGCTGTGTTGAATTATTTTTGCTCGTACACGTATCTGCATTACTTGCAAAGCGCGCTTCTTTGGTCTGACGCCATGTGCATGTTTGACAAACAGGAAGATACCAACGAGATAATGCAATAGACTACATTATTGAAGAAACTCGGGACTGTTTTGTGCTAGGTACACATCCACGGCTTTCCCGATTATATACCGAAGTCAGACCTAAAATTAACAAACTTATGTGTTAGGACTGTTGGCCTTGACTTATGTAGATTTTCAGGTACACAGGCTATGAATTATAAACCACTGCAAATTTGGTTTTGAAATATGTTTAATTATCCGATCACTGCCATGTAAGACAGGTTCAAAAATTCTTAAAATGAAATAAAAAATCCATCGCAAATGAAACCCTACAAAATGAACAACCAGTTACCAGGGTATATTATGTATAGAGATTCTCAAGACTTCTTTGGAGAAACACCAATATCCATTAATTCAAAAAATGGGCCAAGAGGCCCTGAAGTCCTTTGGACTAATACGTCGATATGTGACCCCGGCTGACCAAATGAGTGGTAAGTCAAAAAAAGGTAACATTGTTTTCTTACATTCTTGTAAAGGTTGGGTAGGGTGCTTTACATGGTTTCAAAAACTATGACTGCTACAAAAATTGGCAAAGTTATGGAGCATTGAACATGGTAAGGGTCAAAAAGTGAATATGAAGAAAACGGCTATTGAAGTTTTATATTATATATGCAAATGGATTGCATGGAAATATTACATGCATGACATTCAAATGTGGCACACAGTATGTAATATGTATGTTATGTTGCAATGATACACTGAAAGTACAAATGTGCTGCTACAAAGACTTATCAAGTTATGCCAGATTATGCCTTTATGTGTAAAACTAAGAGGACAGATTATTTGAGAACAAAAGGTAGACTAAAGATAATTAAAAATGACAAAGCTAATGCAGAGTTAAGAGAATTGGCTAGTGGGTATAAATGCTTTACAAAACAAATATTAAAATGCTACCATAAACAGTTACATGAAAACTTGCACAATCTAAAACATAGCAAGCCTGCAGAATACTGGGATATACTTAATAAAGCAAGTAACAGCAGTGAAAAATGTGGAAATAGTTCACTGGATAAGTTTATGAACCACTTTGAAAAACTCGGTGAAAAACCTGAAAGTGAAACTGCAGCTAGTGAGATACCTTTTGATCCAAAAAAAATTTCCCAGTCAAACGAACACATAAACAGACCATTCATGCAAAATGAGGTACTAATGCAAATAAAAAACTCAAAAACAAAAAGGCATGTGGTATTGATAATGTTATAACTGAATACTTAAAAAAACTGGGCCAGGCTGTGTCAGCCTTCTTTTCATGTGATGTAGAGGGACAGCAAGGCGAAAACTTGTCTCCTTTGTTATTTGCTATTTACCTGAATTTTGAGCACTGTTACGTCTGTTAGTCATAATTATAAGGGATTTGACATGGCAGCTGGTCAAATATCGATTTCTTGTGTATAGCGGAACTATGTCAACTCTTCTAATGGTTGACATTTGGTTGTTTCAGATGTCAACTGTATTGTGAATCTGTAATTATTAGTCTATATTGATACAATTGATTTACATAGTACCATGTCTACACAAGGCATGGCAAGTGTAAATTTGACATCAATAAAGTGTAGAATATTTCATTCTATAGTTGTCCAGAATATTAATTTTCTATGTTTGTCACCTATAGGTGACAATACATCTTTAACCAGTTGACACCGCAGTCACACCATTTTATAATTAAATGAACATAAAAATAAACACAACTTGCAATTATAGAAAATCAATAGTTTTGAAGATACAGTTTAAAAGCTGCAGGCAACTGAGTTTAACAGGGGTCGTATGTGTCTGCTCTGCCTGTGACCAATTAAAGATTATTAGTCTTTTGTTCAATGGAACAATGCAGAGAGGAGTGAGGCCATGGCAGTTTCTGGCACAATACACATTGGGGGTGGTTTCAAGGGCCCTTCCCAAAACCACATCACTAGATAATATAACACTTTTGCACTTTGGGGGCCCCTGAGGTGCCCTTAGAATGATTCAAACAAATACAGATTTATTGTGTATAGTGGCAGCACCCTAAGATGTCTATGCAAAATTAGAAAAAAAGTTGTTGAACAGTTTTTGAAAAAGTAGACAAAATGTGACAAATTACCAGCTTTTTTTACCCTTGGGGGCCCTTAGAATGATTCAATCAAATACAGATTTCTCGTGCATAGTGACAGTACCCTAAGATACGTCTATGCAAAATTAGAATAAAAGTTGCTGAACAGTTTGTGAGATACGGCAGCTAACTTTTTTACCTTAAATTCTTTGATCTTATCACACACAATACTTGTTTTTTTCAAAAAATTCATCGGTCGATTTGATCCCCAAAAATACTTCTGGATATTCAACTTAGCAGCCAACTTAGTTTGGACATGCTATAATGAACACTGGACAATTTGTCGCGTAAGGCATTGTTTTGAGCACTGCTATTGTAAGCAATGACTGTCTCTGATAACCTGAGAGGGTGCACAATATGTATTGATTATAGTATATGAAAAAGGAAAAAAGTGTGGGAAACCTAACACTTTTACCTTAATATGATTGTCAGGGGTAAACTTACATAAAAGTCACTGACTTTGTGTTTACCCCCATTGTGCTATCCCAATGGTATTTTGTAGATTACGTATAATTATCTTCATATAATCAAATATATAGATATGTATATGTTTATGTATGTGTGTATATATATATATATATATATACGGTTGTCTTTTCTTGTATCATGTTGCCAATGTTTGAATTAACGAATCATTCATTCATTCTGTGGATTCTGTCTGCTGTTTCGCCCTTTAACATTAAATAGTCACACAGACACGCACACATTGCACCATAAGGGAAGGTTATAACTAACCACTGCCATTGTTCTGTAATAAATCTACACATCTGTGCCAACACGCTCTCTGTGACTAAGAAAACTGCCCAGTCACAATGTGTGGTTTACATCAGTGTTTTTTGATAGGCAGTGATCTCAAAAAATTTCGCAATAAATTAAATGCACTTGCTGCATGCGTATTTCGTAGATCTGTGCCTTGGTGGTCTAAAGTGCCGTTCTGTGCAGGTGCTGTGATACTAATGGACATTGAGGCATGGGAGTGAGTTAGTCTCTGAGCACATGTGACCAATGATTCCTACAAATGATGTCATTTTGATGAGAGATAAATTGGTAATTTTTTTAATAAAAATCTTATTTTCATCTGATTTGCATGGCAACATATAAAACACAAGCATGATGACACACAAGTTCTATCTAATTATCTATAACTTTACTATGAATAGTCTCTTACAATTATAATTACACTAATGCACTTAGAAATATATATATATATGTTAATAAAAAGTACCTTTTGTTTCAATTTGCACAATTTAGAATGAAAATTATCAATCACCTTCCACAGAATAACTGAAACAAAGAAACTGGCTGAATTTCTTTGGTGTAATTCACCTTGCAGCTGTGAGAATATCCCATTGTGTTATCCCAAACATCAACGGTAAGCCCTTGTATGATTTATTCTGATCTGTGAACGCTGGACAGATATAGCTCAAATACGAGTAATAAGCAGTCATTTGTTTACGACTTTTGCACACTGGTAAAGATAATTTAGTCAGGCACACGTGTCATGTTGATGTGCTGAATTCTATTGGATGCTTGCCCGTGTACATGTGCACACTGCAGTTCAAATTAAAACAAAAAGGCCATTACACGAGTTGTCAGATTAGAAGAAGTGTTTTTCTGAGGTTTTATTTAGGTGTGTTGTTAAATAATGCTCAAAGCACACATCAATGATTACAATGCATTATTTAGGACAGCTACATGGAACACTGTACGCTGTCCCATGTCAAAGAATAAACTGACCGTGACACTGAACCGATGCAGCCCTGAGGGTAAACACGACAGCGCTTGTGATGCGAGAATACTTGGTGGTACTGTTGCTGTTATTGAAGCTGACATGGATGAATTTGACATGCTGAGATGCAACATCGGCACAAATTTACAAAGGACAATGACTTTGCCTGCGTATATTCTATCAGAGCGTTGAGAGTAAATTTTTTTGTTGCAATAAAAAATTATTTGCAACAATTGATGGATGCTCTTTCAAAGCCATTTCACATGAATCCTTTTACTGCTTGTGTAACAGTTTCGATACATACTACGGAAGTACCATAACATTATATGTACTGTCTGCCAGAAGCTCATGTCATCAATCTCAATATTTCCACGAACATTTTACATGGACAGAAAAAGTTAAACTTTAACAGCCATTTTCTCAATTTTTACTTTTATATATATGCTATCGATCAATTTGTACAACATCAATGAGTGGTCATAATTTTAGGGAACAATGTATTTGTATTCTCCCCACTTTGCAAAGATCTATGAAAACATTTCAAAGTGTGCCTACTAATCACTGGACTGGTTTGGTTGGCCTGTGTCACATCTCCATAATTATTATGAAAGTATATAGGATGCTTTAAAATCCAGGAACCCTGAACATACTGAAATTTATGTTAATTACTACAAAGTTAATCTGTATACTATACCAATGTCTACATATTCAGCAAATTCTAGGAGTAAACTTCTCAAGTTAGGAGACACTGGTCAAAATAATGGATGCAATTTGGATCGCTTACCCCTTATTCAAATGATCTGTATAGGGCATTACAGACACAACTTACAAGCAAATTCTGAGCACTTGTTTTATGCGCAAGTGCTAAAGTGTATTAAACTTATTCACTGGTTAAAATTTAAGTAAATTCAATACAAACTTAAAAAATATCCTGAAAGTTGTTGATTTGACACCCACATTCATGCACGCATGCAGGCAGACCTAATAGTAATATGTACACTGCACAGGTCAAGTTGCTGATTTCTAGTCCTCTAATTTTAAGAATAACACTTCTAATGGAAAGCTGTGAAAGCAGACACCTTCCGAGTAGCAAGCATTTCAATCTGTGATGATCCTCAAGTCCACTATACAATTAATCTCTGAATGTGACAATTTTAGATACTTACATGGTTGTATGTTATCTTGAGATTTCTATCTGCAGAGGACCATTTTAAAGTCTTCCCTGGATATTTTACAGCTACTAAGTTGTCCTAAATGTTCCTTCTTCTAGTTAAAAAATAAATTATATCTTCACTAGTTTCATGTGTCCATATTCCATAACCACAAATATTTTATGAGTCAAAAGGTACGGACCAAACAAGTGTATTGACTTATTGAGTCAAGATTTGTAACTCATTTTAAAATAAATATTTTATAATTATGCTCAATATATTTTAAACACTAATAACAGGACTTTATAAAACCTGTACACATAAACGTTGAAGGAATATAGTGACCACTATGTCTATAACAAATATTTGTTGAAGGAAGAAAATGAACAATGTAATAGATTTGTAGGAGGAGGAAGACAGTAAACTATGTAACAAACTTGTTGGCAGAAACAAAATAAATAACTGAAATATGTTATGTGTGCAACTACCTGGACAGGATGTATATATATATAGCAATACATTCGTTAGCAGTCCTACTACCACTACCAGTAGAGAGAGATAAGTACAGGGAAGATATTTGTGTTTGATTTAGACCATACCCATGGTTACCTGTAACAGTAAACATGTTTATGTTTGACACTGTGACACACATGTGAGACTGTTTACATACATTCATACTTAAGTTTGAAGATTAATGTTTTTGTGGCTCTGCATCTCAATTATCTCATTGTTAACTAGCATGCAGTATTTCAAGGTTCTATCAAAAAACTTGTGTAGCCTGGATGAGTTTCAGGGTCAAAAGTCAACATGTTGCTGACTGCCGACACAGACAAAATGTGATTGCACAAGCTGAGAAAGCCCTAGTTGTTTCAACTAGATGGGAACACAAAATAGTGAATGTATAAGAAGGGTAACAGTACAGATGTGATAAATGATGCGATATTATGTTCCTAAATAATGCAGAGGAGCACAATTTGCTCTTTTAAAAATTAAAGTACTAAAACAACCTACATGCACAATGGATTCTTGTGATAGATACCCTGGTACTTGAAGTCAGGTACGTATTGCCTATTTAGAGACAAACAGATTTTCACTAAATGTTTCACGCAAGTTTTGCAACATTATCTCTGTACATGTATAAATTATACCAACGCTTCCGTCAAATATTCGATATCATTTCATGTATAAAAAGCATGTATGCTTAAAATATAAGAAACGTAATATGCTCCATGCAATTGGAACATTAGTTGGAATAACCTAAATTCCTTGTTATTGCACAATTGTATGTGCACTGCATCAAAACAGAGACTGACATGGATAGCATATCAAGCAGCCTACCATTATGATCAGTAGCATGACAGGGCTTGGATACTGAGTGGGCTGACACTAGCAAGTGGGTTTCTAACACCTCGATTGGATGATTTACCACACAGAATTGGTGGCAAATGTTGCAGTAATCCAAGGCAAACGGCCATGTGTACTGACAAGTCTTCTATTCCATAGCAAAATATAGTACATGTTCTAGCAGAATGTTGCATTAAAATTGAGTCGTGTTACACGGATACAGTAGGGGGTTTAAAATATATATTTCTAATGAAACCCAAAAAGCTGAACGTCCCTTATTAATACATTACAGTGTCAAGGAAACTAAAAGGTCTCACACTTGTAACTGGGGTAACCTGTTGTGGATTGACAGAGCGAGTGGTTTCTATAGATCTGGACTGAAAACTAACTGACATAAAACACTCCAGTGTTAGTCCTAAAGATGGCCTGTTTATAGTACATGTCATAATGATAAGTCAAAATTAAGACATGACAGGTATTCCTGGTGGGTGTGGCAGTGCTGTGCATGTGTATGCTTGTCATACTGAAATTTTCCATGTGTGCACATGCACGTACACACGTACGTGTCGACTCACATGGACATACAATTATGTTGATGCCACTGAAACACAGCGAACTTTCTGAAGCACATCACACTAGCCACAAACGTAGCTTACCTTTGTCTTTCCTTTGATCATGTGTTCTGATCCTAGATGGGCATTCAAACCCCCTACAATGCTGTCCATATATTTAGTCAAGAGCTTACATATGGCAGGGTACATTCGCTCCGTACCTTCAAACCACATTATATTATCACTTCGTATCGACCGGTTCACTACGTTGTCGCCGGCTAGCTGTCCGGGCTTCAGGGCGCCGGCCCTTTCTAGGGTTAGCACTTCCCGGAGCACTTCATCACAGAGAAACTCACTCACAATTCCATCAAGCACGCAGTATCCGTCACACTTGAGTGCCTTCGAAACATACTTTGACAGCTGAGGTATTCTTGTTGAATTTGGCCGCGGAAAATTTAGTAGTCTCAGATCTCTATGATCGAACGCCCGCATTAGTTCCTCCGTATCCGGCGGCGGCGAGTTGCTGTGGTTGACATTCGGCGAGCCGCTTTCGACGACGCTATCCGAAGCAGACGACAAATCCAGCGCCGTCGAGTAGCCGTCTCCACCCGTCGTCCGACCGTTCGTTGTACGTACCACTTTGCGACACGTCCGCCTATGGATCCCCCAATGTTCTACTTGGTGTTCCCTGCTACAATAAAACACATTTCGGCACCTTGAGCAGAGTTTGAGGTCGTTCGTTTGATTACACGCGCCACAGAAATTTCCTTCTTTACAGTTTGAGGCGTCATCCGCCATGTTTTCGTTTCGTAGCACCTTTGCCTTTCTAACCTTCCGCGCCAAGAGAGCATGGGATCGGCCCCCCAACCGCACGTCGACGCTATACACTTTCTAAACAATGTATGTCAGAGAGCGCTTCGCGGCTATAGTTGTGAACTGGTCTGACATCGCGACAACCGTCTTTTTCCTTGCTCATTTACCTGACGCGTTAATCTAATTTACCTATTATTTCTGAGCTGGTATATTTAGAGCGCACAGTTTCTTGGGCTAATTTCGAGACGCATTGGTGTTTATGCCAAGTGAACTTTTGAAAACGTCCCTCTATGCATGCTCGATTTACCACGCATGCATATTAATTAAAACGGCGTTACACCATTGCACCTGCATAGTAATACACGAGCCAAATAGGTAACCTTCAGATTAACGGGTGGTAAGGCTGGTGAACAGAAAAAAATAACTACTGAAGTGTCTTAATTTAAAAAGTGTTTAATTTATGTAAACAAGAAAAAATGCCCGAACATGCATAAGAATCAATGTGTAAAGTGTGTTCCGTCGAGAATAAATGTATTACTACAACAACTCACAATCGAACCATGTCCATCGTGAGGTTTTTCATGGCTTTGGTAATTTAAATACAAACTGCACACGAGGTTTTAACATCGACAGTACACATCTTTTGAAAAGGACTGTTGTCGGAGCGCGGCTGCGGGTGCTATCAATAAACGTTGCCATCACTTGGTCAAGCGCTCATTTTTAGAGCAGAATGCAATGCATCTTACAATCTGTCTACGTTTTAAGGATAACATTAGCTCAAGGAAAGTAATTTCACATAAAACCTTTGAATATGAAATGTATCGTGCACTCTATTACAACCACTAGCAATATGTTTATCATCGACTGTCGCGGCTTGACTTTTCAGTGATTTACTATTTTTATTATTTAATTTTAACCACGAAATTAACGTCCCGCAACTGATTTTGGATGACACAAGATACACTTCTTCAGTTCAGTGTATATATGTCCATATAGACCGTTATTGTTAATAATGTTAGAATTGGTGCAACAAACTTGTTTAACTTAATTTAAACAAATCTCGTACAAAAAACGTAAACGTAAACGCCATCGGACATATTTTCGTGGCAACACTATATTGTATAGATCTATGGAACTGTATGAACGTAGCTATTAAATAATTATCATTATATTACTGTACTATTTCGTTTTATATGACAATAGTGTACGATAGAGGCAATAACATATATTTCTGCATAGCCATAGTTAGATATTGTGCTTTACCAGCCAACATATAACTTTTTATTTAAGCACTAAATGTCGGATTCGAAGATAATTATAATAATTATTATAGCATCGAATGCGTCTACATTAGCAAAAAACGATTAATGCTAAACATATCAGTGAAATTGGCACGTACGTTAAGTTATCTAACCTCCATGTGTGCATTGTCTCGTGAAAGCAGTCTAAGGCAAAGGTAATTAAAGGATAGAAAACTGCATGAAGTGCAACTAATGTGTATCCATGCATGCATGCAGGCACGTATTCCTGACGGTCGATATGCTATAAAATAGAAACATGGCGTGCTTTGTTAGTTTGTATAAACGCACATTTACATTACAGTGTATAAATCCACCATAAATTTACTGCACTGGTTTTATCGTTTTCTGGACTTTATCTTGGTTTTATTCTTTGGATGTACAAGCTATTATGGGGGATTTATGCCTATTGATATTATTATATATCCATCTGTTTCTTCGCTTAGTCAAAAGTACATTGTCCCACAAGTAGTTTTATCGTACGCACGTCACGTGAGGAAAGTATTCGACCTTTGACCTCTGACCGCCATTCTCTGAATAAAGGTCAATGACGATGCATTTGTAAACATAACAACGTCAAACGATCTTCGATCCACCAAGTGGGGAGTGGCGCAGTCTGAATCTAAACTGCTGGGTTAAATATACCAGTTACAAACAAACGACCCACTGCGTCAAAACAATGTTCTTGATGGTATTTAAACCACATAAATATTTCCAAGTTTGAATTAGAAGAAATGAATTGCGTCTTGACTTTGTTAGTCTGTAATTATTTTAATAAAGACTATTGTCGAGTAACTTGAGAGTGTGTGGTAAAACATAGTATTATCAGAGACATTGGGAATATTCCTAATATCTCTGGTATTACTATTAATGGCTCTAAAGTGATGGGATGTTGGCCCCGAAACGAATGGGAGATGGATGGTTGAGACCACAGCCGCTGTACAATAAGGGCATGACGGGCTATAATTGACGCCACAATGGTGGGAGACTGGACCAAAGAATAGGAGACAGAACCGAGGGTGTATGAGATTCTATAATGAATAATAGGCGTCGTAACCGTGGGTTATTACCACATTTTGTTGCGACACAGCAGTCGAGGTGACGTCACCGCAGGTAGCACCGCTAGGATTTAGCATGGCGAGCATCTACGTGGGTTGGTGTTTCAGGTTGAACCTAAGATTGCAATCTAACATTGAAGCCAAGCAAGTGTAATTTTGCAGTACAAGTTGAGTGTTTGGGACATATTATCACGGAGTGGTGTCAAATCTAACCCTTCTAAAACTGATGTAATTGAGACGTATCCAAGTCCCAAGGACAAGACACAGCTACGCCGATTTCTGGGCATGACGAACTATTACAAACTGTTCATTGAAAGGTACAGCCAATTGGCTAGTTTACCCAACAAACTGCTCAAAATTCCAGTTCGTGGGACACACACACACACATACACACACCACACCACACACCACACACACACGCACGCATGCACACACACCACACCACACACAAGAACGCACGCACGCACACACACACAAAACAAAAAACCTAGTATTGATGGTAATAGGAAGATAAACCAATATGTGCACATTAACTTATAAATAGAGTATTAAATGACTGTCAGCTGCAAGAATATGCTCACTAACACACAAGGGTATGATTAGCAGTGGCTGAGATGATTCTTGTATTAATTTATAAGTTCAAATTATATATACATTCAGTATTTATTATGGTATTGTTTTAATAAATTAACAACATGTACATAATGCATTTCTTGTTTGAACCAGGTGTCATGATTATGACATGTCACAGTCAGACATGATTATGACATGTCACAGTCAGACATGATTATGACATGTCACAGTCAGACATGCATTGATAGTTACTATATTTATTATGACACTGGTTTCTGAGAGAATAATTATTGTGAAATGGCCACATACAGACAATTCTGTATACTACACCACCTGTATAATGAACTGTGTTAACACATGAACTGTATCTCCAACAGAGAAAAGAACATTTATAAACTCCACACTGGAAAGTGACATTGGAAATACTGTTTGGACTTACACCATAACATGCTTATTATATTTCAGAAACCTCCATTCTGCTAATAGACAGCGCAGGTAGTGCCATGCATTAGAACTTCAAATAACTGTTCTATATTTTACTAATACCTGTTATGTATCACTCATTACCATGCGCTATATTTAATTGTATTCAAGTTCGAGGATGAACTTTTTTGTGACAGAGGAGATGGTGTGGTAGGGCTTAATAGACTGTATAAGAATATGAACCTATATTATTATGAATGTATATTATCCACTGGAAGCTAGAGGGGGTGATGGTTGAAGTGATGCAACATGCCTGTGGCCAGCGCTTAAACAAACAGTGGCCCTTGCCCTCTTTGATAAGCCAGACAAGGGTGGTCATTTGTTAATTAGGTACCTCTGAAGGATGTTCCTAGGAACACATGTTATTAATTATCAGTAGTCAAGTAAATAGTTTTGTTTTGGTGTACACCTGTACTTGGTGGAAAGGATGAGGCCTCCCATTGGCTGGTTTAAATTCTGTAGTCAAGCAAGTTTAGTTATAGAGAATGGTAGAACAAAAAATGAGGGAGTTGATGGGCAGGCGGAGAGTCTGTAGGGTGTTGGTGGGCAGGTGGAGAGTCTGCAGGGTGTTGATGGGCAGGAGGAGAGTCTGTAGGGTGTTGGTGGGCAGGAGGAGAGTCTGTAGGGTGTTGGTGGGCAGGAGGAGAGTCTGTAGGGTGTTGGTGGGCAGGAGGAGAGGCTGTAGGGTGTTTGGTGGGGAGGAGGAGAGTCTGCCGGGTGTTGGTGGGCAGGAGGAGAGGCTGCAGGGTGTTGGTGGGCAGGAGGAGAGTCTGTAGGGTGTTGGTTGGCATGAGGAGAGTCTGTAGGGTGTTGGTGGGCAGGCGGAGAGTCTGTAGGGTGTTGGTGGGCAGGAGGAGAGTCTGTAGGGTGTTGGTGGGCAGGAGGAGAGTCTGTAGGGTGTTGGTGGGCAGGAGGAGAGTCTACAGGGTGTTTGGTGGGGAGGAGGAGAGTCAGCCGGGTGTTGGTGGGCAGGAGGAGAGTCTGCAGGGTGTTGGTGGGCAGGAGGAGAGTATGTAGGGTGTTGGTGGGCAGGAGGAGAGTCTGCAGGGTGTTGGTGGGCAGGAGGAGAGTCTGTACGATGTTGGTGGGCAGAAGGAGAGCCTGCATGGTGTTGGTGGGCAGGAGGAGAGTCTGAAATGTGTTGGTGGGCAGGAGGAGAGTCTGCAAGGTGTTGGTGGGCAGGAGGAGAGTCTGCAAGGTGTTGGTGGGGAGGAGGAGAGCCTGCAGGGTGTTGGTGGGCAGGAGGAGAGTCTGCAGGGTGTTGGTGGGCAGGAGGAGAGTCTGTAGGATGTTGGTGGGCAGCAGGAGAGTCTGTAGGGTGTTGGTGGGCAGGAGGAGAGTCTGTAGGGTGTTGGTGGGCAGGAGGAGAGTCTGTAGGGTGTTGGTGGGCAGGAGGAGAGTCTGCAGGGTGTTGGTGGGCAGGAGGAGAGTGTAGGGTGTTGGTGGGCAGGAGGAGAGTCTGCAGGGTGTTGGTGGGCAGGAGGAGAGTCTGTACGGTGTTGGTGGGCAGGAGGAGAGCCTGCAGGGTGTTGGTGGGCAGGAGGAGAGTCTGCAAGGTGTTGGTGGGCAGGAGGAGAGTCTGCAAAGTGTTGGTGGGCAGGAGGAGAGTCTGCAAGGTGTTGGTGGGGAGGAGGAGAGCCTGAAGGGTGTTGGTGGGCAGGAGGAGAGTCTGCAGGGTGTTGGTGGGCAGGAGGATAATCTGTAGGGTGTTGGTGGGCAGGAGGAGAGCCTGCAAGGTGTTGGTGGGGAGGAGGAGAGTCTGCAGGGTGTTGGCTTGTGTGTTTGGTCACTCCGCCTGCCTGTGTCATAATTGGCCAGGGAGTCTTTGGGAATAGATTAAGCAGTGTACTTAGATGATTTATACGGGATTTGCAAGGGTAACTCCCCTTTTATCTAGCAGGACTGCTATGACAGTAGAATCAGTATCGGGTGCAGACATAATGTGTAGAGGTATGAAACATAAATTGACCGCTGCTGCCATGGACAGACCAAGCTTGTGGGTCATATTTCATGCTGACCGCAGGCTATTAATAAGAAATAATTTTTGCCAATCTTGAATTAATCAAAAGTTTGCCTTTTAGCATGCGAATGGCTGGCATGGAAGCCGTTGTTCATGTCAATCACAGCCATTATTTGTTTGCTTTTTCAGTGACAAATCAGTGTAATTTGAGCCATTTATTTAATTAATTACAGTGTAATACTGATCCATTTGATTTGTTTCACTACCAGTTGTGCAAATGATAGTCATAAATGTGGGACCCTAGAACAATCACGCAGTTATTCTAGTGGCCAGCTAAGCCCCTTCTAAATTGAACCTGTCTTATCAGTTGTAATTACCCGTCTTGGCCAGTTATCTGCCAGTCTTGAAGACAGGCAGAGAGATCGCTGGCTAAATCCTTGCAAGTAGTGCACTGAAACATGGATTGACTGCAGATGCCAAAGACCAAGCTTGTGGGCCATATTTCATGCTGACCCTGACAATGACTCTGAAAAACATCTAACAAAAACAAGACTATGGCACCCACAGTGCCACAATAGGGGCCAGCGGTTGTCTCTGGAGACATATATCAGCCATAGGATGGATGGATAGATAGAGAGAGAGAGAGAGAGAGAGAGAGAGAGAGAGAGAGAGAGAGAGAGAGAGAGAGAGAGAGAGGGAGAGAGGGAGAGAGGGAGGGAGGGAGGGAGGGAGGGAGGGAGGGAGAGAGGGAGAGAGGGAGAGAGAGAGAGAGAGAGAGAGAGAGAGAGAGAGAGAGAGAGAGAGAGAGAGAGAGATGGAGAGAGAGAAGATGGAGAGAGAGAAGATGGAGAGAGAGAGAAGAAAGGAGGGAATAGATGTGTTCACCAACAAATTTCAACTGCACCTCACCTAAGCCTACAATTCCACTTATTTTCTTCTTTTCTGGAATAGTGGGAGTTCCACAATAAATTTGAGCAGAATGACAGTTATACATGCATCTGTCAGAGAATGTTATAAAAAATATATTTTGATGGCCTAAATTATAGAATACCCAGAGAGACATCACTTACTAAAACATTATTTTACAATAACAATTTGTACTTTTAACAAATATGCTTCATTTAAAACTGGTGCAGCATGATATTAATACACAACAGGGACACTTAAGTTACACAGCGACCTTGGTCTGATGTCAAGGTCATCTGTAAAAAGTACCGTTGTCTTAGTTATATAAACTTCTTCACCTCGGCATGCTAGCCAGGCGTGTTTGTAGCCTGCTGGAAACATGCGGGCGGTGACGCCAGCAATAAATCTGGAGTGCAAAAGCTCGGCAGTGACTTTGTAAGATATCCTCTGCCCTTCTTGCAGCTGTCTCTTGTTGGTTTTCTTATCTACACACAAACACAAGATACATCACAGCAGCAGATGCCACCATTTCTTTCCAGTTATTCACATGCGACGCAGGAATCATGAGCATATCCCAAGTGTGGAACAACGATGTTTCACTTAAAGGCGCCTCCCCATTTCAGTTTTAAAGGCAACTCCTCATTAATTGTGTTTGCTCATCTCATTTCAAACAAATTTTGTGAAAACTAAAACCTACCTGGTATCCACTACAACATGCAAACTTGTTTGTGCAACAGTCTGACGTAGTTTTGGAGAAAATGCCAGACAAACTAATAACTTAGTTAATGTATGCCCGGACATTAATTCAAGTGATTCTCAAACTTGGAATATTCATGAGAATGTGTGATGCGATTACACATGTGTTACTGTGTTGACGATCTTTGCTCTCTCGAAAACCATGTGGCCGAAAAGTTAATTTTGTTTATTTTGAAGGGTAGTTGTCAGCCTAGCAATTTTCTTTAGCAAATCACCAAATTGATTATGATGTAACGACCAAAAGTCAATCATTAATTAAACATGAATAAGTATGTTACATATTTGAACGTAAAAAACCGCATTCACGATGGGCTAAACCAGCTTTAAACCTAAAAGATTTACCCAAGAGCAAATGTGTGCATTTACATATGAGCGAATGAATGAATATCCCATTTTCAGTTTTTTATGGATAATATATGGTCTTATCTGTAAGGAAAGACAACTTTAGCAATTTTCATTGAGATTTGGCTCTTCTAAAATTATTTGAAGACCTAAAAATGGGTGTATTTTTGCATAAAAAGGCAAAACGTTTGGCACCAGCATTTTGATACTAAAACAAAAATTACAATACCTGGAGGCCTCCGCTTACTTTTTATACTGAATTTATACTCCAAGGTATATTTGGGTAAAAAAGTAATTGTCTACTCCTACTCTTTGCCAAGTTATTGGGAGGAACAAGGTGTTGTTTTTCAAGAGATGGCAGTTTCAAGCAGTTGTTGTATCACAATATTTTTTTAAAAAAGGTAATTTGCTAAATTAACATAACATCATTTTTTCTGCATAACAAACTACCCTGAATTGATTTCCAAAAAAAGAAATTGAACAAATATAATAATTCATCAAAAAATAATTAGTGGAAAACTGTCAAAAGAAATCTGTCCCCTTATGTCGCGTCTGTCACACCTTATTTTCCCAGGATAATAAGGAGACAAATCTGGGAAAATATGCTGTACACAACTTGAACCATTTGTAATTTACAGATACAAAACCATTAATCAGTGAGTTGCTGTTAACGAGTAGCAAAGAATTAACAAATTCCATCCCTGAAAATGTCACATCTGTCACACTGTGAATGGCAGACATTGTCCTTGTTACCATGGAAACGGGGGTCTGGGTGAAGAAACGTCCAATATATTTTTACTCAGTAACACCCAATCTATGGCTTGGACAGACAAAAATTGCACTATTTGCATTAATAAAAAAATAGTTCTGTCTACCTGCTATATCTAGTCTTAAAACAACATACAAACAGATGCCTACTTCTGGACGATTTCCACCACTTTAATTTGTATTGTCCCAAAGATCATCATTTTGCCAACTGTTGGCTGGCGATCTACTAATAACAGTCTGCATTGCACAGTTGTTTTGTTACTGTAATTTTGTCATGCAGATGGCATCACAGACAATTCCAATTACCCCTGTAAAACTAAAACAATTTAGATCTACCTGTATATATCTTAATATTAGCTGTTAACCATTTTCTTCGCTTATGTTGACTGATGACAGTCATGTTTTTTTATTGATATCATCTGACCTAAGGGTGTAAATTGTTAAATGTATCTGAATATCACGTAAATTCATACCAATTATACCTGGTATTTTGCCTGCCACAACACAGAACACACAGGGCAGACACTCTCATGTCAATAGTCCTCTCTGCTACGCTCCTCCAGAACACCAAAAAAAATTAAGGGATTATAGCTCAAGTATGTCCCCAAATCAAATCAATGTAGCTTAATATCAGCATTTAAAGGGATGGTTATGGACAGACAGGGCAGGGATGTTGGCAGAAAAATATCAGCAAATGAAACATTCGTGATCAAATGATAATACAAAAATATCTGAAAAATGGCTAAGACACTGGCTGTTTTTAATTATAAGCAAAGAGTTCAGGGTTACTAGCATGCTCCCTAGGACTACCAAGCTTAGAAATGGAAAGCAAAATATTTCAAGATGAAAATCTAGCCTTCCCTGTACAACTTTCTGAGATTCAAGCCATTACATCTATCAATCATACATATGGGGATTCCGAGGTCGAGTGATTGTATTAAAAGTGCCTGTTCCAAGCATCCACATGTGGATATGGAGATAACTGTTTTGAAAGCCATCAGGAGAAAAAAACAGAAAGTCCAGCTCATTACAAATTAGGAGACTGTTCCGGTGGTCCAGAAAGGACTAAAGACAGTCAGATGATGTCCACCCGTATACTATTTACTTTAGCCCACTAGACCTCACAGGAGTGGATCCCTCATAGATCCATCTCGTCAGTTGACCAAGAATAGCATTTGAAAGTAGAACATGAAATCCTCGAGAATCACCATAAACAGGATGGTCATAAACATTGTGATTGATTAAGAATTGTGTAAATCACATGTTTGGTAATGATTTTGAAATTTATGAGGTCAGATTTTCAGTTACTCTATTACAGTACTATCTTAAAGTAATTTCCATCACAGTTGGTAAAAAGAAAGTGATTTAGAACATATAAACTAAATGTCCAACCAAGTAATGAGACAGTTTAAAAATAAAGGTTAATTTTATTTACCTTGTTGCTTAAATGTCACAAGTACTGCTCGGCCAGCAAAAAAGGGGTTTTCGTCCTCTAGAGTGGAATCTGTTGAACTCGTTTCCCCATGAGAGGTATGCTGAGTTAGGTGTGAGGTGTAAGACAGACCCAGACAGTTAATTAATTTTTTTAATAGGAAAAACAAATTTAGATGGAACTTTTTGAACCAGATTTTTAAAAAGGGACCCAATTTTGCAATGTTGGCATTATCATTCGATTATTTCAATGGAAAACCTAGTAATTCTATTTTTCTCTGGTCATTACCATCTCAACAGACCTGTACAAGAATTGTAACTATAGAATTTTTAAGTGTGACAGACGAGACACAAAAATGTGAATGGTCTATTTCATCATCCCACATGATAAGCACCAGGCAATAATTGATCTTCTACTTAACACCTTGGTACATTTTCATTCCTTTACTACAACACTATGTTGGAAAACATTTTTTTCGGGAAAGAACATTTTTCACTTCCAATTTTACCAAAGTGTTCCCCTTTTCATGACTTCGTTCATACACAGATATGGAAGGCATACATCAACATTCACATCAATGAACAATGCACATCAAATGCATTATATGCAGTGGCTGCGCTATAGAATTGGGGGACCATTTTAGTAACATTCTCATGAACTCATAAGCCCAATTGTGCCCTTTAAATTCGTTTTTGTTCCTTAACTAAAATACTGAAAACTGTTGACATCAGGATGCAACGCTGCAAGTTTTGCTGGTTCGTCACGGAGATAGTGCCCTTGGTGATACGACTAGTGTTTTGCATTTGAAAAAGCTTCTTGAATTTACCGTCGGATTCCATTTAATGTCGGATTATCCTTGTGAGCTCATTGGTCGGATTATCCTTGTGAGCTCATTGGTCGGATTATCCTTGTGAGCTCTTTGTCCTAACGAAATGGTCCTCTGGTCGTTTGGTGACGCCAGAGTTGGTTATAGACCAAACCTTTAATATTTTACCATATTCCAGCAGGCGTAGTATTAAAGCGATACAATTGTTCTCCATCAAGCTATTTAGTTTAGTCTATTGCATAGACTGATGTGCGTTTACTACGACTAATTCATTTAACTTTTATATATATATATATATATATATATACACTTGTAAATATATATATATATTTATTTTTGTTCAGGTTTATTTAACTGACATTTTATGTTATTTTATATGCTACTTTTAAATCATTTTCTTTTAGCTTTCTATTTAATATTTCTATTTAATATGTTTTGGGTCATTTAATGTGTGTTTATTTATACTCTACGACTGTCAGCGCCTTTGAGCAGATTTGTTATCAGGATACACAACGCTCTATAAATACTTTATAATAATAAATAATAATAAATTTGTTTAATATTTTTATACACAATAATATTTACCCGTGGTTGGCAGGCGTAGAAACATACCAGATGATATGTACATATAATATAGATGAACACTACTGGATTTTCGACAAGCAAAGGGCCTCCTTGTCCACATGAAAAACTTAAACTGTTTCATAAAACGAGGCTGTCTTCTCCATTACCAGGTATCAGCTAAGGTGGTAATTATTGGCAGGAAGGTCAATGGATTAGTTGTTTTGAATGTGGTAACCCCATGAACACGGTAAACATCAAAGTGCTGTGTGGTTAAACAACCTCGTATCTGCTATACTGCCGATAGAGAGTATTTAGAATCCAAATTGTTTTACAATTTGAACATTTTGTGATCAAAATATTCAAACTGTGAACACTGCTTCTGGTTTACTGAATGCAATTTGGTGGGCAATGTGAGTGTATTTTAAACAAACATTTATTCTAGTAGTATACAAACATTATTTATATTATAAAAAAACACAGCTAGACTTCCTCGCTTTTCATTTTTGGCAGTTGTGTTATTTCGCATCTTGACAACAAACTTCATCTTAGCCATTATTATATGAACAGTTGAAATCAACATTTCGCTCCTTAACATTAACAGTGATCTTGTATGTTAAAAACCGTCAACACTGGAACACTTTCACTGGTGTGTCATGGGAAGTGTTCTTGGTAATACAAATTACGGGTGGTGGCATTTTGCATTTTGAAACAGCTCCTTAACTTTCAGATTCTGTTTAATGATGGGTTTCACTTATGAGCTTGTAATCTTAGTGAAACGGTCCCAAGTTCTATGTTCATGTCCTGTCTGTGGTCTTACAAAGTGACTCACCTCATTCACCTTACAGAGAACACCATTTATTACAATACAAAAGTGACCTCTGTGACTCAGAATTTTGGTTTTAGAGACTGCACTAACACTGAATGTCACTTTCAATACTACTCAGTCAAATCACGCCAGTGAATTTTGTTGTTTTTGGAAAGCTGTAATTTAAAAAGGCACTGCTCTGGGTAGGCTGTACATGGTAGAGTTATTATCTTGGCTCACAACTTTAGGGGGAATTCGTTTCATAAGTCAAATGCACCACATTCGTATAGGTACTGCTGAAGGATAAAAATAGAGCAACAAAAATATTCAAGGTCACATGGATTGTGTTGCAAGACACTGTTCCATTTGAATGTCACAAAAGAATTGGATATTGTCAAACCTAGGCAGGGTATATTGCTACATATATTTTGTAAAATACCAACTTCATAAGAATAATAAATGGTGTTGTACATCACAACTGGGGGGGCATGGGGTAGCTGTGCCCCCCAATATTTAGAGTGGGGGCTTAGCCAATATGTTTTTGTCAGTGAAAAAGTTGATGCATTTAGAGGTTAGTAATAATGTCCAACAGAACCCCCTCAAATGCGAAAAACCTCCAACACTACATACAGTCTACACACCTCCTGAATCGTAAAAAATCTCCAACAGCACCCTCGTCCCCAACCTTTAAAAATAATGTCTGACACCACTGGTGTAGTGAAGATCTGTCTCATCCCCCCAAAATTCAACTCATCCAAACGCCTAGTTTCATTATAATTATGTGCATGTTGTTAAAATAGATTTTCATCTAGACTACGCCTGCACATGTTCTATTTAAGGCAACAACATTGTATATCCGTGTTACAATGTTGTGCAGCAGGCCAAATGGCAGGGTTCCAAATTAATAAACCAAATCAGGTAGTAGCCTAAGGCTAAGTAGGCCTAATACTGAATTGCTGCATGCACTTGCCAAGTGGTGAGTGTTTTTGTTAAACGATACCAAATTATTTAATTTCATTTGAATAGTGACGTGTTATAGCATAATTGATGGGGACACTTATTCGGAATACGAATGAAAAATGTTGTACAACTTTGAACATATTTCAAATAAAAAATACTGCTTCAACCCAAAATTAGATGCTATTGTCAAAATGTGATGCAACTAATGTGATACACAACCAATTACAGAAACGTACAGTACCAAGTAAGTAATTTCCAGAACATGATTAATTACCAAGGTTTATTAAACAAAGACACATGTTAAAATTTCTGTAAATAAAAATTGTTTTATGAGTAGAATATCTGCATCAACGAACAACATTGTTGAGAGTATTATACACAGTGATGTTTATACGACCTCTGTATTGCGAAGGAAGTGGATTAGTGCAATATATACACTATAATATACTTTTTATTTTTACTATGGACATAGTGCATATTACATGTATGCTTTTTTGTCTGAAGTAAAGATTGATTGATTGATTGGCTGTGTCCAGCAGTGACAAGGTGTTTTCCTGGCAAGCAAAAGGGGCACTTGACTACATGTCCTCATGATCACCAGATGGCAGCACTTGCCAGACCATTTTAATATGTCTTGCACCTTGCCTGTGTAAACGCTGGTAACACAATACATGGTTTATTATACACAGTAGGGTACGTGTATATACCGTCTTTTCCTTTTTCGTTTTGAAATTGGCGAACGAAAAATGCAAACAATGTTCGTTTTTCGTTTTCATATTTGAAGTACGAAAAACGAAAACCCAATACAATCTACTATTCGCGGTATTTCTAACTCATGTTAGAAAAACGAAATAACGATAAAACAAACCGTTGTTCGTTTTCACTGCATCAGAAGGGAAAACGAAATACGACTGTTATTTACTAAGCCGTTTTGAAAACTACATAATGAAAATAGGAAAACGGTCCGTGTATAATCACGGTACCTACAGTTATTTACTAAACCGTTTTGAATACTACATACTGAAAATAGGAAAACGAGCCATTTTCCTATTTTCGTTTAGTAATGTTGAAATGGGTAAACGGTAAACCAGCAATTAATCAAACCCTTTGCCCATTTCCACTTTTGCAAAATGAACATAGGGAAACGATAAAACCGTAAATCAACTTTTTCCTATTTCTGTTTTGTTCACCACAAAAACTAATAACGGAGTGCTGCGCTATTACGCATGCGCAATGGAAGTGGGCATTTCGCATCAGTAACAAATTACCATAATCCTACACCAAATGCTCTATTAGTCCTGCAAAAAGTAACCGCTAGGGGAAATAGACACATGTAAACCTTATTATAAAAATTATTTAAAAAATTATAATAAATACACTTTGGTTTAAAAAAGACTTCAAGTCACACAGAAAATATTTTGATTTTGTTTTCATATTAACCACTACCTTAATGATTCCGTTTCTAAGCCTAAAGCAAGGCCAGCGAAAACGAGACATTTTCACTTGATCAACTTGTAATTTTTTTTTAACAAAATCTAATTTGTAGCCATTTTATTTGAAAGATCACCTACGATGTATTTTATTAAAACAAGGTTTCAAACTTGAATATTTGTATTTGTTCTGTTAACTTTAATATGAGTACGTTAAACGCCCAGCGATTTACGTTACACAATGACGCATAGTGAATTACCTGCCTTTATTATTTTAAGGATTTACTTCCCCTATTTGATACACATGTATATTGAGCAAGAGGACCTGATAGTATTGGTAGAATGTCATTTATATGTTCACCATGATTCACTGTTTGTTTATCTGTCCAACTTTCTTACAAGAATTTGGTGCATTCCAAAATTTTTGAGGAAATTCCATATGTCAGGGTGTTCCGATGTCCATCACACGAAGAAGAATGCAGCTATGTTTGCACAAACCATTGATATGCCTTATGCAGATGTTCCCAATATATTAGACACCATTGTATTGACACATTGGAATGTACTTAAATATGCTGCTCCTTCAAACATGCGACATGTTTTTGTAACGTAAATCGGAAGAAAGTAGAAAATAATAAAAAACGTCAAAAACAAAACATTTGTTTACGAAATAATCAAAGTTACTGTATATTATTTATTCACTGTGAGATAAAATCAAAAAGGTGAACAGGTTGCACATTATATTTCATAACACGATCTGTCTCCTTTCTTTCATAATGTGGATCTGTTGTCTTGTTTCTATCTCTAAGCTTTCTGGCGTTCAGCTGATGTTTTTGTCATGGTTCCTACAAACACAAACTAAATAATGCTTCAAAAACTGCACACGCATGTCCCCATAGCCCTATATCACGACATGATTATCAACATATTATTAATAGTATGTCAATTTTTGACAAACTTTGATTAGTCAAAAATTGACATAATATTAATAATAATGTTGCTAATCATGTCGTGCAATATTACATGGTTCCACCAATCTAAAAATAATACATAAAACATGTTAACATGTATCGAAGTCGCACGTCGTGTATACGAATTTCGATTTACGTTACAATTTACGTTACGTATTCAATACAGGTCTATTGAGCTGCACGTGTTCACATTTCATTCAATTTAATATCGCCAATCGAAGAATAAGTATCTCACACTAGAAATGCATAATACATTTGTTATCACTATATTTCCTCCGTTAACCTGAGTGAGTTATGCTTCAAGTCTCCTATTAGTTTACAGTGGGTAAAAATCCAAACATAAATTAAGAACCAATTATTCACACTAACACTACGACTAAACTTACCTAGTCACTCAACCGTGGACATGGTAAAATTGCATGGCAGTTTGCTACGCGTTTATACAAATATGTGTCGGCGTAAACGAAAATGGTGTAACGTAACTCAGTGTAACGTAAATTGGACAAATTCACGACTCAAACTCTCTACACTGTTTCAAGGAACGCCGGAGCGAATATACAGGTACATCCTGTACTTAGCTTTGATCAGAACAGCTTAGTTACATGTTTATTGTAAGATTATATTTCTTCAGGGATCAGACCAATCTGATCTGTCAGGTATGTGGTACTTTATGATGTATGTATGATGTATGCGTATGTAGCCATGCCTCATTTTTATAATCATTTATTTTTATAAAATTTTCACATGCGGTGAAACGGTGACAATTGTGTCGCCAGGGGTGTATCACGTATTGGATAACATGTGGGGCCCTGTGCATTTTACCTTGTTTGATCTTTAATCAACGAATCATTTCGCACTGTCCTAACCACCATAAAGCTGAACCCTGGAAATACTAACGCTAACCATGCAACAGCATCGTGGAACAGTATCAAATTGAAAGCAACACATATTTATTAATACCATAATACCTTAACACAAATAACAAAGTCATGGTTTAAAGCAACATATTCATGACCAATGGACATAACAGTAAATGTCACCGTGTGGAGAAAAACAGGAATAGGCGGTAATATGGCAAAAACCCAAGTTTGTATATAGTCGCCAATTAATTTATGTTTGGAGGCGATCCTGTGATTCTTGTGATTACGCTGTCCTGTTACTGTTTGAAAACATTGAAGTTTGCAAGTGTATCACTCTTTAAATTATTATTACCCAATCCTAAAATGTGTATAATTGGTAACAATCGTGACTTTTGTGTCACACCATGAATTATCAAGTCAGGCTAATGAAAATGTCACCATAGATCGGTCTAACTGAGACCTTTCAGGACATGTTTATATAAGTTTGCTCGTCTTGCTCGTTTTTCAAATGGGACAAAATGGGCGCAAGGAACCCAAAACGGCCAAAATGTCCAATTGACGCTTCCTAAGTTAGAAGCGCAACCATACAAAATCTGTGCTGTGCTGTTTATTTCTGAGTTGATGGTGCAACTGAGGTATGCCTTGAGAGTGCGCAGGGACAAAAAGCATGTTTAAAAATTAGAAATAAAAAATGACGGTGTATTTCTATTAAAAAAACTTGTTGCATGTCGAACGTCATTGGTATTTATTGGTTCACTACATTAATTTATTTTTTGTTATTGCTGGGTATTTCGACATGTATTCCTTTCTTACGTATTTAATGGAGGAATCCTGAAACAAATTAAGGATATAAATCTGAACCTGATGAAAATACAGCACATTAAAGTTTAACAAAAATGTAGTGTGACAATTTGACTGCGTGTCCAGCGTCATCAACGAAAAAAGGCTTCGTACAAAACCCTAGGAAACGTACACCGTGTTTTACGTTTTTCATGCCTACCCCCTGCGATAACTCCGTCAATGACAGTACTAATATCACGACGAAAACGCTCAACGCCCCTTGATCCAATAATATGGTCAATGTATCAGTTGACGATGACTCTGTCTAAACGTCGCCCCACACCTATCTCATGATGACCGGGATAAATTGTTCTTCCACGCAATATATAATATGTATAAAGAATAAAATAGATGCACAGTCATTGTAACTTTATGATGTTCGCAGAATTGCAAAAGTTCGAATATTCATAGTTTGAGGGGTGACCTTGTTTGACCTTAGCTCCATACTTACGATACCAGGTAACAGCTCCACATCGTACGTCATTTTAAAGGAGCAAATCAATAATTGTATGACTGTTTTTAATACTTGGGTAGGCCTAATTCAGAACACCACCTTTTTGGCACCAGTAATTTGAAACTCCGCCGTGGGCGGTCCTAAGCCCGGGTGAGAAAGGAGGAGGGTTGAGCGTGAGGCTAGCACTCCCACCTCGTAAAAACTACTTGCTGCAGAAACGTCGACAACAGAATTTACAGAGAATACATGCCTGGAAGAGGAAGGGTCTTCATCTCGAGGACCTATGACGCCATGTGGTGAAAGCCGAGAGAACACGGAAACCACAGGGCCGAGCACCCTTCTTTCGACCAAGCAAATTAATATGGGAACATGGAACGTGAGGACCATGTACCAGACAGGAAGGACAGCACAAGTAGCAGTGAGGACCATGTACCAGACAGGAAAGACAGCACAAGTAGCAGTGAGGACCATGTACCAGGCAGGAAAGACAGCACAAGTAGCAGTGAGGACCATGTACCAGGCAGGAAAGACAGCACAAGTAGCAGTGAGGACCATGTACCAGACAGGAAGGACAGCACAAGTAGCAGTGAGGACCATGTACCAGACAGGAAAGACAGCACAAGTAGCAGTGAGGACCATGTACCAGGCAGGAAAGACAGCACAAGTAGCAGTGAGGACCATGTACCAGACAGGAAAGACAGCACAAGTAGCAGCGGAAATGAAAAACTACAACATTGCACTGCTGGGAATCAGCGAGACAAGATGGACACAGTCAGAACAGAGAAGGATACCTACAGAAGAGATGTTACTCTTCTCGGGACATAAAGAAGACGATGCTACTGAAGGTGTAGCACTCATGCTATCAACACCGGCACAGAGGGCGTTGATAGGAAGCGCATGGACCGAGAATCATCACAGCATCCTTCAGAACAAAATAAAAAAGAAAACGCAGATGAATGTCATAGAGTGCTATGCGCCAACGAACGGAAGTGATGAAAAAACCAAAGACTAGTTCTACAGCAGACTACAAAGCATCTTGAACAAGTACCGAGAAAAGGATGTGACCATCCTTATGGGAGATTTCAATGCGAAGATTGGAATGGACAACGACGGATATGAAGAAGTGATGGGAACCCATGGAGTTGGAGAGGTGAACGAGAATGGAGAGAGATTTGCGGACACATGTGCATTGAACAAGGTTGTCATCGGAGGCAGCATTTTCACACACAAAAGGATACACAAGACTACATGGGTGTCACCCGATCACGTGACAGAGAACCAGATAGATCACATCTGCATAGGCAAGAGATTCAGGAGGTCACTTCAAGATGTAAGAGTGTACGACACCACCAGGAAATTATCAGGCAATAAGAGCAAGCCAGAACGACCAGTTAAAGACAAGGAAGGAAAGATCATCACAGGAACTGAGCAACAGCTCAACAGATGGACTGAACATTTTGTAGAACCTTTGAACAGACCTGCCCCACTGGACCCCCCAGACATACAGCCAGCAGAAACAGACCTACCTATCAAGTGTGACAAGCTTAACAAGGAAGAAATCAGGAGGGCCATAAAGCAGCTGAAGAATAACAAAGCAACAGGACCGGACAAGATTCCGGCAGACGCACTCAAGGCAGATACAGACATCTCTGTGGAACTACTGTACCCTCTCTTTGGAAAGATCTGGAAAAAAGAAGAGGTGCCATCAGAGAGAGAGAGAGGGGTACCTCAAAAAACTCCCCAAGAAAGGAGACCAGCAACTGTTCCGACTACAGAGGAATCACACTTCTGGCAGTGCCAGGGAAAGTGTTCAACAGGATCATCTTGGAGAGCATGAAAGATGCAGTCGACCCACTGCTGAGAGATCAGCAATCTGGATTCAGCCCGAACAGGTCATGCGTAGATCAGATCGCAACACTGCGCATCATAGTAGAGCAATCCTTGGAGTGGAACTCCTCGCTCTACATCAGCTTCGTTGACTACGAAAAGGCGTTTGACAGCGTAGACAGGGAGACTCTATGGAAACTACTACGACATTATGGCATACCAGCCAAACTGGTCAACCTGATTAAGAACAGTTATGGAGGAACAGGCTGCAGAGTAATCCATGGAGGACAGCAAACGAACCGTTTCGAAGTGAAGACCGGAGTTAGACAAGGCTACTGAAGACATGCACAACCCAGATAAGAAATGGAATCCAGTGGCCACTGTGGACACAACTGGAAGATTTGGACTTTGCCGACGATCTAGCACTGTTGTCCCACAGCCACCAGCAGATGCAGGAGAAGACCACTGAACTGGCAGCCATCTCCTCAAAAGTGGGCCTCAGCATACATAAAGGAAAGACAAAGGTCTTCAAGGTTAATACAGCCAGCACTGAGCCAGTCACACTGGAAGGGAGTGCACTTGAAGGGGTAGAGGCCTTCACATACCTGGGTAGCATCACCGACAAGCAGGGTGGCACAGACGCGGAGGTTAGAGCAAGGATTGGCAAGGCGAGAGGAGCATTTATACAGCTCCAAAGTGTTGTCATTACACACGAAGATCCGACTGTTTAACTCCAACGTGAAGTCAGTCCTACTGTATGGAGCAGAGACATGGAGGACAACTAACACCACCACCAAGAAAGTACAGACCTTCATCAACAACTGTCTAAGAAGAATCCTCCAGATCCGCTGGCCAGACACCATCTGCAACATTGACTTGTGGAGGAGGACACACCAACTGTCTGCCGAAGATGAAATAAGAAGAAGACGATGGGGATGGATTGGTCACACGCTCCGGAAACCAGCATCAGCTATCACCAGACAGGCTCTGACATGGAACCTACAAGGCATGAGAAAAAAGGTCGTCCAAAGAACACGTGGCGAAGGGACCTCCAGGCGGACACGAAGAAGACAGGACACACTTGGAGACAGCTTGAAACAAGAGCCCAGGACAGAGGACTCTGGAGAGCTGTTGTCGATGGCCTATGCCCCAGGAGGGACGATGGGCACAAGTAAGTAAGTAAGTAATTTCAGACACAATAAGGCTCATACAATACGCATAACTATAACTCTTTACAATACAAAAATACAGGTACTTAGCTTTGATCAGAACAATTTAAATTCATGCTTATTGTAAGTATATAGCTTCAGGTATCAGATCAACCCTTTCGAAAAAAATTATAGCGTGAACATATTGGCCACTTTTATGGTCATTGTTCCAAATAGTGTACAAATAGGTTTGTAGCAGGACCAAAAATAAATGTTTGATTCTAAACAATTAAGCAAAATTTTATTATTATACATATAAATAAAGAGGCATATGTTGTTTATAAATAGTTCAATGTAATATGTGTTACTTTTGTTATGACAATTACTTGAAGTCAAACTTGATCTTCATCGCGGGTCCAGTGTCATGGATGAAAAGTTATTATACTACCTACAATTTGAGCATATAAAATTACATGTAAATGGAAAAATATTCTTGAATCATCTAGTATATATGCCGTTTATATTGGAAACATTTGTTCCCGTCATGGTTACTTTGGTGATAGTTTTAGCCCAGTGTTGTTTCTTGGAAATGCACACATACTGCGCCAGCCGAGATAGCAGCGGAAAAGTTAAAGCGGCGAAATAATGTTAACAGCACCCCCTCCCCGTCTTCCGATGTCACAGTCGAGCCAACCGAGACAGGACAGCAACAAGGAATTAAGATGTGAAGATATGCGGCGGCCAAAATTCTTTAGTGGTGCTGAAGCTCCATTAGCCCCCCAATATGAATTTCGTTCCCGCGTCACTATATATATATATATGTATGTATATATATATATATATGTATGTATGTATATATATATATATAATATATATATATATATTGCCCTATTGCACAAGAATGTTTGTAGACATTGTGTTTTCTCACGTGTCACATGCTCGCGTAATATAGCCATACCCCCAGTAAGGGTTTGTAGAACTATCCCAAGCACACTTGCTGTATCCGCTTTACGTACTTGCCATCTGACAGGACAATGGCCATTCGTCGCTACTCGGCAACATAACTGTGTTTTTTTTCCAATCATTTCAAGTAATCATCTAAAACCTTGTTACGGCCCACAAATGCATTGGCGGGCTCACCAAAAATATAACCAATAGCACCCCTTTGAGGGTCTCCAAAATCGTCCAATAGCACCCCTTTCGATTTTCTTGAAACTTCCCATTACACAACCCTCCCTTGAATTGAAGCTCATCAGTTTTCAGCCTTGACACTCACCAAAACAACAAAAAGCACCATTTCCTCAACTATTGGGGGCTAATCCAATCTCGAGCACCACGCAAAATGTTGGGGGGCTCGTCCCCTCTAACCACCCCCGGTTCTGACGCATTAGAAATGGCATGTGGAAGCTTAGTATAATGTAAAGGTAATGACTAATTGTTACAGTTATTAATATTTTTGCATGCAAGAAAGCACCTTGTCACAACTGCGTATTCAGAGACATCACGTGTCCAGCGTCACCACCAAGTTTAATGTTTATATTTCTTCAAACATGCGTATCAAATTCGCCCAAATTACATTCTACAGGTATACTAGCTTTTTTATCTTCTTTTCCAAACTTACAACTTACCTCTGGTCAACTTGGTTTGTCCAGCGTCACCAAGCAACTTGGACATCTGAGTCTCTCGCAGGACAATTTACTCTTACATATCAACGCCATTATTATTGCTTATTGATGTGTTCACACATAATTTCTTATAAAACTAATATCGCTGTAAATAGTATCGCGTTTTTTATTTACCGTATTCACGTTCGTTTGTGGTACAATTTCCTCTAAATTGTGTAAACATCGGTCCACTGCTCGCAAAATATATTGTCTAAGAGTCGCAAAAGGTTTATCTTCATGTAGGCGTCAGACTCTGACTCATTGACCATATTAATGGATCAAGGCACTTTGAGCAGTATTTTTGTTCAGTTTTCGTTATGATATTAGTACTGCCATCGAGGGAGTTACCGCAGGGAGTAGCTGGTAGGCATGAAACACGTAAATAAATTGTGTACGCTTTCTAGGTTTTTGTACGTAGCCTTTTCCGTTGTTGACGCTGCACACGGAGTAAAAATGCCACACTACATTTGTTTAAACTTTAATGTGCTGTGTTTTCATCAGATTAAGATTTAACTCCATCATATGTTTCATCATTCCCTCGTTAACTCTGTAAGAAAAGAATACATGTCGAAATACCCAACAAAAAAAAAAAAAAATTAATGTATATATGTTAATATCGATGACGTTGGACACGCAACAAGTGGTCTTTATAAAAAATACAGTCATTTGTTTTCATTCATTTTTAAACATTATTTTTGTTTCTGTACACTCTCAAAGCACACCTCATTTGTACTACGAACTCAGAAATAAAAATACAGCACTGATTTCGTATGGTAGCGCTGCTAACTTTCGAAACATCAATTGAACATGTCATTTTGGCCGTGTTGGGCTCCTTGGGCCAACTTTGTCCCATTTAAAAAATTAACAAGACGTGTAAATTTACATAAATATGTCCTGAAAGGTCTAAGTGAGACCAATCTATGGTGAAATTATCGTTAGCCTGATTTTATCATTCATGATGTGAGTGACAGAAGTCACGATTGTTACCAATTGTATACATTGTAGGATTGCGTAGCTATAATTTTAAGTGTGATACATTTGCAAACTTCCACTTTTTCAAACAGCAACAGGACAGCGTGATCACAGGAAAATGTGCGTTATATGCGTACGACCAACTCCAGTCACACATTAATTGGCGGCTAAATATAAACTTGTTTTTTCACACCCATCTGTCTTATTTGTTTTCAAGGTAGAGACACCTTAGTAGCTTCCAGTACTATTTAAATAAGTATATATATGTTGCTGCCAGTCGCAAAATACTATTTATGTAGAAGAATTAATTAAAAATGAATTATATTTTGTATATGCGCGTGCCACATTAAAATACGCAGGTAAAACATTAGGAGGAATCACAATGCCTTATTACCGCCTATTCCTGTTTTTCTCCACACTGATATTTACTGTTATGTCCATTGCACTTTGTTATTTTTATTAAGATATTATGGTATTAATAAATATATGTTACGTTCAATTTAACTCTGTTTCACGATGCTGTTGGTTATAGTATTTCCAGGGTTCAGTTTTATGGTGGTTAGGATATTATTCGTTGATTAAAGATCAAACAAGGTAAATTTACACGCACAGGGTCCCACATGTTATCCAATACGTGATACACCCCTGGCGACACAGTTGTCATCGTTTCACCGTATGTGAGAATGTTATAAAAATAAAGTATTATAATATTATAGAAGTGAGGCATGGCTACATATAGTCCGGCAGTTAAACGCCCTTTTGAAGGTGGACCGTGCGTTAGGGTCCGCACGATATTTTCTTGCATTTTCGTGACCTTCTAACCTTCTAGATCAATAATCCGACGGGTGCCACTCAGGCACCTTTGAGTGTTTTGTATAAACTCATTAATATGCAAATTAGTCATCGCCTTTAAAATATATACTACTTTTCTGAATATCTCGAATTGTAAACATTCAAACTGATGTGTCCAAAGCATGTTTTCAGGGTATCTGGGCATGATTACGTCAGTGAACCAATCATAGTATGCATATTTGTCGCATGAATATGCAAATTATCTCTGACCAATATAACTTCATGATATTCGTTTATATCTCCTCAAAAGGCGAGCGATAGACACTACTTAATGGACAGACTTAAATGCCCCCCTCCCCATACAAAAATCCAAATTGTATACCTTAGATATCTCCATCATAACGAGGCCTATCGTAGAAGTAGTTTCAGATGATGGAGTTTGTGTGGAGCGGCAACCAAACAGTGTCACCGTCATGCGATAAATGTTCGAAATTGCACCATCCCGCAAACGTTATACAATACCAATGGTGGCTTATAGCCTATCTACGTTACCTACTTACCCATGACCGTGTGATACACATTTTGAAAGCCTACTGTCTCCCCTTAAATACAGGATACCACGGGGAGCTATCAAGTGGTGCAGTAAGTGTGGAATGAAGGTCAAGCAAGGTCATCACCAAGTGATGAGTGCTCAGAACTGCGCCATTCCGCAAACGTTGTACAATTACAATGTTTGCATAATTATCTACTTTGTCTACCTACACAGGGACATGTAATACACCTATGCGTATTGTATCCCTGTCAAAATGATTGGCATGGAATTGTAAAGTGGTTGTCTAACTGTGGGGTGAAGGTTGAACAAAGTCACCATCAAAAGATACATGAAATTGTGCCATTCCGCAAATCGTAGGTGATGTTATTCTTCTACGGCATTTTTGCATCACCCATGGGATGAGAAAATAGATGATGATCGATGCCACCCTCAATTTTGAATTTTAATGTAATTTTGTGGATCACAAACTCAATCTTGTGTCAAAATTAACTGATATGTTCTTGTGCATATGACAGCCTCTTCACGTCCTATGTCCACCCCATCCATCTGGAGTGGGCGTCTGCTGATGAACCAGTTGACTGGTCAACCAAATAAAAGCTTGTTACACTCTGAATGCTGCTAAAGAGCATCCGGGGTTACTGGAATATCTTAGTGATATTATTCTTTTGGCAGAATATCTTTTTTTATTGCCTCGATAACGGATATCACGCACGCGGCAACTATATTTACAAAGAGCAATGGCGATGCGTTCCAGGAGTTGAAATGTCGCGAAACAAGATCCAAATGGATGTGTGAATGCTGTGGTTCCTTCGTGGTATGAAATTTGGGTTTCCCATTCTATTGACAACTGGCAATGAAGTGACAGGTATTTTGTCAGAGCATGATGGATGCTGTGGCCATTATGGTGAATAACGTTATTATCTGTCCAAAAGCCTATCCAAATATATGCAGCTGGATATAAACATCGGAAACACATAGCGAATAATGCATGGTTTTGATCCCTTTTCCACAAAGCATTTTGCACAAGGCTCAACAGTTGCATGCCAGGTTCTTCAAGGTCTTAATGGATGTAGCATGTCATAGTTGTACCTAGTGACGACGGCTGAGGTGTCTGAAGTGTTAAACATTTCCTTTCAACCTAGATAGTGGAGCTTTGCAAACTTAATGGAGAGAAATGCAAATTTGCGATGAAAGTATTTCCAGTTTATTGGCACATTGTTGTCCAATGTTACTTTCCTCAGAATCCCATTACCACGCTTCTCTCTTGTGAATTATTTGACCCAGCTGGCGAGGTACGTGTCCCGGTCGACGCCAATATTATTGGAGTGATTTAAGTGCTTCAAAATGTGCGGAACGAAAATGTCTGCATACTCATCATTTATCATCAAACGTGGTGATGTTGGTTGATGCATCTTTTAACAGTGACCTTCAACCTTCATTTTCAACCTTCATTCCTCACTTAGACCACCACTTTACAACTCTTTGCCTTGCCTCATTTTGATGGGGATACATATAGATGTATAACATGGCCTAGTGTAGATAGACAAAGTAGATATGCAAACACTGTAATTGCACAACGTTTGCGGAATGGCGCAGTTTTGAACATTCATCATTTGGTGGTGTCTTTGCTTGACATTCACTCCACACTTACTGCACCACTTGATAGCTCCCCATGGTATCCCGTATTTACGGCCAGATAGTAGGATTTAGAAAGGTGTATGACGTGGCCATTGTAGTGTTCAACTCTGTATAGTTCAATTACTGACTAACTGAGTGACTAGTATCGCCACCTAGCGTATCGAGTTAGACTGAAGATCCGGGATAACTACATCCGGGCGGTTACAGTAAATAAACGTTTTCTCAAAGCTCTCAATAAACAGACTTAAAACATCATATTTGGCGACGAGTGATGCAGGTGTGAACTTCGTAACAAAGTTAAGTACTGCAATAATGTCCGATCTGCTAACGTATCCACACTTCGATGTTAGTGCAAGCGGTGACGTCGCAATTCGCTGGACCAAATGGGTCGCTCGCTTCGAAAATCTCATGACGGCGTGCAACATCACGGACGACACACGTCAACGCGCACTACTGCTTCATTATGCGGGTGAATAAACGCACGATATCTTCGACACGCTGCCTGTCGTCGCTGGTGACGATGACGAAAACGAACTTGACAAAGCAGTCAAAGCACTCACAACACACTTCGCTCCAAAGAGAAACCGCGAGTATGAAGTCTACAAGTTCAGACAGGCAATGCAGGAGAAGGGGGAAAACATCACCGCGTACTACACGAGGCTGACGCAGCTTGCAAAAACGTGTGAGTTCTCCGATATCGACAGAGAAATCATGAGCCAGATCGTACAGAACTGCGAGTTTAGTCGGCTTCGACGGAAGGCACTAAGTGACCCCGACATGACATTGACCAAACTGGTGGATGTCGCAAAGGTCGTGGAACTGTCCGAGATGCAAGCCAAGGACATAGAACGCGTCAATCACAACAGTCAGTCGGTGTCTGTCAACAAGATGTCAACCCACAAACCCAAACAATCACAGTGGGTTACGAAACCGAAGGACGAGAATAACGTGTGCCGCAACTGTGCGCAGACATGGCCGCACCCTGGAGGGAGATCGTCCTGCCCTGCCGCTGGGAAGGAGTGTATGAACTGTCACACGATGAATCACTTCGCTTC
This sequence comes from Escarpia spicata, assembly GCA_963995525.1. Taxonomy (NCBI): domain Eukaryota; kingdom Metazoa; phylum Annelida; class Polychaeta; order Sabellida; family Siboglinidae; genus Escarpia; species Escarpia spicata. Next base: position 25,887,716 of record OZ023211.1, read on the forward strand.
ATGCTGCCTGTCTAGACCAACAACGCGCAGACCGACGAAAACGGAGAAACGTAAACAGAACACGCATAAACCACAGATACGAGGTGTACACATCGTTGCGACTGAAGACAGTTCGAGTGATGACGCGTGTGTCTACAAACTATCACTGTGCAACGTCGGTGTCAACAAACGCGATGCACGTCCACACTTCTTTGTCAATGTCAACGGCCACGAACTGAACGTCATTGCTGACTCGGGAGCTGAAATCAACATCATCGATGAATGGGACTACGCCACGATGACACCGCAACCGCAGCTGAGCCGCGATGACACGAAGAGCTTCCCGTACGGATCTGCAAAGCCACTTCCTGTCAAGGGTATCTTCACGGCCACTGTGAAATCTGCAACACAACAAAGTGATGAACTGTTCTATGTTGTAGCGGTCTCAGGTGGCTCACTTCTAGGATGGAAGACGTCAAAGCGACTTCATCTGGTACGAGTCGTGCAACCGCTATCGACCAACCAGCCACAGGCTACAGCTATCGATCGCTTAGTCTCCGAGTATGACGACCTTTTCCAAGGTCTCGGTCAACTAAAGGATTTCAAAGTGAAATTACACGTCGACGAGACGGTGCAACCTGTTGCGCAACCACACAGGAGGATCCCGTTTCACGTCAGGCAGCAACTGGAACAGGAGTTGAAGCGAGACGAGGAACTCGGCGTCATCGAGCGCGTCGAGGGGGCAACGCCCTGGGTATCGCCATTGGTCGTAGTACCGAAACCGAAAAGTGAAGGTCAGATCCGGGTGTGTGTCGACATGCGCCAAGCGAATCAGGCGATCACGCGAGAACGTCACATCACGCCGACCATCAACGAGCTTGTAAACGACCTGAACGGTGCAGCTGTGTTCAGCAAACTCGATTTGAACCAAGGCTACAATCAGCTGGAACTCGAACCGTCATCGCGACCTATCACCACTTTCTCCACGCACATCGGTCTGTGGAGATATAAACGTCTCAATTTCGGTGTATCTAGTGCAGCCGAAGTGTTCCAGAATGCCATTCGCGAAACACTAAGTGGCATATCCGGTGCGATCAACATCAGCGATGACATTCTCGTGTTCGGCGCAACGCAGAAGGAGCACGATCAACACCTGAAGGCGACGTTCCAACGACTGCGCGAACATGGTCTCACGCTGAACAAAAAGAAATGCTCTTACAACAAGGGCACGCTTGAGTTCTTCGGGTATGTCTTCTCCCGAGGAGGACTCTCTGCTGATCCAAAGAAGGTGTCAGCGACGATCCAGAATCTCGACACTCCGTCAGACGCAACGCAGGTCAGAAGTCTTCTCGGCATGTCCAACTTCTGTGCGAGATTCATCCCCGGTTACGCGACGATGACGCAACCTCTACGAGAGTTGACGAAGAAAGATGCGCTTTGGAACTGGACGGATGAGTGCAGCACGTCTCTCGCCTCTATACGTCAATCGCTATCGAAGGCGCCGGTGCTGGCGTACTTTGATGAGCGAAAGAAAACGGCAATCTACATGGACGCCAGTCCTGTCGGCCTTGGCGCAATCCTCACACAGAGTGCCGAGTCAGACGAGCGTGTCATCGCGTACGGCAGTCGTGCGCTAACCGCCGTGGAACAGAGGTACTCCCAGACCGAACGCGAGGCGCTTGCCGTCGTTTGGGCCTGTGAACACTTTCACCTATACGTCTACGGTCAACCGGTCGTGGTATTCACTGACCACAAACCGCTAGTGTCGATCTACGGCAACCCAAAGTCTCAACCAACAGCACGCATCGAGCGGTGGGCAATCAGGCTGCAGCCCTACAACGCCACCGTGGTCTACCGTCCGGGGTCAGATAACCCTGCAGACTTCTTGTCACGACACCCATGCCAACAAACGCGTCAGACTTCCCGTGAAGAGAAGGTCGCTGAGGAGTTCATCGATTACATCTCGATCAACTCCGTGCCGAAAGCGATGTCGATCGAACAAGTGCGATGCGCAACAATGGCTGACGCGACACTACAAGCTGTAGTGCAAACCCTAGGCACTGGAAAATGGCAGCAAAACTTGTCAGACAAGGTAGACGTCGAGTCGTACAAGTCCTACCAAATGCTGAAGAACGAGCTGACGACCACAGTTGACGGTGACACCATTCTTCGTGGTCATCGGTTGGCCATCCCCGCAACACTGCAGAAATGCGCGGTCGACCTTGCCCACGAAGGTCATCAGGGAATCGTGAAGACAAAAGCATTGCTGCGAGAAAAGATTTGGTTCCCCGGCATCGACAAGATGGTCGAACGTCGTGTAAAATCATGCATTGCGTGTCAGGCGTCTGTGCCAGAGGTCAAACGTGAACCTTTGCAGATGAGTCCACTACCCACAGCGCCCTGGACAGAAATCAGCGCAGATTTCGCAGAACTACCCATGGGACAATACTTGCTGGTCCTAATGGACGATTACTCAAGATTCCCGATCGTTGAAATTGTATCGTCAACATCGGCAAACGTGGTGATCCCTCGTTTGGACAAAGTATTGTCAGTGTATGGTACGCCCGACACACTTCGAACGGACAACGGTCCACCGTTTAAAAGTCGTGACTTTGCAAACTTTGCTTCAGATCTCGGTTTCCGCCACAGGAAGATCACTCCGTACTGGCCGCGAGCGAACGCCGAAGTCGAGCGTTTCATGCGAACGGTGAAGAAAGTCATCAAAACATCTATCTGTGAGCAGAAAGACTGGAGAGCCGAGATGAATCGGTTCCTTCGCAACTATCGCGCAACTCCACATGCGACAACCGGATCTCCTCCAGCAACACTTCTACACGGATGGATGAAGGTCAAGTTGCCACAAACGACACCCGAGCCGTTCAACAGGAAGGACGTACAACAACGCGACCAGAACAACAAAGCGAAGATGAAACGTGCAGCTGACGACAAAGCGTACGTCAAGCCGTCGACCATCAAGGAAGGTGACGCGGTCATCATCAAACCGCCGATGAGGAGGCGCAAAATCGACCCAGTGTATGATCCACGTCCGCACCACGTCACACACGTCAAAGGTTCCATGGTCACTGCGCAGCGTGGAACGCATCGAGTGACACGAAATTCGTCATTCTTCAAACACGTCACGAGCGACGTAGTCGAATCGGAAGATGAGTCGAGCTGGGATGATGACATCAGCACCGGTGACATCGGTGACGCCGAAGATCAGCAAATCCTGCATGATGACGTCGACGAGATGCCTCGCTATCCAGCTCGCATGCGCAATCGCCCGCGACATCTCGACGACTACGATGTGTACTAATTCGTATCACTAATATAATAATGCCTTGTCATACAGACACTACCCATAACAATGTTGTAGTCTGGCTAGTAATTTTTTCCATGCAAGGACACTATGTAATCGGGCCTATGCATTTTTACTAATGTGTTTTTTTCTGAACGCTGTATCTTTTATCCAGTTTGGGGAGGGATGTAGTGTTCAACTCTGTATAGTTCAATTACTGACTAACTGAGTGACTAGTATCGCCACCTAGCGTATCGAGTTAGACTGAAGATCCGGGATAACTACATCCGGGCGGTTACAGTAAATAAACGTTTTCTCAAAGCTCTCAATAAACAGACTCAAAACATCCTAGCTATGAATGGATAGGTAACGTATATAAGCCACCATTGGTTTTATATAACGTTTACGGGATGGCATAATTTCGAACATCTATTTCTTGACGGCGATACTGTTTTATCGTTGCTCCACACAAACTCCACCAACTAACACCTCCAAGTCATATCACATTTTGACGAGAAGAAAGTGTTCTTTCACAATGTGTATAACATGTCCATAGAAACGAAGCAGATACAGAATTATTGTAATTTTATGAAGTGTTCCATATTGCAGAAGTTCGAATATTCATAATTTCACGGTGACTTTGACCTTAGCTCCACATTTACTATTCCGGGTAACTTATCTCCGTGTTGTATCTCATTGTGACGGGGAGATAATAAGCTTTCCAACAATATATGACATACCCATTTTGTTTTTAAATAAAGTATATGTGCAATCATTGTAATTTTAATACGGAAGCGCACAATTTCGAAAAATTGTCATTTGATGGTGACCTTGTTTGACCTTGGTGTCACGCTTACTGCATCACTTGGCAGTTTTAAGACAGACCTCGTTGTGATAGTGATATCTTGGGCTTTCAAATGATATACCATTTGGGCGTTAGACAGTACCTACCGCTTGCCTATTGTGGTTATACACACGACAAGTGTGAGGTTATATTGGTCAGAGCTAATTTGCATATTCATGTAACACATTTGCATACCATGATTTGTTCACTGACGTAATAATAACAAGAAACCATGAAAACATTCGTTTGGACACCTTATTTTGATTGATTGTTTTGGATGTTTACTATTCGATATATTCAGGAAAACAGTATTTATTTTAATGAATATAACTAATTTGCATATTAATGGGTTGATACAAAAATGCTCAAGAGTGCCTGTCGGATTATTATTTAGAGGTGTAGAAGGTCATGAAAAAAAAAAAAGCATCGTGCGGACCCTAATGTACGCTTCACTGGCTAACGCCCGGACTAATACGCATGCACATCATAAATAATAATACAATGATAATATTTTATTTTATTAAGCGCCACATCCAATATTGTTCACAGCGCTTTACAACAATATACAGGTGTATGTTAAAAATAATGCATTTGAATAAAACAATAGTTGTTATATCATAGAAAAAATGAACTGATAATAATAGTAATTAAAACAATAAATATAGTAGAAAAAAAGTAGAAAAGGAATGTGATGTAAAATATCATAAAATAAAATAGTTAAGATCATATTTTTTTTAAATAAATAAACTAAAATTAATGTAAACATCAATAAATTAGGCAAAAAAGTATACGAAAAGTAAATAAATAGATAAATAAATAAACGTTAAACATCAATCAGCTATGGTAAAACAGTGTTGGTAAGGGTCCGAGTTACATATACGCTGCAGTGAACAGGTGAGTCTTCAACACAGATTTAAATGATTCCAGTGATGTTTTGCTAGTAACACTTTAACAAGATTTAACAAGATTGCCACCCAGAGTATTAACTCTAGGTGGCAGGTGGACAAGGAAGCCCCTTGGCTTATCGAGAGTCCGACCCTTTTATTTATGTGTATCCCGCCAGTCTGAGGTATGTGTCGATTTAATTTTTAAACATATTCACGCTACTAGCACCCACACAATCAGCAGGTAATATGTTCCATTCATTTACAATCCTTTGTGAAAATGAAAACTTTCTTATATCCAATCTACTCTGCTCTTTTGCTGATGTAAGTTCATGTCCTCTAGTCCTTCTATCTTTCTTAACTGAGAACAAAATATTTCTATCAATATTTCCATAACCCTTCAATATTTTAAACACTTCTATCTGATCTCCTCTCAATCTCCTGGTCTCTAGTGTTGTTAAACCGCATTTTTTTGGCGTATTTCGTAACTAAGATCCCTCAGTTTTGGTATCATTTTAGTTGCTCTCCTCTGCACTCTTTCTAGCATATCTATGTCCTTCCTGCGATATGGCCTCCACGCTTGAATACAATATTCTAAATGAGGCCTAACTATTGTTTTGTACAGCGGTATTATTAACTCTTTTTCCTTATACGTTATGTTTCGCCTAATTAATCCAAGGATTTGATTTCCCTTTGAAGCTGCAATTCCGCACTGCTCTGAAACCTTCATATTAGTACTCTAATGGTTAACCCTAAGTCCTTTTCTTTTACAGTAGTACTTAGTACAGTACTCCCCATTGTATATTCTACCTCTTCGTTCCCATGTCCTGTGTGGAGGCATTTACATTTCCAAAAATTGAACAGCATTTGCCACTTTTCAGACCATTTGATCAACCTGTCAAGATCATCTTGTAAATGCTGTCTATCTCCATCACTTTTTTTTTATCCTTCTAAACACTTTTGTATCATCCGCAAATTTCAACACCTTGCTTGTTATTTCATCATCCAATCATTGATATATATTAAGAATAATATAGGTCCTAATACTGATCCCTGTGGTACCCCACTCAATACCGATTTCCAGTTTGAAGCCTCCCCATCAACTACTACACGTTGTCTTCTGTCAATCAGCCATTGTTCTATCCAGTTTATTATACCATTTCCTATGCCATGGGCCTTTAGTTTAAGCAGTAATCTTTGATGTGGTACTTTGTCGACAGCTTTTTGAAAATCTAAGTAGACAATATCTACTGGTGATTCCTCATCTACCCACTTAATGATGTCTTCAAAAAAAACATAACATATTTGTTAAGCATGACCTCGCTTTAAAAAACCGATGTTGAGATGGGTTTATCAAGTTTTGTTTAACAAGAAAATCCACCATGTGAACTTTAATTAGTCTTTCTAATAATTTACAAATCACTGATGTTAAACTCACTGGTCTATAGTTCTCTGACTTGTTTCTCGAACCTTTTTTGAATAACGGTATAATGTTTGCTTCTTTCCATTCTAAAGGAACCACTCCTTCTTCTAATGACAAGTTGAAAACTGTTGCAAGCGGTATCCTAATTTGTTCTACAATTTCCAATAATAGTTTGGGTGGAATACCATCCACTCCAGGTGATTTATTATCCTTCATAGACCTTATTTTATTAGCTACCATTTCCGGGGTTACAATTAATTGTCCTAAATAGTCTGAATCTGCCCCCTTGAACTTAGCCTCTGGTACTGGCAGTGAACTAATATCTTCCCTGGTAAACACTGAACTAAAGTATTCATTCAGGTCTTCTGCCATTAAGAATCCCTCTGATATTATATTTTCAGCACTATCTTCTAGAGGACCGACCTTATCTTGAACTTTCTGTTTGCTTCGAACATACGCATACAAACTCTTGCTGTCATGTTTTATATTAATAGCTAATTGTTGTTCATAGCTTCTCTTTGAATTTCTAATTTCAGCTGTAGCTTGGTTAAGTGCTTCTTTATAACTGTTGTAGTCACTTGACGGCAGAGCGTTCCACACTGCTGCCGCTGCGTGAGCAAATGTACAGTCACCGGCTCTGCTGCGTGTTCTCGGAACAACTAGTGCGTTCGAGTCAGCAGACCGAATACGTCTGGCTGGCATGTAGACACGCACGAGGTTCTGCATGTAGAGAGGCGAGAGGTCTTCGTGCAGCGCCTTGTACGTAAGAACAGCGATCTTGAATGCAATGCGCTGTTAGGTAGCCAGTGCACTTCGCGAAGAATAGGGGTCGCACTTTCACAACGAGCCTGTCGAGTAATAAGGCGAGCGGCAACGTTCTGGAGTCGCTGCAATCGACCGATGTTATTGGTTGAGGTACCGAGAGTTCCAGTAGTCCAGACGGGATGTAATCATGGCATTGATTACCCGTTCCGCTGTCCGTTGAGTGAGGTAACGGTGAATCAACCCGACGTTGCGCAGGTGCAGCGAGCAAGTGCTGGTAGTACGTGACACTTGCATAGTCATATCCAGGTGTCTATCAAGGTGGACGCCGAGATTTCTAACACGGTCAGTTGCACAGATTTCATTTGTCCCGACGCGCACACGGAGCCCACTTACAATGGCAGAAGCTGATTTGGGGACTACCGGTAGAATTTCTGTTTTCGTGTCATTCATGAGCAGATAATTCCAAGTCATCCACTCCTTCACGTCATCAATACATCGCTCGATCCGAGAAGATGCATCCAGGTCGAAGTGACAGAACAGTTGTAGATCATCGGCGTAGTGGTAATATCTTAAGTCGTGTTTGTGAATGATATCACCGATCGGCTGCACATATAGCGAACATAATAGTGGTCCCAACACTGACCCTTGCGGCACCCCCGTTAACAAAGTCGTCTCGCTGGATAACACGCGGTCGATGACGACACTCTGCTTGCGATTACTTAGGTAAGATTCCAACCAGTGGAGAACCACTCCGGTGATGCCATAGCGTCGTTGTAGGCGATCCAGTAGTATTGCGTGATCTACCGTGTCAAATGCGGCGCTTAGATCGATGAGTACGACGATTGTACCTTGTCTACAATCTAGCGCGGTCCTGATCTCGTTGACTACCCACAGTAGGGCTGTCTCGCTCGAGTGGTTTCGCTTGTATGCGGACTGAAATGTGTCCGTAAGTGATTCATTGTCTAGGTGAATGTTCAATCTGTTGCCCACAATCTTTTCAATCGCTTTCGAAAGTTGGGACAGATTGCTAACTGGGCGGTAGTTACTTAAGATATTCTTACACAGTGACGGCTTCTTCAGAAGAGGATGCACAAGTGCTCGTTTTAGTTCACCCGGCATTGCTCCTTCTGCCAAACACGCACTTGTTATATCGACAACAATGATCGCAAGTGCGTCTGTTTTACATGATCGGATCAAGTGTTCAAGACGTACACATTCTAGCGATGGTAGCCGTTATTTCACGTGTTGTTGTAGGTGTAAATGTGTCAATTGGTGTGACAAAGCGACGTGTTTCACGCGGCGGTGTCATGCGATGTCTGACAGCATAGCATGTAAGCCGAGTCGAATTTCAGCTACCTTTTTGTTGAAATAGTCCGAAAATGAAAATGCAACAGGCAACGACGCAGTAAAGTACCACATACCTGACAGATCAGATTGGTCTGATCCCTGAAGCTATATAGTCATGCTCACAATAAGCATGTAAATAAGCTGTTCTGATCAAAACTAAGGACAGGGTGAACCAGTATTTTAGTTCTGAAAAGAGTTGTGGTTATTGTATGAACCTTGTGTCTGAAATTACTGGTGCCAAAAAGGTGGTGTCCTGAATTACCCTGGTACTATAAACAGTCATACAATTTATTTGCCTGTAATACTTGAACCTGTCTATGTCGAAATGATAACAGTTTTAGTCGATTGTCAATTCCATAATTGGTATATTCTTTAGGCGTAGAAGCGGAATCATTAAGGGTGTAGTTAATTAGTATGAAACAAATCAAACTGTTTTCTGTGTGGCTTGAAGTTTTTTAAAACCAAAGTGTATTTCTTATAAAATTGTTAATTTCAGTTGGTACACGTGTGAATTTCCCCTAAGCGTAACCTTTTGGAAGACTAATAGAGCATTTGTTCCACGCATAACGACCATGTGATCACTAAATTTCCTGTCTTATGAATTCATAACACAGCAGACACTTCACTGGAGGGGTTATATTTGACCCATAAAAATTGTCTAAGGCACTGTCACTGGTGAAGTCCAAGGGTTACTTTGTCAGTGGCCCTGATGCCCTGAGGCGAAGGCCATTTTCGCACAGCGCCGCGCCCGGTGGGTTAGGATTACGGGTAATTTGTAACTGTTGCGAAACGCCCACTTTCATTTTTCGTTTTTATGGTGAGCAAGAGAAATAGGAAAACGGTTGAATTACCATTTTATCGTTTACCTATTTTCATTTTGCTAAAGTGGTGATGGGAAAAGGGTTTGATTGATATTTTACCGTTTATCCATTAATAAACGAAAATGGCTCGTATTCCTATTTTCATTATGTAGTTTTCAAACGGTTTAGTAATTAAAGGTAGGTCTCGTGATTACACTACAGTCGTAGGTACATATTTTGTTTTCCGTTACGATGGAGTGAAAACAAAAAAATGGGCCAAGAGGCCCTGAAGTCCTTAGGACTAATACGTCGATATGTGACCCCAGCTGACCAAATGAGTGATAAGTCGGAAAAATTGTAACATTGTTTTCTTACATCCTTGTAAAGGTTGGGTAGAGTGCTTTACAAGGTTTCCAAAATTATGACTGCTACAAAAATTGGCGAAGTTATGGAGCATTGAACATGGTAAGGTTCAAAAAGTGAAGAAAACGGCTGTTGAAGTTTTACATTTATATGCAAATGGATGGCATGGAAATATTACATGCACAACATTCAAATGTGGCACACAGTATGTAATATGTATGTTATGTTGCAATGATACACTGGAAGTACAAATGTGCTGCTACAAAGACTTATCAAGTTATGCCAGATTATGTCTTCATGTGTAAAACTAAGAGGACAGATTATTTTAGAGCAAAAGGTAGATTCACTGTTAGACACAGTTTAAAACCTACAGGCAACTGTCCAGTTTAACAGGGGTTTAGTGGCTTAATGCTGTCTGTTGACACAAGCTACTGCCAGTGACCAATTACACATTAGTCACAGTTTCCATCAAACAATAGCAGGCAGAGAATCTTAGCTCCACAACTGGGTGTAATACACAACCAGAACCACAACTGATTCATGGTCAAGTAGATTAGCTCAATGCACCAACTAAGACAATACACAACACTGTGAGTGACAGTGTCCAGAGTGAGGCCTAAGCAGTGTCCTCATTGCTGAATAGATCAATTAAACCTGCCAAGTGGATGACATTCTGCACAAGTGTTCATTAATCCTTAGTGATTGTTCAGAACACCAGACTGACCACATACCTAAACAAAGTGAATGTAATAGGTGAAGAACAGGCAGTGTTCAAATAGGGGTAATGGTTGAATTGTATTTGTCTCGACGCAAAAGGCTTTATTGTGCCTTCGTCGATTATAAGAAAGCATTTGATTTAGTAGACCGGTCCTCCCTGTGGTCTAATAGAATTTCATGCGGTATTAATGGTATTTTGTTGAAAGTTGTATACAACATGTACAAAAATGCTAAATCATGTATAAATCAGGGCCAGGCTGTGTCAGCCTTCTTCTCGTGTGATGTATAGGTATGGCAAGGAGAAAACTTGTGTCCTTTGTTATTTGCTATTTACCTGAATCATTTTGAACACTGTTAGTCACAATTATAATGGACTTGACATGGCAGCTGGTGAAATTTACAACAACCTTAGTGATGATGATGTAGAAAATGTATGTTCTACTGTATGCTGATGACACTAGAATGATTCAATCAAATACAGATTTCTTGCTCGTGTAAAGCGGAACTATGTCAACTCTTCTAATGGTTGACATTTGGTTGTTTCAGGTGTCAACTATATTGTGAATCTGTAATTATTAGTCTATATTGACAAAATTGATTTACACAGTACCATGTCTACACAAGGCATGGCAAGCGTTAACAGAACAGTAGAATGCATTTGATATCAATAAAGTGTAGGATATTTCACTCTATAGTTGTCCAGAATATTAATTTTCTATGTTTGTCACCTACAGGTTTCTACAGACAATACATCTTTAACCAATAGACACCACAGTCACACCATTTTATAATAATTAAATGAGCAAGGAACAGTAGCACTAGGCTGCAGAGTTTAGTCATGGTGTTGACTTAGTGGCACATTAAACATTAAAATCTACTGTTCAGGGTGGTCTCAAGGGCCCTTCTCAAAACCACATCACTAGATAATGTAAAACTTTTGCACTTTGGGCGCCCCTTAGAATGATTCAATCAAATACAGATTTCTTGTATATAGTGGCAGCACCCTAAGATACATCTATGCAAAATTAGAAAAAAAGTTGCTGAACAGTTTTTGAAAAAATAGGCCAAATGTTAAATTTTTACCAGTTTTGGGGTCCTTGGAGGCCCTAGGGAGCCCTTAAAATGATTCAATCAAATACAGATTTCTCGTGCATAGTGGCAGTGCCCTAAGATATGTTTATGGAAAATTAGAGAAAAAGTTGCTGAACGGTTTCTGAGATACGGCAGCTAACGGCGGACGGTGGGCGGCGGACGCAGAGTGATGGCAATAGTCCCTTGGACCTTCAGCCAAAGGACTAAAAATGGTTTGTTTTATCATTATTTTGACTAGGAATACCGCTGCTGCTTTATATGTTGAAATGTGGGCTCTAACAGCCTGATGCTCAGGAGACTAGTATGGGCTCAGTCACAGGCCTGGCATTGGGTTGTAGAGTCCACATTTCTTTTATTTAAATATTACAGTGTGCCAAAAAGGCTTATACACTGGTTACCCATAATAAACAAACGTCATCCATTTGGCCTTTTTCATATCTATATTGTCTCCGTGTTGTTGCTTGCATAAAATGGTTTGTTTTATCATTATTTTGTTTTTCTAACATTACAAATACCGCGAACAGTAGATTGTATTCGTTTTTCGTACTTCAAATATAAAAACGAAAAACGAACATTGTTTGCTTTTTTTCTTTCTCGTTCTAGCCTCGATTAGGTGGCAGCATTGGCCCCTCACTGCGGCCTGGAATATGGTCCTGCCAATGTTACCGGTAGGGTTGAGACGATGATTGGCTCTCATGCCAACTATGAAATTACAAATTAAATAAGGTTACACTTTTATCAGCTAATACTATGCTATAACAACTATTCAACAATAAACTTATATTGAAACATTTCACACACAAAATAAACCAACGTTTTTTGTAGTTTAGTGCCTTTTAATCACATGCATATTCACTAGGTGGCAGCTCTCATGGCTGTCAACAATTGGGCAGTCAAAACGCGACTCTGAGCCAGACTATTTTCCTGGCGAAGTCACGCAGCCAGACGAGAGTGGGTTAAGCGAGACTATTCTCGTTCAGAAATTTCAAAACTAAAAAGACGGTATATACACAAGACCCACATATCTTAGGATTGCATTAGTAAATTGAGCAAAAATTAGGTCTACCAAAATTATCTGAGAAAATCACTATCGGATCTACTATTCTTTACATGCAAATATCACAGTATATAGTTTCAAGAACGTGATGATTAACTTATTAGTAACATGATAATTAACCAGTTAATAATCTTGTGATTAATATCAATTGGTATATATATAGTATTCAGTTGTGCGCCAGAACAATATGAATCATGTTCACATTGATAAACAATTACAGAATAGTCATACCTGTAAATAGCTTAACATTTCAACAAGCTAACTAGTACTACAAGGTGGCAAGTATATATATTAATATTATATACAATTAACAGTCCTTCATACATATGAACGCATGGACATAGGACAGCATACAAGCATGTGTGTTAAATGTGACAAAGGTTAGAATCACAAGGTGTGCTATACGGTACAATAATAATAAGGAAATTACACTGTGTTTAATGGTGTAACCGAAAACTGTTCCCTGTGTGTAATATTCAAATACAACTAGTACGTCTTCAGAGTAATGGCTCATACTGTCACACTAAACAGACTTTACTGTTACATGCAAATAACACAAATTGAAAATTGCACTGTTTAGAATAATACAAACATGCCATTAAATATTGAATACAAATCAACCTCTAAGCACACTTTGGTCATACTTATATAAATACAAAGATCAACAGCAACTTGTGGCAGCTGCGTAAGTTTTTAACTTTCAGGAAAACAGTTGGGGCAGAAAGTAGATAAATTTATTCAGTGCATCAAAAATAATACTTGCCAGGCTTAGATGTTGCTACACTAGAAAATATCACGTAACAAAAGGAAAAGTGGATATCGCTTGGACTGTGTAGCTTTAGTGAAAGTTTGTAAATTAATATCTTATCCATACAAGAAAGTGGACGTTAAAGTAAGGGTAATTAGATGCATAAGAACAGTGCATAACCTGTACACCAGACTGTTGATTAAACTAAAATAACTTCACTTGAACTAACTGTAAATGACACAATTGGCTTCATTTCATACCTCGTATCATATGTACTACTTATAATATTTTCTGCATACAATCTCACTACAATAACTGGTTATGTAAAGAAATATTTAAAAAATAAAATGAATTCTTAACATTTGATCTAAGCAGACCCTATTTTTGATGAGCATGTAGTAACAAAGATGTCATGTTGTAGCCTAATATAACACTTCCATTTTGTCCTACTAACTGTAACTAGGTGTTCAAATAGCACAAAAGTATTTCTCAAAATACTTCCTGATGTCATGAACAATCCTGTTCCACAAATAACTGTAAACAATAACATTTTATGAATAAAAGTAACAACATACTAGATTCAGCCTTTCAGACCATAAGCAACTTTTAGTGCTATATTCAATACAAACCTTAAAAGTCCACATAATTATTTTAACAACTTTCTGATTATTTATATGCATTTCAAGGGCCTAGTTGTAAATTTGTTAAAGATCATACATTAATGATTTTAGTAAAACAATGACGTTGTAAATATGCAACACATCAAAATACTGGCTTACCAGGTAGTCTACATACCAGGTAGTTTGTTTTGTGTACATGGGGAACATATATGATGGTACGCCCAGATGTTCACTTTCTGGTGTAGTAAAGCCTATTTGGTAGTGGAACTATTTAATGTGATGCATTACATTTTCTTGTGAAATGACAAACTAAATGTTTAAAGATAGCATAGACAAACTTCCTTACAAATCTTGTTATAGTTTTGTTGTTATGCTTCAGTATTGTGCAAAATATCACAGTAGTTATTGCACAAGAATACGAAGAAGAATATTGTAAAGAATGTAGAGTTGGCATTTAAATATCGTTCATTATGTCCACTTCACAACCCCTGTAGTCAGAGTGGCAAAGTGTTTGATACAAGTATCATACCAGACTTCATTATTGATAAGCCTCTCTGGCGGACCACAGAACACCCAACAGAAGCTCATGCACAAACACACTGTCGACCATTGTATCTGCTACATGGAAATGTGAAAAACTGCAGGACTTCTATAATAGATTTCACATTTTGGGTTTTTTGTATCAAAGATACTTTCTCGTTCTCGTCGATTACACTTTTTTCTCTCATCAAAATTCTGCATGCTGAAATTTTTTATAATTATAATCCAGTGTTTTTATAGCAGTAACAGTGGATTTCATCAACGGGATCAAACAAGTTGGTCTGGATGGAATCACTCTCTATTCCTGCTAGATTCAAATGCTTCCGATAAATCAATAAACTACTCAACAAAATCGAATAGTTCTGTGGACCGTTTCACTAACATTCTAATGACCTAAACTGATTCTGCTCCTTAACAGCGGCCTTATGTACTAATAACTGTCAACATCAGGAGGCGCCACCGGGAATTTTTTTACCAGTGTCTTGCTGAAATAGTGTCCTTGGTGATATGGCGGCTTTTCTGGGTTTGGAAACATCCTTAAATTCTACGATTTTGTTCAATCTTGGTTTTTCCCAAAGAGTTCATTACCTTAGTGAAATGACGCCCTAGCCCTAAAGAAGTTCTATCACACAGAGCTGACTGCGCAGGTCAAGCGAAATGTTTGTCAATTGGAATGTGCAAACCTACTCACTGGGTGAGTATTATTACAACGAATCACAGCAACTCATAATTTGGCACATATCTCGTTCTCTTGACACGTGACGAACATAAATGCGCAAACACCGGACGGCTTCAATGAACCTGACACTCAGTACCCCATGGGGTCAGTCTTGGCGGCAGTGAACTTCTTCACGATGGCATAGCTCCGTAACCATAGAAACCACTCGTACAACTTCACCTGAAATAGAGTCCAGTGGACGACGACGTCGAGTCGAAGTTTCTCCACTAGCGACTTGCATTTCGCGCGATCTTCTTCATACACGGCACGCACGCAGCAGTGTGACATTGTGATGAACGAGCGAGCGTGTGCGCGGGTGTCCAGTGTCGCCTCGATGCCTCGGAGGAGGTCGTTTGTCTTGAAGATGAGCAACATTTGGCGTGGAACTCGGTTCAGGATCTCGGTGATCTCAGGGATGTAGTTGGATGCTTCTTCTTGGATGGCGCTCTCCTGTGTACGGAGATAGGTGTGTGGTACAAAGAATGTCTACAGTCCTCGGCTGAAAGTTATGGTATACAAACGTTTTATTGGTCTGGTATCTCTAATTAAATAACATTATTTATAGGGCATAACAATACAATAAATTATCGATGTATCGCAGTAGTCGGTGTAGCAGTAGTGAATCGATAATAAATTATTTAAGTATTGATAGTTATTGCTGACAGTATACTGAACTATCAATAGCAACAATAGTTATTGCTGATAGTATACTGAATTATCAATAGCAACAATAGTTATTGCTGATAATATACTGAACTATCAATAGCAACAATAGTTATTGCTGATAGTATACTGAACTATCAATAGCAACAATAGTTATTGCTGATAGTATACTGAACTATCAATAGCAACAATAGTTAGCCAAAACTAACTATTGAGTAGTGTAAGTGCATCTCCTCCTCCTCATATCCACTCGTTTCTTTCAATCTTCATTTGTTTCCATGAACAATTGGCCTCTGAACTACTAACTGGCGATGTATTTCCAAAAGCACAATTGTTATTTATATTCGGTACCTTTTTTTATATGCTGTGCTTTTTAGAGGGTCTCTCTCCTACCGGAGAGAACTGGGCGCTTGATTTCCATATAGTAGCACGATAATGGCGATAATGATTTGTGCTTAGTTTGTTGCACTTTGCAGCGCAGCCCTGCGACGTATTTGTTGTACACTAAGTTGCCCCGCCGATGTCGACGCTGTGTGTGCACTCTCGCCCATGAACAGTAGCGAGAGTGGAGATCTTTCAACATGAGAATGTGTCATAGGAATCCGTGTAAATTACCTTATAAATTACTTATTTACATATTTATTACATTTTAGTACAACTATTACTGACTTTTTTAGCAATTGTTTTTAACAATTATTTAATCACACAGACAATTTAATTATTTAGTTTATTTATTTATATATCTATTAATTTTACTTATAAAAAACTATCATGGTACATTTCATGGAATGGCACAGGCGAAACAGATGTGAATCACATCACTTCTGCTACGCAAAATGCACTTTATAATAAAAATTCCCTATGAATATTTACCAAGCCTTTGGCCAGCTAAGACCTTACCTCCTCCTCCGTGATTGAGGTCTTATCGATGCCATTCTCAACGGCCTTCCACGACCTCGAGGTGACCATGCAGGCAAACAAGTGGTAGAGGTCGCCTGTGCCCATCTTGTCTGCGTACAGACGGATGGCGTCTACGTCGGCCTGGAGTAGTGACAGCCACAGACGACAGTAGTTCATGCGGAAGTCATCTGTCAGCGTCTGCATAAAGGTGAAGCAGCACAAAATTAACCTATTTTCTTATCAAACATTGTGGTTACGTTAATGTGGTAAAATAATTATATTCAATGTTAGTTATCTTAAGTTTTAGATCAAATAATTATGAATATACATTCTAGTCATTATGTAAAATCAAGGAGTAATGTGAGTTTTTCAGTATTTAGAAATCTTCTTGACTGCCAAGTTATTGTCAATTTATGTAGCATTTTGTTGCACCGCAAAAAGTTGGATTAATTCATACAATGTTTTGGAGAAAATCAAATTTCAATAAATTGTAGAAAGTTGGGTATCCGCAATGGGTTTGTGGTCCATACCTGATAGAGACCGTGGTCCAGGAGCACAATCTGTGTGCCGGTTGCCGTCTTGTTGACAAGTACATTGCCTGGGTGAGGGTCGCAGTGGATGTATCCGTGCACAAAGATCATCTCGCTGTAAAGTTGGGTCAAGTTCTTCATCACCTGCAACATCAGTAATAGTACATGGACACATGTGATAGGATTATCTTTGATGAAATGACTGTGGCCAACCCTGAGCCACACTTCAAGCAAACAATCAGAAATGCAAATGAGGTGTTGATTCCAATAGCTAGGACATGTATTAGACACAGTAATATAGAAATTCTATCAGAATTAAGAAAACGTTTAACGGTATTACTAAATATATAAATGGTAGACACGATTGACTTGGGTGTTTCGGACAAAATGTACATAGATAAATAAAATATAAGTAATTAAGATGTCCATATCATTAAGTACTTAAAGCAGTTACTATAAATAACTTGGTGTTACTAAAAAGTAATAAATGAGTAAAGAAATAGTCATTTCCACCAATCCTACACTCTCAGATTGATAGGTAAACATATATGCATGGCAGAAGACATGTGCGGAAATAAAGCCACTTCTGTCTTACCTCACTGACGGAGATGTTGTTATTGATGATGAACTCGCGGTCATTCACCTGACCCCCTGCACAGTACTCCATGGTCATCACGCGGTTAGTGGTCATCTCCCAGTACACACTCGGCACCTACGCAGACACATGCTGGCTAACAGGACGGCGGTGGAACTTACTCAAACATAAAGAATGCAGAAAACAGGAAGGCATGATGCAGCAGTAAGGATTTTCTATATGAAGTCAAGAATTTACATGTCCAACTTCAATTTTGATGAAACTGTGTGTATTTATATTCGTGGGTTCGAGTTATCAACCAAATTTCAAATCAATCTGACTGTTCATCCAGAGATAGAGGTCATCAAAGTCTGACCTGACCATGATTACCTCACCTTCATGGCATTATAACTCCTCACCTAGGTGACGTGAAGACGAAATGTAGCAGTTTTTTTTTTTTAAATTCCCACTGGTCAAGGGTTCTTTCTGGTTTTAGAGCTCACAACGTAGATTAGAAGGATGTAAATTGATTGTTCATAACGTTGTGTTTTCTGCGATAGTTCCACAATGACCGTCGATCAGTTGGGAACAGTTTAAGTAGCCTTAACGTGGCTGTAACTCATAATGTAATAGATCTAGCCTATCACACGCACCATCAGCAAACAGAAATACTGCCTTCAATCTGTTAAACATACATGCCGTAATTAGTATATACCGCTTTTTAGCAGCGTCTGACACCGTGACAGCTGAATCCGTCATTGTAATTTAATTTCTACAAATGTCAAACTAGATTCAAAGCTCAGTGATGAAAAAATATATTGAAATGACCACCTAAATTATTAGACTTTACAGTGCTCTGCTAACCTTTTGCTCATGTGGATGTATAAATCACTAGCCAGTCATGTCTGCTGAGATGGCTGTACCAAGGAATCCAAAAAAAAATTGGTGTATGCCCCTGTACACTTATTGGAACACAACATTTGACATATTTTAATATTTGTTAAGTGTACTGAATGTCTAATACAATGAATACGGCACCTACCTTGAGGAAGTGAAAGTGTTTGAACATCTCGGCAACTCTCTCGCAGTTTTTGGCTTCGTTGTAGAAATCTAGCTCAATCGGCAGGTTCTTCTTCGACTCCTCGGCCAGCCAGCGGAACCGAAAGTCAGGGAAGAGCATCTCCGCAATGTGCACCATCAGCTGTGGGCGTGTAAGAGTACGCTAGATACATAGGATGGAAGCTTCTTACGTGTAAGAGTACGCTAGATACATAGGATGGAAGCTTCTTACATCATTATGAAGTCTGCTGTAGTCTGACTAGGGCGGACCTCTTTCTAATTTTTTAATTGCTTCATTATTTAAACTGGATCTCCTACACACTCTAATCCTACACACCAAAACAAGAGGAAGGCAACCAGCCCAACAGAAACACCAGTAAAGGAAAAGATCTATGGCCTTCGGAGGATCTGCATCACACAGTTATTTATGTATGAGGAATCAGAGTCCCTGTCCGAGCATTCAGTGAAGAAAAAAAGCTATCTGGTGATGGTAGCATCACATAAGATAACATAATTTGGATATGGCACAGATAATAATGTAAAAACAGCCACTGCCTGTCAGCACTGACATGGATGTCTGAAGAAACGTGGGTCGCCGAAAGAGAGCACAGCAACAACTGTTGAAAAAGAATGAAACAAAATGGAGTGATGGAAAACCTGCAGCCAGAAGAATGAAACAGAGAAGTTGCATGGCCTTTCATGAGGCCCAAAGTGGAGAGATGAAGTGACATAAAAATGCCAACGAAAATGTGGGTCTAGAGACGGAGGAGTTGAAGATGGCAATGGCAGTCAGAGAGATCTGGAGACGGAGGATTGAAGCCATTAATGTTTGACCCCCAGTGGCTGACATGAGTGACTGAGTGAATTTTGTTCAGCCTCCTTACCTCCATGGTCTTCATGTCAACAAATGTATGTGCTTTGACACGGGGATGCTGCACCTTGACGGCAACAACTGTGCCGTCCTTGAGGGTCGCCCGGTGCACCTGGGCCAGCGACGCGGCACCCAGGGGCTCGGGGTCAAACTCAACAAACAGCTCATCCACCTGTCAATAAAGGTATCATTAATCAATCAAGTCTAACACTTTCTCAATCAAGTCTAACATTTTCAATCAAGTCTAACACTTTCAATCATGTCTCACATTTTCAATCTAGTCTCACACTGCCAATGGAGTTTCACACTGTTGATTATGTTTCATGTTTTCATTCATGTCTAACATTTTCAAGTCTCACATTATCATTCAAGCCTCATATTGACAATCATGTACAACATTGTTGATTAAGTTTCGCTGTCAATCAAGTATCACATTTTCAATCAAATCTCACATTCACAGGTTTTATTCAGGTGCCCTAAATGTTATGATACCACACTGCATTGTCTGGCACAATGCACGTCTTTAGGTGCTTATCTAAACAAATGTGCACCAACAAGATATGCACTTTTCTCCCTAGATAAATGGAAATGTCCAAATGAATCTTACTGTCAAACACTAAATTGTATCTTACGAAGGGCGGGGTCCAATTACATAATTGTAATTGATTACAGCCAAATGTTGTAATTGATTCTGATTTTGAAAATATAATGTAATTGTAATTGATTATTCTGTGTAACTGAAACAGTTACACCAATTACAATCAATTAGTTTCTGACACCACACGCTTTATCTAAACAAATTATTAAGAAACAGCTGTCCCACAGATTGTTTTCAATGTACGAAATAATAAACCACTCAAAATACCCAATGCCTAAGTTGGCATCCCAACGTGTCATTCACCTAACACGGCTAATCAATGACGAGGCCATGTAGCTGGCAGTGTCCAAGCCTACCGTTTGGTCAGAGGGTGTATATATATATATTAATATATATTATCGTTATGTTGGAAAAATATTACAATCTTTAATGTGAAGCAACCGCATACATACGTCCTTGCCGAGCTCCTCCCGTATGACCTTGTAGATGTCCTCTACGGGGGACTTGGGGGCGTCACTGTGCAACACCTTCATTGTCGTCACATACTCGTAGGGCAGCAGGTACTCGAGGGAACCTATGTGCTGCCCCACCTTGATGAAACAACCCCCATTGATGCAGCACAGATCACACAGTCGCTTGGCCGATCGGAGGTGCACCTGGTGGTCACGAAGAAAACCAATAATGAAGCCGCCTTCTCCAATTTCACATTTGTTAACATATATAATGAAAATTTATTGTATTGCACATTACTTTATAATTCTACATTTATTTCACTAGGTATTCAAAAGTGGGTACCTTCTGCGGCGAAAATGGCCGCAGAAGCCCAGTTTTGTGTCACTTTCCACAGTCGCAATCAAATCAACAAAACTGTTCACAATAATAAAACTTACTCCCATTAACAATTGTGTTATTTCTCTGTCGTTCAGTGATCATTAAATGTTATAAGTCCGCTTAGTTATTTTTGATGATTTTTGAAAGTGATGCAGATCGGTTGTCATGGGAAGCCATGTTTCGCATTCGCGACGTCGACATTTTTATAGCACCTCGCTTCGGGGATTGGCTGAAGACAGCACGACTCCGGATGGAGTTAATATTATGTAGAGGTTAAAGGGAGATACCTGGCCATCCATACACGTAAGGCTCTTTTGATTTTAAAAGTTTCCTTAACTTTTTGACATGAACCTCAACTTTTTTCTCCACCAGCCATATATATATATATATATATATATTGAAATAGGCTAACAACTCTTCTTTTGGGAAAAATATGGTTTCATTTGCGTACAAGTAACTGCTGCCCTCCGCTAGCCAGTAAAAAAGACCCCCTCTCATACATGTCCGTGATTTATAAAAAAATGGCAGCCAGTGTTTGCAGAGGTGACAGTTCGAGGGGTAATCGGGTATCATCTTTATCGACGAAGGCAAGATTAATGGATACTTTTATCCAGAAATTATATTTTTGCTGTCTAAAGCAATATTTTGTTAGTTTTATGATGATACGTTATGAAATTTAACTTTTAATAGACAAGCTGATGGGCCCGATCTTTGCGGAATCGGAGGCTCCCACTTTGTCAATGTGTTATTTATTTTGGAGGAACCTATCAATCCAACAGTGCGACTAGTTTGTGTCCCAAATATATACTGACCAACTGCCAGACACGGCAGGTAGATATGATTATTTTTAAATTTGTGCAAACAGTTCAATTTTTTCTGACCAATGCGTGAAATGGGTCTTACTGAGTAAAATATATATTTAATTTTGTCAGCCAGACCCCCCGTTTCCATGGTAACAAACAAATTGGCCACCATTTTGAGCAAATATTGGCAAATTTGGAAACACTGCCTTTTTTATTGAACCTATATATAGTTATAAATATATAGTTATAATTCTTGCAAATCCATGTTCTCTATACATTCTATTGTGCATTCAGAGCATTTTTTTTTAATGTTGTTTTTATTTTGAAAATAATTTTTGGGTAAAATACGAGAAAAAATGATTTTTGGCAACAAATATGGCTATTCATGATTTTTTTTAAGTGTCTGATCATTGCATACAGTAGAGTATGCTGAATGCAACACTGAAAACAGTATTTATATAGCATAATTACTCCCAGAGATATCCCTCTTCCAAATGCAGAAATTTAATGAAAAATGTTTTTGAGAAAATGGCAGTCAAAGACTGCATAATGGATTTGATTACATGATATTGACATGCTTGATCCATGACTAAAACTCACTTAGAGTTATGTAATTGTCATAGAAGTGAACGTTATTGATAGTATGCATACAAAGGTATAATAATCTGGCAGACAAAAATTTAAAGTATTTTTTGTCAAAAAACACCATTTCACCTGGGGTGTCTGGCCTTAAATGTTCTTAGTTAATCATAGTTTATGCTTAAAGTGACAAAAGTGTTGGTCATGTGGCCTCAATTTGCTGATTTGTTTACATTCCACCGCCCAGTTGGACCGTGTCCGCAGACATGGTGAGCACAGTGCGCGGAGCCTGAGCACAACTTCGGCATCCATTATACTGTCATTCCCAATCTATTATCACTAGGATTTCACTGCAGTTCTGCCATAATGATATTATTGAGAATATGTTCACGAATACAGGTATAGTTACAGACTGTTTTGCTTATTGCTGTGAGCACCGACATTTTTTTCATGCATAATTAACCATCTCCACCCTTTTTGAACTTACCAAAATAACACATATTTGTTTTAATATGAAGTTAATCTTAAACTTTGTTTATACACCAACTAAATATTTGTTTGATTGTACAGGCATAATTAAAATTATTACTGTAGCTAAATTCAATAAAAAAGTTATAAACCTTCTAAAAAGTGTCCATTTTGATACATTTTCTCCCTTTAGCACAAATTAAGGAAATTAGCATTTTCACGTTCAAAGTACAGTAGTACCTGCCTTCAGTGACTTTTCTGACCAGCAACCACCTACTATGTAGGGACAGTTTTCCAATGTTCCGATGATTTTTCAACGGAAATGTCCCTTAGATCAGCGACCACCTGCTAAACGCGGACATTGATTTTTTGGTTGCATGTCTCTGCTAAGGCGGACAGTATTCATTAATTCAACGATTAATGTTTTCATTGTCACCACAGATTGGTGACAATGAAAACACCAAGTTAAGTACATGTGTATTCGTAAGGAAGATCTTGTTTTTCTCACTGTACTCCTAGTGTTTGTAGACACATTAAATGTGGTGCATGGTATTGTTTATTTTGCGCTGGCATCAATCGTTTGCAGATGCCAACATGGCTTCAGCCTTTCGCTTCGTGCCTCCAGCCCCAGCCAGGCCAAAGGTTTCATCTTGGTATTGCCTTTTGCAATGTGTAAATTGCAATTAAGATTCACAGATACTATATATATAAGATTCAAATCAATTGTTTTCAAGGTGATCTTTTACTTTCTGACCTAACCACGAAAACTACCATAAAATTATTCTCAGCTAGGCCAAATGGCATGATTATAAAGCAGGTCACCAGTACATGGAAAAGATGAACTGGGTACTAGTGTATGAAACAGTGGATTGCATTATCAAGTGACACACAACACGTGCATTCATGAGTCTTTCGAGATTGACTATGAGGGCGCGCGATAGTGTAGTGGTTAGCACATCCGCCTGACATGCCGGCGCCCCGAGTTCAATACCCGGACTGGGAAGGTATGGTGTATTTGGTGTAAAAACCTGGCTCTCAACATTGGGGACTGTGTATCCCTCGTGACTCGGAGATCACGTTAATGTTGGTCCCGTCTCAATTTGGGACGTAAAAGAACCACTGAGGACGACAAGCATCCTGGCAGTGACCACCCTCAGTGCCAGCATAGAAAGGTCAGCTTGGCGATAATGTTCTGAAAAAGGCTGGCTAGTTGAATGACACCTCATAAGATCATAACATTGTAACCACAATATATACAGACTAGTCAGTTATTAGAACGTTGCCGAGTGCTGGAAACAACTAGGGAATTGGATGAAAGACGAAATGAGATAATTATTAATGGTAATTGTTCCAAATTTTTAATGTTTAATAAACGTTTGCACTGAGTGTATCAACTGATTGAAATATTCGGTTGCTCAACTCCAGGTTATTATTTTCCATCTTGTAGGAGGAAGCCAAACTCGTGAACTTATGAATGAGTTACAAAGTATGTCAGTGAAGGAAAATATAAATCGTTCGAGACTACCAATTTACACAATGTTGTAATAGTTTGTTAGGCATATCTGCTCACGCGCACGCTGACATACGCTATAGGGCAGCAACTTCGAGAATACAACACCGGGCCGATATCATCTCGTAGGCTAGTGGCAGTGTGCGGTTCCAGAAAATTACAGCTCGCAAGTGGGAATCGGGCGAATGATGTCAGGCGGATGATATTACTCCAAGACCAACTGTTTATTTTAGTACATCACAGTAATAAAGTTATTATAAATATGGATAGGGTTTAATTACTATCAAATAATGCGTAAATGTATTTCTACCATGTCCATGTACCGGCTGTACTGAAGTCTGAACTCCCGCACCAATAAGCCTGTCCCTCCGACAAACGGACACCTGCAATATCGGGACACTTATGCCTGGATACAGATGTGTCCGCCGAAGACAGGGACTACTGTATTAATTGTCTGTTGATCTTACAAGTTTGAAAAAAATTAGGTGTAATCAATATGTATATTGGATGTTATAAAAATCAGTCTGTGTTGTTCAGGTGGCTTTGTTTGCTACGTGTGGGGTCTCAAAGTAGGGCTTTTGGCCAAGTCCGGATTTTAATAGAACATATGCTAAAATAAATAATCCTATCTTTGTTCAATCTTGCTCTACAAATATAAAAATTATATCTCTGTTTCAAATGAAAAGCTCTATCAAGTGGCACCATTAAAAAATTGCTTTGGTGATCAATCACAATCACATTGGAATACCTAATTATACTGAACATGCTTTGAAAAGTAAATTCTAAATGGGACAGTACAAGGAAAACAGGTTTTGCCAACAATTTAAAAGAGGAGACACCCATAAACAGCAGAAGGTTGTGACATGAGGACGTAGAGTCATTCATTGTGGTATGCTGCATTCATCAGGACGTAGAGTCATTCATTGTGGTATGCTGCATTTATTAGGGTAGTAGAGTCATTCATTGTGGTATGCTGCATTCATCAGGATGTAGTCATTCATTGTGGTATGCTGCATTCATCAGGACGTAGAGTCATTCATTGTGGTATGCTACATTCATCAGGACGTAGAGTCATTCACTGTGGTATGCTGCATTCATCATTAACTACATATACATACATGCCAACCTTCAGTGATCCACACCTGTAAGACTATGGGCAAAAATCCATAAGACAGCCATAAGCAAGCTGCAAGTGTAGCGACAGGTCAATACAGCTGATATCTAATATATCGGCATTAACAACAACACCTGTTCACACAACTCTCTTTATTGACCTTCACTTGTCAGACAGGTGCTCGAGCTTATCCTCATAGCACGCATGCTTTGCGTCGCGGAGCATCGCCGGCGACACCTTTAACTGATGACAGCAGCTGTCAAAGTTAAGAGAAAGGTCCGCCTCGACAGCGGTCAATGACGGGCGTCGTAGCTGCCGGCGCCAAGCACCGTTTCACGATCTGGGTTGTTTTCGTCCTCTTACACTTGAATCGCTTAGCGATCTCACTATCTGGGAACATTTGGCGGGCCAGGTCGGTAAAATGGTCTGCCAAAAGTGCGGGCAGGTTGTGCTCGGCCACAAAGAACGAAAACAATACCTCCGCTTTTGTGGTCGAGTCGGTGGAGTCCGTAGACTTGGGCTTGAAAAAGCTGGTTACTTGCGAACACTGCAATTGTCGTTCGTGCGTCTTCGATTTAACGTGCTCGCGCACATCGTACACGCCGGAGGCGGCCACTTTAATGTCTCGACAACAGACAGTACACCATGCGTAGTTGCTCCCTAACTTACTTTCACTAATGATGCCTTTAAACAAGCCATTCCAACTGGACTGATACGTCCCGGCATACTGCTTCTGTTTTCGCTTCCTCGCCGGAATCTCCATCTTCTTCGAAATTTACATGCGGTACGAATTTTCGCTAGATGGTTTGCCGCGCATGCTAAAAAGGTATCTGCACTGCAATCTGGGATATATTCTTCGCATCTCGCGAGACTTCGATTAGCGCACTGAACTCCACTAAAATGATCTGGACAAATGGTCGTTTCTCGATTCAGGAAGGATAATTTAGTTTGATGATAACGAGTCGTATAACCAAATAATAATAAAACAACTAAGTACATGAAAACGCGTTACCCGTAAGGAATTTGTCCTACGCCCGTAAGACCGTCAAATCTTAGAAAATCCGTAAGACTTACGGGTGATCCGTAAGAGTTGGCATGTATGTACATATACAGCTCCAAAAGTGCTCCCTAATCTCTACATGTGTACTTTGAATTTATAACTATTTGTTTCACATTTCAAGACATATATGACGGATTGAGGAAACAATGAATAAATGACCATGCCTTAGATTTCAGTTCATTGTATGCTGACGAGCAGTGGGCTGTGCCATACAGCGAGTACTTGTAGTCAGCGGCAATGACCATGGCCTGAAAGTAAACATTGCTCGATTATGGATAGATCTTCATACAACAAAGGTAATCTTCCAGAAGATGACAACTGAACTATATAGATCCATCGCGTGACCTGTCGCCTAGCCAAATGTCCGTCAAACCATCATAATAAACGTGATGCACACACGTGAATCAGTCAGACATTCTGTTGTATCTTTTGTTGAAATACTGGCACCAAGTCTTTCTTTGTGACCGAAACATAAGACAATGTTGTTGAAGTGACAACTGCATGCGGGAATGTTTAATTCATGAGATGCCATGCAGCAATAGTAATGTAACTGTAATTCACATATATATCCATTATCATCATTGTTGGCAAAAACAATGCAATCAACTGCATAATTCTGATTGTGACATAGGCAAACCGTGACATAGCAGGTTCATCGATTAGAAAACGCTCACGCATACTCACAGTCATCAAAGCTCGTCCGAGCCTAACAGCACCAATGGAGGATACATCCCAGTCATTATGCTGTAGAACAGCCACTGAGCTCACAGCACCTCCTCCTACAGTGCAGTAGGTTAGAAGCTTGCCTAATTTCCAGAGAGCCATGTGTTCTCACCTACAAAAAAACTCCTCTGTGATCATACATAGAACAATTAATCCAATCAAGACATCCATACAAGTCAGGTGCCCAGAAGTCAGTTTGTGAGGTCAACCATCCTTTCATTTTTATTATGGCAACACTAAATTGGACAGTGCAATGTACCTCAATCACAGCAACGCAGGTTAGGAATTATTAGAAACTTAAATAAATGCTCCACCCACATCAAGTCCGTTGCTTACACAACTTTTGTCTGCTCAATACTTGAATTTGCGTCAGCATCAGGCTTGTTAACAAATGCGCATTTGAATGTTGAGCATTTGAATGCGCATTCAAATGCCTCCATGAATTTGTAAATGCATCTGCATTTGAATGCATACCTTAAACATTTGCATGCGATCCACAAACATTTGATTTGTCAAATGTGAATCAAATGCATGCATAATTCTTTGAATAATAATTATTGTTAGATTCACTTTCACAAGTTCACAGCATGCCATTGGAAAAAAGTCCTCTGTAGTGAACAGTATCCACAGCAGATTATGAAATCGGTGTCTGAGCAACTGAAGTTTGTGAAGAGTAACACCCATCTCCTGTGAGGCGTGAACAGTGCGTTATCTTCGGGACAGAGGATTTTCACTATTTGTCAGTCATAGCTTACAAAAAACTGCATGTCATACATTTGTTAACAAGTCTGGTCACATTGCCTTAAGCATAGCAAAGCAATAGAAAGAACACAAAGACAAGCCACCATATTTTGTAAACACAACTACTCTAGAGAGCCAGGAACGGTAATACAACTCCTTAAAGACCTATACACTAGAATAATATATATCAAATGCAACACTAGATGCTCACGTAAACATGACAATCAGTTCCTGCAAATCACACTCATCAAACATATTTGGAAATAGTTTCTTCCTAACCACAATAAAAGAGTAGAATTCTCTGCTGCCATGCATTGTGTATTGTAAATCACTGAATTTATTCCCGAGTAATCTCATCCAACATCTAAGAAAATTCATGATGCCAACATCCAGTGAGTGTGGCATTTCATTGGCTATGCCTATGATGCAGTATTTCAGGACAGTCAATACACAAACTGACAGACTGACCGAGTGTGAATTTGACAGATCTCCGACTCAGTCAGTGTTGTGTTGAACCCAGCAACTCCCATTATTTCAAGGAACTAAAAATTAAAGTACTCCTTTTCCAATGGTGCATTATGAAACACTAAAGCCAACAAACCACAAATTGTGCTTGCCATCCATGCTTATAACGAAACATTATCGTCTGCTACCAAAATAATAAACCCTCCCTGTCCCGAGTCGACTAGATATACGATACGTCATTTCAACTTGTCATTTGCAGGTCATTTTTGATCACCCGGCAGTTAACAAAATCTGTGATATTACGTACTATTCAGTCTGCCAGACTTAGCCGTTATATCGTATGCCAAACTACAATATTTTTTATCATCTCAAGGCAACACAGGAATTGTTAAACAGTATGTCAACGAAAAAATAACTAAAACGTCACATCACGTTTCAAGCAGACCACAAATGTCTTCCATGTTGGATTTTGTTGCATTAGCAAAGCACCATGGTTAACAAAACTAGTAGTTTATAAATCAATTGTATTATTTAATATAACATTTTACGGAACGTTATGGTTATCTTTATTATTCCGTTTGTTGTAATTCAAATTATCGCGTATGACTATCAAATTTATCTCGAAAGTTAACGGCGTCGCGTGAACGACAGAATCCGCAGTTTGGCAAGATGACGAGCCTAGTTGGGTTAGTGACATAAAGATTTTCTTTAATTTTATGCATACAACTAAGTATTCATTATATAAAAATGGTTTGCAGATTAATATGAAAGTCTTTGGTTTGAGATTATGTCAAATGGAGACTGAAATTATGTTATCTTCCCGAATATACTAAACAAATAGAAAATAAATTTACGCGGTTATGTCTGACTGAGTATGAGTATGGCTTGATGATGCCGCATATTTACTTGCACTGCTACAGTCTCGGAACATGGGAATTTGTATCGGAAAGGGTACTTAATCGTTGCCGGTAAATTTAGCGGCTGTTAGTAGTATGATGTATTCACATATAGGAAGAACTTAAAACTAATTGCAAACACTTAGTTGCACTTGTTACAGTTACACTTACGATACTAACTAACTGCCAATCTGTCACATTACTGTATAGTAATAGACAGTTCAGAACCATTTTTGTTTTCTTTCAGCACACTACCAACACCCTCTCAACGTGTGGTTGACAAAGAAGATGAAGACTTGTCATGCAAGATGCAACAGGCCATGGTACGGTGACGGCTGATGTGATGCTATTTCATCTATTTGCATAATATTCCATAACAAAACATCACATGTACGGCTTATTATATATATATATATACCCTTTATGTATGTTTGCAATACATGTAAATTTCATATTATATGTATATATATATACATATATACTTTACTGGGATATAAACTGTTACAAAACATTTATGGTTTTCAACTTAAATATTTGTATAATTTAAAACTACTGGTCAGTTCAGATCCATACAATGCCGATTGATTTAGTCCATAGCGAATCACTATCATTGATATCAAAAGTGTTGTGTTTTAGTGGTTTAGTAATGAAGAATACTTTTGTTAAGGTTTGAGTGGCGGCTGTCATGTTAGTTGATTTCTTTACTAAATTTCTTCACAGAACATTAGTAGGTGTTGGTATAAACATATGTACTACAAAAGAACACATGGCATTAATGCCACCAATCCGTCCTTTAAAACTACCACTTTGTGTGTCTCAGTGAAATTTCCCTTCAAATTCTTGGAAACTATAACAACGTTTCCGTAGAAACGATGACGTTAGTTGCACGCCAGTGCAGATGTCCATGAGAGTAAATTCGCTCGCTGTGAATGCATATCATATAGTCTGGTTATTCTAATACCAGTATCTTGTTTTATGAAGATCACATAATTGCTTCACGATGTTAAATAACCAATGCTGGCGGTAGTCGTCTTGTTTTGCGACCGAACGCTGTTCCATGCTTGACAAGTCCGCCAATTGCCAGACCAATCAGGTGCCACCAAAACATAGACTAACACGTTGGGCTGTAGGCCAGTCATAAACATGAAGTCTTTTTGGTTATTTGTTCATTATAAATACATATTGCAGGGCCTAGTTGACGGGAAAACACGGGGATATCTCAAAAACAGATGTCTCCGTCAATTTGTATTAAAAATAAACTGCTTACCAATTAAAAACATCACATTTTATACAAAACTCACCTATCTGGTGGCATGGCTGTTATCAATGACAACCAGGAACAATTACTTAATGTAATTTTGAAAAACTGCAATAGTTATGAAGCTATAACTTGGCATGCAAGCTGGCCTTACATGTGCACCAAATTGCACGGGATTTATTTACAATCGGTGAAGGAGTTGTGCCAAAAATTCACTTCAAGTTTTGGCTGTCTTTCCACATTGTTGTACCATATTTATGAAGCTGCGGCACGCTTAATATGCATTTGTTCACAAAACAAACGTCTGAATTTCAATAATATATTTGTGCGTACACACAAATTTATCTTTCAGGGTATTTCTAAAAGTGAAATAAAATGCCATTTTGAGGTGATTTTTGACATTTAAAAATTGTATTTAAATGCATGGAAATGTCACTAAACAACCTATAAACTTAATTCTTTTTGGACTAGAGTATTGCTTGATGTTTTAGGCAGAGTGAGAAAAAAATTGTTAGTCTATCTCAACACTTTTATTAGAAATTATTATTTGAAAACAAGCATGTCTTTGCCACCAGAGCCACCGTAAACATTTTGGGAAATGTTTTATTAGTAGCTTTAGAAAAAAGTAATTTTATATTTAACCCAAAATCTAAAGTTTGCACAATTATTGCATACAATTACTTATTGCAAATGCACGATGTCTACTAAAGTGTGATGTTGTTTTTTCAGCTGCCAGTCAGCGGTCGAAGGACAGCCCCTCCATATGGACACAGAAAGGGATGGATTCCCCGAACACAGGAGGTAAACTCACATTAGTACAATGTGACTTAAATAATAGTTTTCCACAATTAAACCCAACAGATAGAATAACTGCACTAGAAAGACTGTATCTATTTGGTTAATTAGTCATTTTGAAAAAAATGTCGAATATGTAGTTTTTTTGCCAGTCGTGTTTATAAACCTGTGCTTAAAACAGTCCAACTAAATAAAACTTGAGTTTTGTACTGCTGTCATAACATTTTACACTTTTATCAATAATTACAAAATGTAAAAAAATTACAATTAACTTGATTTAAAAACAATTCTGTTGACAAATATTTGTGTCTGTTTATTTTATAAATTTGTGTTTGTCCTTAAGCCTTTAGCATAAGTTAACATTTTACTAAATTTAGTTGCAAGGTCTTTATATTTGGTGGTTTCCATCGTAAGAGTACAGTTTATTCTGACTTGTACAGGACTTTGGCGATGGCGGAGCTTACCCCGAGATCCAGGTGGCCCAATATCCACTGGGCATGGGCTTCAAGAAGTCAACATCAAATGCACTTGCCATGCAAGTTGATGCGACAGGAAAGATCAAATATGATGCCATAGCAAGACAAGGCCATTCCAAAGACAAGGTGGGTATACATGTATTTTAAATGAAACGTTTACTGACTTATATGCTGTTCTTTTATCTACTTGGACACCTGGTTTACTAAATCTAATAGATTCCCATGTCTTAAGGGCACACACTCCAGTTGACATGTTGTTGTTTAACAAAAAGTACTCATCATGGTTTTCTGCCAGATTATGACACCACTGTATGTTTCCTGTCATTAAAGCTCACTTTTTTTTAACAATTACATACCTCTAAATCACTTTTATTCATGGATCAAGCATGTTGATATCATATAATCAAATACATTATGCAATCAATTTATCAAGAAATAAATGTCTGCACTTCAATAAATGATATCTCTTGGAGTAATTATGCTATCCAAAAAAGGTTTTGAATGACACATTCAGCTACGCAATGATCAAACAACAATCATCAACAGTTTGAAAGATAAATCAGTATTTGTTGCCAAAAATAAAGTTTGTAGTTTACAAAGAAATTATTCAAAATATTCAAACCAATTTTTTTTAATGCTCTGTCATTGTGCAATAGACTATATACTGAACATGGATTTGCAAGAATTGTAATTATACACATGTTCAATAAAGAATGGCTGTGTTTCCAAATGAGCCAATATTTGCTCAAAATTACATAGTTTTTGGGAGGGTCTTGCAGAATAAAATTTCAATATACTTTTACTTAGACCCATTCTATATTTTAGGCAGATACAAATTGTACTATTTGCATAAATAAAAAAATCCACTCTGGCTGTCATGTGTGGCTGTAACACTAGCAGTACGTGAATATAATTACTTTCTCCTCCACAGGTTATCCATTCCAAATTCCAAGATCTGGTGCCGAAGCCAATAGAAGAAGATGACCCAGATCTGGTGAAGCCGGACGGTGATGTCATCAGAGAGGTAAGTCCAATGTAATCTGTGAAATTAGCCATTTATAAGATTGTCAAATTCTAAAACTTCTGTAGGGTTCATACAGGGCATGGGAATCTGTGAATAGCATGGAATTTCATTAGTTAAAAATCAAGGCCTTTAAAACATTGAATGTTCAAATGGCATGGAAAAGAGTGGAATTCAGTGTTTTCAAAAATATAATGGTGGACACCCATAACATTCAGTTGTCCCCCTGTTAACCCACTTGACTTCCATAAGGTGCCACTGTGGAAACAAGATTTATACGATAACAATTGTAATGGTGATTTATGTGTAAAACATTGAAGGAAATGTTAAGCAGGGCTCCTTTTAGCGTAATATGTGTATATGCGCACAATTTTTGGCATTTCACGCATTATTTTGGACACCATTGGTTGAATCTATGCATCGGCGTGACATATCTTTTTAACTTGCCCTGATGCACGCAGTTGGGGTTCGCCGCACCAGAAAACCGCACCCGAGGCCTGAATTTTCAACGTTGGAAAACAACTGAGTTATTACGATTTATGCAGGAAGCATTCGCGATGAGACATGTGACAAATCAACATAGCATACGCCGCGAGCCTTGTCCAGGGAGTTTTGTAAAAAGTCAGCCGTACATTGTCATAGGCTAGCAATCGTGATATTTATAATTATATATGTCGTAGGTATTGTTGTGAAGACATTTGGAAGTTCTCAACTACTTGGTTATTTTCATGTCGAGGTTACAATATAGGTCAGAAAGAAAACGATTACTGGGTTTACTTTTTAAATTTAAAAACGAAACTTATATAATTTAACTTCTTGACGATGTGTGGAATTACACATAATATTATATATCATTATATGCGCGCATGCTTACAGTCCTCGTAGCGTCGCGGACTGCAACAGCTCTGAGCATCTTCGACGTTATTTGGTAACGCCACCGACTTGAATTATCGCTCACAGTGGTTGCAAACCGTGCCACTATTTTAACAACGAAGCATAAAATATAATATTTTAAGAGTATGTTTTTTTACGTGGAATGATTGTATTGCTAAACAAGATACGAGATAAGAATATTGTTTAGCTGCATAAATAATGTATTTGACACCCACAGAATATGCACGATCACAGCAACATGAGCAGGGCACCAATCGTGCCTGCACATGCTAAGACCCCAAGTTTTGTAGAAAGTTAAACGTATTAACAGAACATGAACATTTGCAGGGCAGCAGCTGGAATTTTTAAATAAATAATATTAAAATAAATTGGTCATCTTTTGCATATTTTTCATGACAATTTTAAAGCCAAACACCCTAGGTGAAATGGTGTGTTTTTGCCAAAAATACTCAAAATGGTTTTCTGCCAGATTATGATAGCTTTGTATGTTTGCTATCAATAAAGGTCACTTGTATGACAATTACATACCTCTAAATTCTATTATTTTGGCAGCATAAATTGGACTATTTGCACAAATTATAAAACATTCCTATCCACCTGCCGTGTCTGGCCTTAATTGATAAAAAGGTCAATTGATACCTAAAACAAATCTCATATCTGTATGCCTCGTGCAGACGATGTACCCTTGATTTCAATTTTTACCCCTTGTTTTCAACAGCTAGGAGTACAAACCCTAGCGAGGGCTCTGTAACTTAAAGAAAGAAACATTAGTCTGAGCTGATAACAGTAGTGGATTCCGTGTCGAGCAGTTGGTTCTCGTTATGATATTTTTGTACTTGTTGTTTCTGTGTTCACATCATTCACATCAGACTTAACCGTGTTCTTTTCTCTGCTATGGGGGATGTGTATTTTGCATTTGTGTGACATAATTCACTGACATTGCTTGTGTCATATCTAGTGTACAGGGGTGTCATTTGTGAGACAAAATTGACTGGCACTTATGTCATGTTTATGTGGACTTTTCTCTCGTAGACGACAGAGAAGACGAAGGAAGCCCTGGAGAAGCTGGTTCAAGGTAAAATCTCTGCTGCAATGCCTGTGAGACTGGCTGAGAAGACTGCCCCTGCACAGTACATCAGGTAAGCAGAAGACATAATACAGACTTCTATTGCACCAAGTTTCTTTGTAACCAAGGTGCAGAGGTACTTTAAAACCAAATGGTTAGACAGTCTCAAATAAACACTTGTCAACAGATCAGTGAGTACTGAGAACCATGGATCCTATGTAGAGCCACTTTGTTTAATTCTATGTCGATTCCTGGTGTAATTAAACTGTCTTTTCAAGATATATGATGCATGTTTAGAGAATGTTTTGCATTAATGTGAAGTACACATTGGTTTTTACAAATACAGCTTCCCAATTTTGATCTTGCACTTGTTTTGAAATTAAATGAAGATGTTGGGCATGACAGCCATAGTTTAAATAGGAAACAGATTGAGACTACTTGATATATACTTCACACTTGTATACGTAGTAAAAATCAGAAGATTGCTTCTCAATCAAACCACTGTGGCCATATATATGTGTGTGTATATATAATATGTTCTTTCACTTGCAGATACACTCCGGCAAACCAGGGTGTAGCATTTAACTCTGGCGCCAAACAACGCATCATCAGAATGGTGGAGGTACAGAAAGACCCAATGGAACCACCTCGGTTCAAGTGAGTTGTCGCCTTTTTATGTTGTATCTTTCTAAGTTTTTACAAATTGTATTACGAAAACTCCTATTGCTGCTTAGTATCTTCACGTTGGTGGTTATAGTTTTGGTACAAATATAGGTTACGAGTACCAATTATCATTATCTGTTTTGTTACCTGTAGTCATTTTCCAGGCGGTTGTGACAAACTTACTCTGTTGTAACGGTGTGATTGTTTCTGACAGAGTGAACAAGAAGATTCCTCGAGGTCCTCCATCTCCACCAGCTCCCGTTATGCACTCTCCCAACAGAAAGGTAAGAAACATATAATCACAGTAACAAACTTCCAGACTCTGCCTGTATGTGTATTCTTTCATTTTGTCCTGGCGTTGTTGTCTCTTCTAGGCTGCCATGAGAGCATGAATTATCCATGTGCATATAGGACATTAACAACAATTATGGCTGTAATAACGTATCGATGTATAATGATAACTCTCTCATGTCATGATACTTGTAAAGTATCATGATACACGCAAACATATTTTCCAAATTGCTAGCATGTTTGTAGTTGTCCAAAGTGACAAAAGGCTGAGTGATATTTGATCCAACATGATCGTTTTTGTCATTAATATTGTCAGGTCACTCACGTAAAGGATAATTTCTCTAAGGTCTTCAAGGTTTTAGTTATTACAAACATTGTGTTATCAATGCACCTTACTTTACACAGCTCTGTATAATGTGTTGCAAATAGTCTGTTACTCTACAACTTCGTATCATCTTGTAACTATCGTGATATGTGTTGTATTGTGGCTTAGTCGTTAGAGCATTGGACTTTCAATTGAGAGATTCTGGGTTCGATTGCAGTTGTTAGCGTTTCAAACTTTGGGCAAGTTCATTCACTCCACGTTGCATCAGTTCACTCAGCTGTATGAATGGCTATTGACTGGTGGATATTGGCGTACATATAATCTTTGTGCAGTAATTGCAGAGTGGCTGAATGTTTCCCACAGAATTTGAGATGGTGTTTGATTAGACAGGTCTGTCGAGGAGTGAAGTATGAAGACAATGAGCAATCCTGAGGACAGGACACTGTACTATGTAAGAACTTACCATTGCTTTAGTATATAGCAACAAGCCTGCTTGTACTGGTACTGATGTTGTTCTTGTTTCAGGTGACAGTTAAGGAACAACAAGAGTGGAAAATTCCACCTTGCATCTCCAACTGGAAGAACGCAAAAGTTAGTGTCTTTTCTCTTATGTCTTTACCTTGTATCAGTTCTTGTATTGATTGAACTATAAATCACATTATTTGATTATGCCAATATGGGTGTGTGTTCAGGATCGATGCATTGTTGAATGGAGATACTGTGATGTCTTGGACGTGAAGTACAGTAGCAATGGGGAGGTGTCAGTGTCTCAACCGAGAGGATCCACGTTTCAGTCCTGCATTTGAAGTCAAGGCAATTTAATTAATTCCACATTTACGTCTCCATAATGAAAGTGGTGTTTGTTGTAACACATACAGAAAGTTTCACAAATATGTTTTTTTTTCCTATTTAAGTATGTTGTTTGACTTCCAGTCACTAATGTATCCCCACTAACGGCGTCTGTATGGCATGATCCAGCAATTGTGTGCACCCTGTGGATTTGACGTCTATGAATAATACTATACAGAAACTTCCAAGTAGTACCAACAATGAAATCTTGAATGTCATACATTGTTTCAACCATTTGGAAACATGGCTATTGCATCCAGTTACGTTCAAGTGGTTCACATTCTCTGTATGCTGTGATACTATTTGCTGTAGGGTTTCACAATCCCTCTGGACAAGCGACTGGCCGCGGATGGCCGAGGACTGCAGAGCGTTCACATCAATGAGAACTTTGCCAAACTTGCAGAGGCCTTGTACATCGCTGACAGAAAAGTAAGTTGAACAGTCCGGTCTCCAATAAGTTTCTTGTGGTTGTTTATGTAGTCCGTGTTGATTTATGACTACAGTCTAGCTTTTCTTTGGCATGGATTTAGCAAATGAATATTGTGAGAAGTAGACAGTTTTTACATGTTATGCCTCATAAATATTTAATTATTACTTAATATAAACACATCCATCATGCACGCTGCATACAAACAGTGCTCAGAATTTACCTATCCATCATTTGACCTATTGTGTTGCAAAAGGTCCGTCAAGCCATAAAAAATGGATGCCAAACATGTGGGTCATTCAAACATTCCATCGTACAGATGTGATGTAAGGTTGGCTGTAGTTGTTCCCTCTGTCCCTAGGCTAGGGAGACAGTAGATATGTGATGTAAGGTTGGCTGTAGTTGTTCCCTCTGTCCCTAGGCTAGGGAGGCAGTGGAGATGCGGGCCCAGGTGGAGAAGAAGATGGCTCAGAAGGAGAAAGAGAAGAAGGAGGAGAGTCTGCGATTGCTCGCTCAGAAGGCACGAGAGGAGAGCGCCGGCATCAGGCGGCTAGATGGTGGGTAATACAGTAGTCCCCTTGAGTGCTCCTCATCAACGGCCACCCGCCAACAACAGAAAAATTCCCATTACATGAACTGTTTTATAATTAAAATAATCCGCTAGAGTGGTCATCCACCTAACATGACCAGCAGTCAGGTTTTCAGGCCATTTTATCCCTCTGTAACGGCCACTTGGCGGTCAAAAACGATTGTTTTAGCAACGATTTCTCATAGTGCAAACCATTCATGCAGGGCATGCAGTCTGGCTAGGCGAGGCCATCTTTGATTTATACTACATTACATTAAAAGGTTATGCATATGTTCAATAAGGTTGGCGTGTGCATGCATGAAAGATAGAAGGCGAGATGCCACTCAGTGGGGAAACTACTGAATATGTCTTGTAGGCCAGCAACACATCTTTCTTTTGTGAAGTATTTCACGACTACTTATTGCTGTCCTACAACAAACTTGTTTATTTCAGTTGAACGAGATGAGGAATTAAAAGAGCGGGACGACTTCAGGAAAGACAGAGCGAAGGAACGACAGCGAGACAGAAACCTCTCCCGAGCCGCGCCAGATAAAAGGTCAGTTCTGAAGGCGTGGGGAGTGACGTTCTCCTCCTCTTTGTCCTGCTAGTCTGGGGTGCACTGGACTCAATACCGGTCATCATCAGAGGTGACAACATCTGCTCAATAAAAAGTGGGAATATCCTTCTCCATACATCTTTTGTTGTTTTGTTTGCCATTTTTCAAGATGCAGTTTTTTGGTCAACCTATTGGAAAATAAACAATATTTTTGTGGAAATGCGTTGATGTACCATTGCTCACATTCGATGCATTCATTTGGTGTAGTATATAATTGTTTTGGTGGTCCCTTAGTGTATAAATTGTGAAATACATCTGTTTACAAAAATATATAGATACAGTATTATTTCTTGTTTAGGATATGTATATATTTATACATTTGTTTGTATGCGTGTGTGCATCATATGTTCAATGTTTAGTATGCCACTGAAGACAAAGTTTGATACAAAGTTGATGAAGCAGCAGTAATGTATAACATCAAGCAGGCAGTGTGTTCATGTTGGCGGCCCAAGCACTGACCTGGCATTTCTCTTTCAGGTCACGTCTACAGCGAGATCGGGAACGAGACATCAGTGAGAAGATTGCCCTGGGCATGCCCAGTGCGGCCAGCTCTAACGACATACAGTTTGACCAGCGATTATTCAACCAGAGCAGGGTAGGCACACTTAGAACACGTTACACATCTGTTATGTGTTGTTTAGATTAACATACTTTATATAGTTTTATTCTTATCGGTGTTTAAATTATACATCTGCATACCAAATAAACATTTTAATTTTAATTGGGGGCTTTAGTGTATTTTGTTAAATTGTCCTGCTAAATACAGCCATCTTATCAATGTTATTTTATTATTTATTGAAGCTTTTCGGCAATAATAAAATATGTTGGTTTTGTTTCAAAGTGTTATATCACTTGGGTTTTCCATGGTGGCAATATATAGTCTGACCTGACATAACATTGATTGCTAAGACAGTTACCAGGCTGAGGTGTGTCATTTCAGGCATGTGTTTGGTGACAAACAAAGTCCTTTGCATGGTTTTTGCAAAAGGGACAAGGTTTATGTTTTAAATCCGTAAAGGTTTATAGACAACGATAGGATACCATCTCCAAGGAGATGGAAAATCTTTGTGACGGTTGCCAGTATGAAAAAGCTAATTGTGGTCTGACCCCCTCCTTGTGAATCACTGATGAATTGGATTGTCTTGCAGGGTATGGACAGTGGCTTCGCAGGCGGAGAGGATGAGAACTACACCGTCTACGACAAGCCATGGCGACAGGACCGTGATATCGCCACCTCCATCTACAGGCCGTCAAAGAACGTAGACAAGGACCAATATGGCGACGACCTCGATAAACTCATTCGTAGCAACAGGTTAGGGACACATCTGGTCATAGTTCATGTTTATGCTTATTAATAATAACTGTTCCAAGAACATAAAATACAATAAACTAGTATTTGGTTTTGGAAAACTAGTGGTTGTTGTTCATGTATAATTATGCTCATTTAATAATAATTGCTTCAAGAAAATCAAGTAGCATAAAAATGTTCCAAGAGCTGTTTAAAATAGATCATTTATCAAAATAATTATTATAATAGAATTAATCAATATAATAGTGATGGTTACATATATATGTGTAAATTTTATTACACTCAAGTTGCTACTTTTAATAACAGTATAGTATCAGGTAATTAAATGTACAAAAATGTATTAAAACTTAAAAAGAAGAATAAAAACACAATCCCGAATGTAAATATCTGTGTGTAAGAGTCGTATTGCGTATTCCAGGTTTGTGCCGGACAAGGAATTCTCCGGGACTGACCGGACTGCCCGCAGGGAAGGACCTGTACAGTTTGAAAAGGACGAAGAAGAGGATCCGTTCGGTCTAATCGAGTTCTTGACAGAGGCTAAGAAGGCACAGAAACGTCCGGCCGGTGACGACTCGCGCTACAGTAGTCGAGACACAGACCGCAGCAAGAAACGACGCGAATAACATTCATAAAACACTGTCCAACTTGCATATCTACTTGTGTTACTCAACATCAATGTACATGAATCTGAACATGACGCTTGTTTATAATGTAGACAGTTTATTGAAAGACTACAGCCAGAGGGATGGTAGTACCCAGAACATTGTTTTATAACTTGTGGATGATGGGAAATTAATATGTGATGCTGGCTGCACTAATGTAGGTGTTGTCGTATTATGTCATTGCAAACAAGACAGTTGTATTCTTCTAGCATGACTTCATTTCAAGACCCTATCAATAAATGTTTTACACAAATTGGTTCCTTGTTTTTAAACGTGTTTGGTTATCTCCCTTTTTCAATCGGCCTGAATTTGACATAATGGTAATGCTGTGCAAGCTTGTAAAAATAAAATACAGTTGTAATTTAGGTTTCATCTTTTCTGCAGTGCCACAATAACATGATTTATTCTAAAACATTAAATTAATTATTACTTATGAAAGGTAGTATGAACTCTAGAAAGATATATTAGCATTTGAAAACACTGGTAATGTGATATCCTACTTGATGGCAGTACATGACATACATTTCTGAGGAAACAAAAATATTAAAATAAATATAGTGCACCACTGTCTCTGTCATTATTTGAACCATGTGAACTGGTCATTTTATCTCTCTAAAGATATGTCTTATTTATTTATTGTAAAGCAGTATGTCTGTATTGTATGAAAGGTTATTATTTTACTTATTTGTTAACAAAATTTGCAGAATTGCACATGCACCTTTGTTATTGTAGTAAAAACCGTAGTCCAATAACTTTAGACAATTTGTTAAAAAAATAACCGGATAATTTTAATTAACTTATACGAAGGCATTTAAATAGTTCGTGCAGATAAGTAGTATTGCTTACACACCACTTCAAGTATAGTCACCAAACCATCACCAGCCACCATAAACGTACTTGGACTCCGCACTCGATCCTGAAGCGTTAGCCAGCGGTGAAATAATAACTGGTCCCTAGTGGAGTGATGCGGGGTCAAGTTCCACCGCGAAGATCACGTTGTTGTTTTGGAAATACGATTATGTCTTTATCGTTCTAATGGCAAAATAACCCTACTAAGTTGTAAACATACTTTGTATGTCGTTGCAAATTTGCTACACAACTCGGACGTTTGCGTATGCGTTGAATGGGCGATAATACAAGTTACTTGTGTTATCGTGCGCCGCCTGTTTTGAGCTGACAGCTGAAGCCTGGATGTTAGCCGTGTGTTTGACTGTTACAGTGGACGCATTGACTTTAATAAACTACGTCATGTGCCAGTGCATTTGAAAAGTTTGACAAGAGGAAATGCAACCTCAATCCACCAACACTGTTTAAACAGGCTTAAAATAAGGTAGGCCTAATCAAAATGTAATCAACGAAAATAACAATCCCACTCATTTCCAGCTCAGGAGTCCAGTCCAGAGTCCAAGCAGGGCAAGGCCAGGGCCCAAACTAGTCTATGTTCGTGCATCGTCCAATTCAGTCACCATTCATTCAGATTTCAGTGTAAAGTTTTTCGGTTTCAGAAAAACGACACAATATTGCATTGCCACAGAATTGTGTGACGCACAAACTTGGAACATTCTTGTATCCCTGCCAACATTTGTCTTTGAGTTTTGAAATCCAAGATAATTTATTATTTTTAAAATGCCTGTGTCTGTGAACCACTGCACACGGTGAACATTCCAGTATGGATTACCTTCTACTGCATCTCCTTTGAGGATCACAAAAAACCACCAACTGCACCCTCAAGAGACTTTCTAAAAAAAAACGACCACACCCCCTTGACACCTCGAACCAAAACTATGTTAAAGTCCCACACCCTTAAAGTAGCTACATGTTTATAATCTCAATTTTTTACACTGTCAGGGAGATTTTCTTTTTTTCCGGGAGGACGGAATATACAATTAAACAAATTCAGTAGATCGACTTCTGTAAAAAAAAGAGTTGGAAGGTTATATCAGTTACATGTTCTCACGATTGTGTATCTGTTTATTTAACGTTTCGGTTATGCACAGTTAAATATATTAACTAATATCATACATGTACACAGGACCTACTAATAAGTCAGTTTAATACTTGAAAAAGTCTTTCACTTTGGGTCTTTGCCTACCTGTTCATGTTATTTTAGGTGTGACTGTTTCAGGACCAAATTAATGCACTGACAATATGCATTTATGTAATAATGGCTTTTGCAGACATGATT
This sequence comes from Escarpia spicata, assembly GCA_963995525.1. NCBI lineage: Eukaryota > Metazoa > Annelida > Polychaeta > Sabellida > Siboglinidae > Escarpia > Escarpia spicata. Next base: position 25,930,701 of record OZ023211.1, read on the forward strand.
TCCATACTCGGCACCCGAATTGCTGTCAAACTGAACCTGTGCCCTGTACAGTGCCGGATCCTGAACCGAATACTGCACCGGAACTTCCGTACTGTGCATAAACATGGACGATTTGCAATCGAAAGACATCATAGCTGCATCAGTTCTAATTATTGCCACAACTCTCTGTCAACAAGAACTGACCCATTTACAGCCAGTTCCTGTTTCATCCAGCCGAGGTGTCTAATTTTGTTGCAACGCACCGCCAAGCATTCCCTGGCCGGAGTGGACTGTGATGACACTGGAAGGGGAGATGGTGAATGCTTTAAAGCTCCCGTGGCAGACTTTGACTGGGACTATTTGTGTAACCCTGATAATAGCGGCGCTATCAGAGAGAACATAAACAACAGGAAAGGTGTCGGAGATATTGATGCGCTGGTGAGTGTGTTTATTGAGTCTGCAATCTCAATCAACTTACAGTATATCCTTCCACAGACAAATTTAAAGATTAAAAGTGAAGATGTTAAATTTAAACTATATATATATATATATTACAAAGTATTTAACAACTATGCAGCTGTTATGAATTCCGTCTAAACAACTTTGTTATGTAATTATCAGTAATATAAATACATATAAAAAGTCTGGATATAATTTTATGTGAAATTATATAATATGCTACTTATGTTCACCTAGATCACATTATTTTGAACACATATAGACTTAATTGTTTCGAACAATGACAACTCAAATATCCATTATAACTTGGAACTGTAAGTTGGGGAACAGTTTCACTAAGATTATGATCTAAGGAAAATCTGCCGTTAAACAGAATCCATTGTTAAAGTTAAGGCACTTTCAAAAAGCTGCATTACTGATGACACTATTTGCATGACACGCCGTGTCACTGATGACACTATTTCCATGACACCGTGTCACTGACAACACTATTTCCATGACACACCGTTTCACAGAGGGCACTATTTCCATGACACCGTATCACTGATGACACTATTTCCAAGACAAACCGTATCACTGATGACACTATTTCAATGACACTGTATCACTGATGACACTATTTCCAAAATGCTGAACCTGTTGGTAGACCACCAGAATCACTGAACAGTTCCATGAAAGATGAGCTAGACCGACTTGAGCACACTGGTGTCATAGTCAAAGTGGACCAACCCACTGATTGGGTGAACCAAACGTCTGTGGCCAAGAAACTTTCTGGGGCTGTCAGGATTTGCACTGATCCTAGACCTTTCAGCCCTGAAGCGTGAACACTACAAGCTTCCTGTGCTGGATGACATTCTACTGAAGCTTGTGAACTCCAAGAAATTTGTTTTGTGTGACTTGCAACAAGGATATCTACACCGCGAACTGGATGAAGAATCTAGCCTACTGACTACTTTCGCAACATCGTTTGGGCGGTATCGTTGGCAATGACTACCTTTCAGTTTGAAAGTTGGCAGTGAAATTTTCCAAAAACGTCTGCAACAAGCACTGGAAGTGCTGAAGAATGTTCACTGTGTTGCTGATGATATTATCATCCATGGATCTGATGACTCTGATCTCTGTGTTAAGATCCAGAAGCTGCTCCAAAGATGCAAGGAACATGGGATCAAACTGAACCGTGAGAAATGTCGCTTCAATGAGAGTGTAATCCAGTTCTTAGACCATGTTGTCACAGCTGATGGTCTGAAACCTGACCCATCCAAGGTCGAAGCTGTTCTGATGGTGAAGAGTCCGTGTGACAGGGAAGCTGTGGAGAGGCTAAGAGGTAGAGTGACTTACCTGGCGAGATACGTACCCAAGTTGACTGATGTATTCCGTCCCATTGCTGCTCTTGTACAACGAGATGTTGCCTGGATGTGGGGAGATGCTCAGAAGAAAGCTTTCACAACACTGAAACAACTCCTGGCTGAGGCACCCACTCTGGCTTACTTTGACCCAACTTGTCATTCAGTGTGATGCTAGCAACTATGGCCTGAGATGTGCACTACTCCAGGAAGGAAGACCAATTGCTTATGCCTGTCGTGCTTCGACTGACACAGACCAGATATGCCATTATAGAGAAAGAGATGCTGGCCTTTGTTTTTGCTCTTGAGAAGTGGCATCAGTTCACCTATGGTCGCCCCATCCTTATCTATAGTGACCACAAGCCACTTGAGGCAATAACAAAGAAACCTCTGGACAGAGCACCCAAGCGTCTACAGAGCATGCTCCTACGTGCACTTGCGTATTACATCGATGTCAAGTACCTGGAGGGCAAGAAGATGTATCTCGCTGACACTCTGTCACGTGCCTTCCTGCCAGCTGGACAGGAACAACCGACCACCGAGTTCGAAGCTACCCACGCTGTGAACTATCTGCCGATGAGAGAAGATGTTGTCCAGGACATCCGTAATGCTACTGAGCAAGATGCCACTCTACAAGTGCTGACAGCCGTCCTGCAACCTGGCTGGCTCGAGAAACCAGATGTGCCGCCACCTTCTGTGCCGTATTACCACTTCAAGGATTAGTTGGATGTCACAGATGGGTTGGTGTTCCATGGCGAAAGACTTGTGATTCCACAATCCATGAAATGACAAATTAAGAAGGATGTTCACCTGGGTCACGTTGGCATTGAAGGATGCCTAAGAAGAGGCAGGAATGCAGAAATCAAAGAGTACATCCAAACGTGTGAAGCCTGTCGTGAGTTCGAACATTCTCAGACTAAGGAAACTCTGATGAGCCATGATGTGCCGGACAGTCCATGGTAGAAGGTTGGTGTTGACCTGTTCTCTTACCAAGGAAAGGACTACTTAGTTACCACTGACTACAGATCGAACTTCTGGGAAATAGATTAGCTACCAATCACTGGCTCCAAGGCAGTAATCACAAATCTCAAAGTTCACTTTGCTAGGATGTAGTTACTGACAGTGGTCTACAGCTGGTGTCAGACGAGTTCGCTCATTTCAGTAAAAACTGGTGACGACATCTCCACATCACAGTCGTTCAAATGCCAAGGTGGAATCATCAGTGAAAGCTGCAAAGAAGATGATCAAGAAAGCACAACACGCTGGTGATGACCAATATTTAGCACTGCTGAATGTACGCAACACCCCAAATCAAGGAATGAATAATAGTGCTGCACAGAGGCTACTAGGTAGGCGGACGAAAACAATTCTTCCAACAGCTCAAAGTTTTCTGGAGTCACGGCCGTCTGTGCAGCAACACGAAACAGATATGCTAAAAAAGACACAATGCCGTCAAGCCAAGTACTATGACAAATCTGCTACAGATCTACGTCTGGATCAAGACGATACCATCCAAATGAAACCTTTCAAGCGTGTAGTCAAGTCATGGAAGAAAGCAAAGGTGGTGAGACGACTGGATGAAAGGTCCTATGAAGTTGAAGATGGTGAAGGAACAGTGTACAGGCTCAACCGTGTACACCTAAGAAGAACGCATTTGTTGGTTGAGGAGTCCATGGATATCCCATCCCAAGATGATCCTCCAATCACTCCAGTTGAACCAATTCGGGCCGACACACCGGTTGAAATTCAGCCGAACACACGGATTGAACAACAACACCAGAGTGACCAGACAGAGCCACACTCCTATACGTCCAACGACACCCAGTAAGTCCGAGAAACTCAACGAGTCAAAGCTACCCAGCGAATACAAGGACTATGTTGTATCTAAATGAACAGTTGATGATACTTACATGAACATTGATGAATACAGACTTGATTGATGTAAACTCGCATGTATGTTAATTGTGGATGTTCCATCCTATTCCATATGTTCATGTTTTCCATGTTCGTATGAGTATGACATGTTGTCTAGCGGTATTCTCATAATTGACGTTTGCATGTTGACCATGCCATTTTGGCTTTAGCATGACATCAGGAGTGTTGCTGCTGTGGTGAAATATAGTGTGTTGTGTAGTGTTTAGTGTCAGCGGGAACGTTTTGTGATATAGGTATTTTGCATTCAGGTTTTGGCAAGTTTATTTTATTTATATCACAACGAAGCACTGATGCTGATCCATAAATGTAATGAGTTTGTTACTTTAATATGTTAGGACGTTTTGGTTAAGTACATGTTGCTTGTAAAACGGAGGTGATGTAATAATATCACTTAATGATGTCTCCCCAGAAAGTGAAACAACAAACTGCTCCCTTGTCGTGGCAGCCCCGTTTAATAAAGTGGTTTAGCAGAACTATCGTCTATATTCTGCCTGTATATTCTAAAGTCCACACACCCAAGTAAATATCATAACATGGATATTGGTGTACGAATAGTCTTCCTGCATTAATTGCAGCATGGCTGAATTATTCCCAGAGAAGTCGAGATGATGTTCAGTTGAACAGGTTTGCCAGGATGTAAAGAGTAAAGTGCTTGGAGCAGTCCTAAGGACTGGATGCTGCGCTGTATAAGAACTTATATTTACTTTTTTACTTTAGTTGTCTCTATGGAGGAAAATTCAGCAGCTGAAGGAGAAGCGAGAATCTCAACCAGAGGATGTTCAGGTAATTGTGTGCAGAGAATTTTCACAAATACCGGTATATATATAGATATTTTAATTTGCATTTCAGTGTACACATTATGATAATGCAATCTTAAAATATATTGTTGTATTTTTATCAGTTTTAAATTAGCAGAAATTGGATTGCTAAATTATAATAATTAACCTAGTATTCTCTTCATGGTCTGCCGATGATAAGAGCAAATTGAAAACATGACAGCCAAGAAATCAAGTTAATTTATAACAGGAAGAAGAATTGGAACTACTAAGACAGAAGTTATATAAAGCTGCTGCAGACATTCCCAACACCACACATCCGGATGTTGTAAGTATATGTTCCTGTATCTTAATCCCCCAAACCCTTGTGGGGTGATAGTCACTTAATTTGTTCAGCCCTCTCCACCTATCACAATCTTCTTCCATTCTCGACCTTTAGTCACATGTTCTCTTATCTCTACGTCTTCCTCTAGTTCGTCCAGTCGCCTCCACTCTCGCATCTGTTTCCATGCCGTCTCCATCGTTCTCTCCTTGTTCATTCCCTGTATGTGTCGGTCAAACTGTTTTCCAATGTCTTACATTTTAATATGATACAGTATGACTAATAATAGTTATGTTGTTCAGTGTGATATATCGATGATATGCATTTTGAACATGATTTGCCTTTCTTGACTAAATTTAATAATTTTGTTATTGAAGTATCCGTTTTCTTTGCGCAGTGTCTTGCTTTAGTATATGTAATGTTATAATTAGCAGCTTCATAATTAATGCCTACTGTTATGTTTTAGCCAATAGGAGACGAGTCACAGGCACGTCTTGTTGAGACCTGCGGACAGAAGAGAGGTCTGTCTTGTGCAATCGTGGTAAACTGGTAATCTAGTTTTGACTAGTATGAAGCAGCAGGATGCAGATAAATATATTAAACAAACGTCTCCCTCTCTGACCCTCTCTCTCTGTCTGTCTGTCTTGTCTGTCTGTCTCTCTCTCTCTCTCTCTCTCTCTCTCACACCCCCGCCTCGTTGACCAAAGAACTGACAAGTACACTTCGTCTCTCATTTCTCTTCCCTTGTCTTGAAGCACACATGTCTGTTGTAATGTATATAAGCACCAGTCGACCATTTCATGTGTTTCAGTATTTAAACAAACCATACAATGTGTTTGGAGATGGACTTGTCTGCTGCTAGCATTATGATTGGCAGTTACACATACAGCAAAGATGAATCATTTCATAAATCAATAAGTACTACATAAATAGCAAATTTGTAATATCCATAACTGTCACGATAACATCTTATTTGCACTACAGTACTTGATGAGAGCAATGGGTGTCTTCCTATTTCAGAATTCAATTTTAAACCGAAGACAGTTGTCGAGTTGGCAAGTCAGCTTGACATCCTTAGAACGGAGTGAGTTTTCTCTCTGTGTTTCATATCTTTTTGGTATGATGTCATTTTGATGAGACATATGTGATGGATTCACTTGATATCTGGTAAAATAATAAGAAATACAATTTTTTAGAAGTGTTGTTTAAAAGAACTTATGTCAATTGACTTGTTCCAACTAAAGAATACTAACTTGTAAGTCTGTTAATTCATTCATTTTTATGAGATTTTTAGATGTAAAATATGGCATGATATTCATTTTTTTTTTTCAAGACGAAGATGGTGTTCGATTGAACAGTGCCGCCAGGGAGTAAAGTGTAAAGCACTTTGAGCCATCCAAAAGACAAGATACTGCGCTATATAAGAATTTGCTTTTACCTTTATTATTACTCGTGTCCAATGGTTTATGTCAACGTAGGAACACGGGCCACACAACTGGACCCCGGACCTATTACTTGAAGGGTCCTCTGGCACTGATGGAGCAGGCTCTCATTAGGTACACAGTTGACTCGCTCTGTAAAAAGGTATGTTTATGTAAGTGCACAGCTCATATCGTGGGGACAGGAAGTGTTGCATAGACCAAACACTAACGGCAGTCATTTTCACTTTTAACGAGCATAAATATTTTGTTTGTAATGTAAAGAATTCGATACGTAGGAAGAACACTTGTGTCACAATTATTCATATGTAATTTCTTCCATGCGTCACAAACAGAATACAAGAAACAGAATATGAGAAATGAGGTTTATAATAACGTTGCGCAGAGTTGCAAACATTCTGTTAGGAAATGCACCCACACACACACACACACACACACACACACACACACACACACACACACACACACACACACACACACACACACACACACACACACACACACACACATCAAGTACTGATATGAATTGAAAAAAACTCAAGTGCTTTATATGCAATGATTCAACTTTTGGAATTTTGTTTTTGGTGGATATTGTAACTTGAACAAGTACACTGCTGTGTCGTTTTGCATTAGAAGTTGTTTATATTATGATATGTGGAGATGAGGCAGAGAATGGTGTCGGCAATGACACAGTCAAAACTAAGATACTTTCACAAACAGCGACAACGTTATGGTGATTTGAGATATAACATAGGCCTACCTTTATTGTTGAACGATCACGTTCCGTAGAGTCGCCTACCTTTGTTGGTGAATGATCACGTTCTGTAGAGTCGCCTACCTTTGTTGTTGAACGATCACGTTCCGTAGAGTCGCCTACCTTTGTTGGTGAACGATCACGTTCCGTAGAGTCGCCTACCTTTGTTGGTGAACGATTACGTTCCGTAGAGTCGCCTACCTTTGTTGGTGAATGATCACGTTCCGTAGAGTCGCCTACCTTTGTTGGTGAACGATCACGTTCCGTAGAGTCGCCTACCTTTGTTGTTGAACGATCACGTTCCGTAGAGTCGCCTACCTTTGTTGGTGAACGATTACTTTCCGTAGAGTCGCCTACCTTTGTGGTTGAACGATCATGTTCCGTAGAGTCGCCTACCTTTGTTGGTGAACGATCACGTTCCGTAGAGTCACCTACCTTTGTTGGGGAACGATCACGTTCCGTAGAGTCGCCTACCTTTGTTGTTGAACGATCACGTTCCGTAGAGTCGCCTACCTTTGTTGGTGAACGATCACGTTCCGTAGAGTCGCCTACCTTTGTTGGTGAACGATCACGTTCCGTAGAGTCGCCTACCTTTGTTGGTGAACGATCACGTTCCGTAGAGTTGCCTACCTTTGTTGGTAAACGATCACGTTCCGTAGAGTCGCCTACCTTTGTTGGTGAACGATCACGTTCCGTAGAGTCGCCTACCTTTGTTGGTGAACGATCACGTTCCGTAGAGTCGCCTACCTTTGTTGTAGAACGATCACGTTCCGTAGAGTCGCCTACCTTTGTTGGTGAACGATCACGTTTCGTAGAGTAGCCTACCTTTGTTGGTGAACGATCACGTTCCGTAGAGTTGCCTACCTTTGTTGGTGAACGATCACGTTCCGTAGAGTCGCCTACCTTTGTTGTTGAACGATCACGTTCCGTAGAGTCGCCTACCTTTGTTGTTGAACGATCACGTTCCGTAGAGTTGCCTACCTTTGTTGGTGAACGATCACGTTCCGTAGAGTCGCCTACCTTTGTTGGTGAACGATCACGTTCCGTAGAGTCTCCTACCTTTGTTGGTGAACGATCACGTTCCGTAGAGTCGCCTACCTTTGTTGATGAACGATCACGTTCTGTAGAGTCGCCTACCTTTGTTGTTGAACGATCACGTTCCGTAGAGTTGCCTACCTTTGTTGATGAACGATCACGTTCCGTAGAGTCGTCTACCTTTGTTGGTGAACGATCACGTTCCGTAGAGTTGCCTACCTTTGTTGATGAACGATCACGTTCCGTAGAGTCCTTGTTGATTTTAATTGACAGTTGCTGACATTTACAATCTGTGTCTGTTCAGTCGCGACCATCCCATATATAGCCAAGCTAATTACACTAACAACAGTGTCGATTTTTGTTTCAGTCGAACAGACATTGTAACTTTGGTACTTGTTCCGCTGTGATTTTTTACAATTTCATATTATGTCTGCTTCTAGGGATTTGATCTGATGTCGGTGCCTGATCTTATTCATCCAGCTATCATTGTAAGTATTTTATCAATAACTCAGTAGTTAAAATACTAATTAACATATTTGCTTGCCATTTTCAAAGTGCTTGATTGGAGAATTGAAAATTAGCCAGTTTTGTCCATCCAACTTTGCTCCAGTTCATTTAGATGTGTAAACGCGTACCATGCACTAAACAATGATGGAATTATAGTGATAGAATTATTTTTAAAAACTAACAGCTTTTGTGCAGCATTTGAGGCATGGCTGAATATTTCAATAGAAGTTGAAATGGTGTTTGCATTAACATGTCTACCGGAGGTAGAATGTAACTCATCCTTTGCTACAATGTTTTCAAAAGGCAGTATAAATTTAGAATTCAAAGTTTGTGTATGTAGGTGTTTGTAGTTGACCAATCGGGTGAGCCTGTGTTGTCATGGCGACACGTTGTTTGCAGGAAGGGTGTGGCTTCAGTACAACGGGAGAAAGGACACAGGTGTACAGACTGGAGCCGAGTAAACATGGTGATGTCTGTCTTGCAGGCACAGGCGAGATGCCACTAGCCGGTGAGAGCTGACAAGCACGCATGTATGAACACACACATGCATGTACGCCTGCCCGCATACACACACATTTACAATATAACTACAGCCTGCTGTCTGACTGGCTACCATGTCTTCCAAGAAACACAGACAATTATTTGCATTAAATTATATGATAAAAAATTTTTTGGTTCTTTGCATGTTTAAACATAACAAAAGTGGCTGATGATAACGTTTATTATAGAAACAACGGTACAATATGTTCAATGGTACATTTTATACAGATATTGTCGCAGTTCCTGTAATAAGGGTGTCAGCCACAAGTGGCTGAGTTTCCCCCCTCAATACATGTAATGCATATAGAATTCATGGTGGATGTGGAACAATTTAACAACAGGAAAACGGAAAACAAACTGTACAGTTGGTTTGTGGGAGGAATGTGATCTAGCTTCATGCGGTTAGTTCTGGGGGTATTGCAAGCCTGTGGTGAACCAGACTCATGTTGCAGGGTATTTCGCAAACAACATCTTCAGAGAAGAAGAACTACCACAAAAGTGAGTATGATCATCTTTATTCAGATAACTTGTTAAAGTTCTCTTTGTTCCTGTAGTCCGGGGTCAGTTTGCCCTCGATACTTGTCCTCAAATTTTTGTTTTCTTTCCTTTTCTCGACACTGCTTCTGTCTCCAGCACCGACCTCCATTCCATCTTATCTCTCGGTCTCAGTCTCCACTCCTCTCCCAATTCAGCCAAAACTCTTGATGCAGTCATTCTGTTGCACTGAAAGTTTCGGGTATCCACTTTATGTAATACATCCCCAGCTGATCAGCATTCCTCGGTGCAGTATCAGAAAATACACCCTAAAACTGATATAATCCCTTAACTGACGAAGAATTTCGAAAAGCAAAAGGCAATACATTTATTCTGAAGTGTCGTAGATTAATTTCTGAAAGTGTGCCACCCGAGATGCAAACCGTTTAGGATAAAACGTTAACATACCACGCAGACACCCCAGCTTGATTATAGTTAGATATTCCGAGTGACTTACTAACACTTGTTGCCGACAGAGTTATGGCGGTGAGCCGATGTTTCCGGGCAGAGACCTCTAGTGTGGAGGAAGAACGAGGCATCTACCGCGTGCACCAGTTCACCAAGGTACGATCTCCTCTACACTACGCCAGCGCAGTCTCTCGTAGTTGCGCGTGGCGTGGATAATATCACAAAACTGCAACAACTATACTGGTGTGCACGGGTTTGTGGAATGACCACCCGATTGTACTTGGCCACTTGTCATTTCCAGGCATTTACTTTGTGTTGCGACCAGGGTAAACATGATTTTGTTCTAGTGTTGTTTTTGCATATATCACTTATCCGTACTCAGAGTGACCCCAGCAATACAGCCAGCTCATAATTATGCTCAACCTTTGGCAGTCCTAAATTATTTCTGTAAGAGTCAGTAAGTAAATATATTTCCTCATCCTCATTATACACAACATGAATCAAAACAAAAGCAACACAGATTAGTATAGAAAAATTGTCCTACTAATATGGTCAGCTCACTATAAAGATCATTCAGACTGTTTATTACCAGGTAGCATTTAAAATGTACGAGGAATTCTTGGCGTTGTGGCGTCAACATACTATACGCTTGTCTCCCCTGCCCCCCATCATGCACACGCAAAATATACAATTAGAAACATTATGAAACTATGCTAAAACTAGTATAAATTTAAACCAAGGCCAACTGCCAACATGTTTTAAGACAGTCATACATCTATTGACATAAAACGAACTTGATATCATAATATTAATACCGTCTGAACATTACCTAAAAAGTATACATGTAGTTAAATAAATAATAAATAAATGTATAAATAAATTAGCTGATGATATAAAAACTAAGCTTGACCCAGTCACAAGGGTGACCTTAACAGCGAGGTTCCACTGCACTATATTCCTTATGTTTATGTGTCAGTAGGCCAAAGATAGTGACCAAAACACCAAAGCAAAGAACAGTTGACCATGACACCACTAATTCGCTGTATTATTTACGGATCAGTAGTAGTCAGAAATATACGACAATAAATCATGAAAGTGCATCTGAAATGATGCTCGTCCTTGTTTGCCACTAGGTGGAGATGTTTGTCGTGACGGCCAATGAAACGGGTCACGAGAGCGATGACCTCGTCGAAGAGTTACGCTCCATTGAACGTGACCACTTCTCAAAACTAGGCGTACACTTTAGGTGAATGCACCTTTGTCTTTCCTTGCAACCTGCAATGGAGTTTAATGATTCACAAAAATGTTGGTGGGCGTGTGTAAAATGTACTTATTTATTTCATGCTGTTTAAATCTGTATTTGAACAATAAGCTGTTTGTTATAATTTTTGTTAAAATGTTTATTAAAGTACATCAAGTTTTTTTGTAATAAAAGTACACAATAATTCTTGATAACCCTCAGACTTAATATAAATACAACCATAGCAAGTATGTTATCTTAAGTGGTACCAGTAATTAGGTATAAATATGGCTCATTTGAAAATATATTCAGTTATATCTGGTATACACAAGCCGCAGTGAACTAATACATGTGGTTTTAGAGAGCATTAGATATATAGATTTATGACGTCATGTTAATATTTGACCTCTTGTTGCCAGGGTGCTGGACATGCCGAGTCAAGAGCTCGGAGCGCCGGCGTGTCGGAAGTATGACATGGAAACATGGATGCCAGCGAAACAATTCTGGGGAGAAGTCAGTAATTCATGCTTCTTTTAAAAACATGAACACGATTGATTTTTTCTTACATGGTAATGTTTCCTAAGACTTTCTTATTAAAATAATAGTAATTATGATATAGTGTTGCATTCAATGGCAGGGTCTGTATTATTTTTAAATGTTAGCCACAGTCTTGTTCATTATTGTTTCTGATGGATGTATGTCTGAAAGTGGTCTTGTAGTGTTTACAATGATTTGTTTGCAACTACTGCCAGATCTCAAGCACCTCAAACTGCTCAGACTTTCAAAGTCGTCGTCTCAACATCAAATACACACAGAAAGACGGACAGGTGAAACACGCCCACACGGTAAGTAAGACTGCAGGCACTAGGTGATGGTGTAGATATTAGATGTTGGAGTAGATACTAAGTGTTACAGTAGATACTAAGTGTTACAGTATATACTAAGTGTTACAGTAGATACTAAGTGTTACAGTAGATACTAAGTGTTACAGTAGATCCTAAGTGTTACAGTAGATACTAAGTGTTACAGTAGATCCTAAGTGTTACAGTAAATACTAAGTGTTACAGTAGATCCTAAGTGTTACAGTAGATACTAAGTGTTACAGTAGATACTAAGTTACACTGTAGACATTTGATTACTTGATACTAGAAACTAAGCTCCATGAATAAAAGCAGAGCTGTAACAAGTACATTTATTTTGTACTTGAGTAAAGGTACAAGTAACTCTGGAAAAAGCTACTCAAGTAAAAGTACTTTTTGACAAATGTACTTGAAGTACAAGTAAAAAGTAAACAAATGTACTTGAAGTAAATGCAAAAGTACTTTTCTAAAAAACTTTTGACATGGTCACCAACTGCAAACAAACAAGTAAATTCAGTAGTGTGCAAAACAAACACTTTATTGAATCCTCAGCAGGATACAGTGACAGGCTGGCTCCTCAAACAAACGCCTTGTTGAACTTGAGCATCAGCTGGTTCTCAAATTCTACATCGCCTGTGCAGGCTCGCAGGGGCTTAAAAATAAACCCTGCGGCACTAAACAACCTCCCACAGGCTGCACTCGCAGGCAGAGGAGTGTTCAACTCGATGAAAAGGTCTCTCAAGTTTGGCTACATGGCAAGGGACGACAGCTCGACACACGGGGCAGTAATCTCAAACATACTGGATAAGTATGGCCATGGATGCTGCAAATGATCGTTTTCGGCTGATCCTTCCATGATAAATCTTTGAACGCGAATGACATCATATAATCTTGGCAATGTTCACGCCAATCAGAAAAGACTACCAGTTGTTGCTCCGACTGATATCTATTTATAAATATATGCTGGCGGAAACCAGTTCCAGGTTTCAGCGTTTGTTACTAATATTTTTGGAGCTCCAAATGTTTAATACATAAATTATGGATACTTTGTTACATTTATGAAAAGTACACACATTTGTACTTCATTACAAGTAAAAGTACTCCTAAAAATGTACTTTGTTATTCATGAAAAGTAAACTTTTCTACTCCAGTACAGTAACGTTACGTCCCAGCTCTGAATAAAAATTATTTAGAGGTATGTAAGTGTTATAAAAGTGAACTTTGTTGATAGTAAACATACACAGCTGTCATGTTCTGGCAGAATACCATTTTGATCACCTGGTACTTTTGACAAAAACAAATTTTTTTGTCAAAAACCTGGTGTGTGTGACCTTAAGTGACACTCAGACACTGATTGATACTGCATATATTATGTGACACTGCAGATACAGGATGTTGCAGTGAACACTAAGTGAAACTGTAGACACTAATGACACAGCAGACATGCGATGCCATTGACACTAGAAACTAATTGACTATATAGAAATAAAGTAACACTGCAGACACTAAGGGCCACTTGGTTCAACTCTGACATATCCTAGTTAGTCTACCAAAGTGGGCATTCATGAAATAAATTATATTCATCGTTTGTCACTGTCACACATGAGCTATAATTCCCATGTGGTGTGTCCGTAGGTGAACGGTACAGCCTGTGCAGTACCACGGATGTTGATGACCCTTATTGAGAACGGACAGAACGAGGTAAATGATCGCATCACAGCAAAGAGAATTTCACAATCAGTGTCTTAGAGCACATAACTTTTTCGTCATAAAAGGAATTTGCCGTTTTAAATGACTCAAAAATTGAAACACATTTCTTTGTATGGGTCAGATGATAATTATTATAAGTTGTTAGAAATATCTTAAAACGTGTGTTTCTTCAGTATAACTTTTTTGAAACGTATTTACAGAAAAAAAAAAGGTTTTTACATTTTTCAAGTGTCTATAAAAAAACGTAACACATTTTTTGTATTTAGATAATAAGGAAGACAATATATTATTTTTTGTTTAAATGCATGTTCTGTATATTTATTCATAAGTATTAAAATTAAACATTTATGAATACAGGTGTACTTGTAAAATCTTTAATTATTTTGTCATGAATTTGTTTTTATTCAACTTTGTAAGTGCCTGAAATGTACATTTCTTCCAAATTATTGCAGTATCCATATACCTGAGACATTTCTTTAAACGTTTTATGTATGTTTTTCATAGAAATTAGATTTTGACATGTTTGAAGTGTCTAAAAAACAACCTATTTGATGTATTTTGATCGTAAGAATACAAAAGTATTAGAATTTAATCATATATGAAGACGTAACAAATAATTTTTTTTATTCAAGTTTGTAAGCATCTGGAATGTATATTTCTTCCACAGGATGGCAGTATCCGTGTGCCTGAAGCCCTGCAGCCCTTCATGGATGGGATGACTGTTATAGAGAAGCCAGACAGGCCGTTGATACTCCGATGGAATAAGTTAACAAACACCACCAGGAGGCAGGCCAAGCAGTCGTAGCGCAACAGACAAGATCTCGCTCTTGTTACTGGTGATAAAGTCGTATGTCTCAGACACTTCCGCAGTGTACAGTTTATTACATGGCGAGATAATAAATATATTTGCAGAATCTGTTGAATTATTCCTGATTGATCAAAATTTTTATTATGTAGATTTTCACTTATATTTTGCTCAGAAAAGCAAACTGCAAGATTAATAAAATGTAATTTTTACCATGTAAATTAATTAATTTCCTGGCCATTTTTATCCCTGCATAATTGGTGTCTAGTCCTGGTTTTTCATGAAATTGAATGGAAGAGGAACCTTTCAATTTCATATTCCACATATGTTTAGGTTGGAATTATTCGACAATGAAGTTGACAACCTGTTTCTCTGATATTAACAAAGTAGAACACCTGTTTCGGAGTCACTCCAACATAATTACAATAATAGAATAATCACTAACACTATGCTGTATGGTAATAATAGATTGTAAAAACACATAAACGACAGGTGTATGTTCCATCCTGGCAGGATAATGTTACCTCGACAGCTGTCAAATCTGACATCTTCCCCCGTGGCTGTTTACTACAGGAGCCTTAAACTCAGTTGGTTTTATTAATTTCTACACCTTGTTGTAGATTCAGACACACAACTGCAGTAGTACTTCTTTGTACCCACCCCTATAGCAAAGGTACTCTGGTCATATAAGAGGGGTGGCCTTTCTACGGGGGACATCTATCCAGCCTTCTACTTTCCACACATTACATCACTTACAGAATATACTAATTTATGCACATATAAACCCTGTAGATCTTTTTTTTACATACATGATTAAGTGGAAACGTCTTATTTTCAAACTGCAGTGCTGTTGCTTTTAACTTTCTACAACTCCAGCCATGTAATAAACTGTATCTATGCTCTTACATCCAGAGTACGATCCTGTTCAGGACTGTTTATATTTAACTAAAAATGCTAATACTGTTAACAATACTAGGCTACTAAGAATTACAGGTTACTACAAATATACTGACTAATAAAGACTAAAAGTTGCAAAAACGTTTAACAAATCTGAACTAGACTAACTAAATCCAAGTGAAACACTATCAAAAATTAAAATACCAATTGTTGCCAGACTATTTTAAAATTAAAATTCTTGATACTGGGTAATTACCCTCAAAAATTTAATTTATAAATTTAATAAATAAATATACTATAAAATATTAATTAAAAAATAATTAGAATAATATACTATTAGTAGATATGCGAGGTAATGTATACAACATATAATCACTGGTCATGTGTCGGCCTGAACGGACCCCAAGGCATGCCTCCGAGTCCGCACGTGTCTTCCAATAGGTGGCAGCAGTTGTGTGCACCTTGCTCGATATAATGATGGTAATTACGTAAGACATTACATAGCAAATTGACAGCTACAGTCTTTCTGGGAAAACACGTCACTAGCTTTCCTGGTGGTCAACTTTCTCTTGACAGATTCGTCATGTTGGAAAGGTGCAGCCAGTAGCATGGTTATTGCACGAGTCTGGTGTTTTATGGTTAATAGATGTTACTGGCTGCGATATACAGCCTGTATGTTAAATTATTCTGCACATTACTTGATTAAAAAATTTGATTTTATGATTAAAATATACACCATCGTATGCAGAACAATTATTTGGATGGGCCCTATATAAAAAATAGTAATTGTCAGTATATTTGCATTAAATCCTTTGTAGTATGTATAACAAGAAATAAAAAAATATTTACAGTTAACTAGTTAAATTAGTTGTTGCATCTATGAAACAGTGTAAAGTACTCCAGATCAGTTACCTGGATGGGGCACTTGGTAAGAAATGTGTCACATGTAGTATGTTTTATTCTACAGCTTCGTTATTTAAAATGTATGTTTTACAAGGAATTTTTGCAATAACATCAAGAACAATTAAAATGTGATATGCATAAAAATAACATTCTTGCATATGATTGCCGCAATGTGTGATAATTCACAATTGTTGAAACAGCTACTTATGCGATAGGGTGTAGAGCATGTAATGTCTGGTTGTGCTACCAACAACCTGATACTGATCTGTACTGCAACTTATAAATGCTCCTGCCCTGCAGCTGTGCGGTGGACCACCTGGCACGTTCCCGCGCTCTCTACTTAAGTCGACAGTCATTGCAAGATGGTCAGACCATCAGCTGTGTTCCTACAAAGTGCAGTTGGGATTCGTTCGTGTTTGCCAGGATGGTATTTCTGTCTCCTGTCGTGTTGTTTCTCACATCTGTGTGTGGTGGGGCAGGTATAGCTCCCGTATTGTTTGGGTCGGTGCGTCCAGAGACATTCTATGTCCGTTTCACTCCGTCTCCATACCACGGAGGGGCTCGCAATGACGCAGTCGCAGCTCGGTTACTCAAGGACGTTGCAATGTCACGCAGCAGGCAGATGAGTGCGACTCCACAAGGTCATCTAGACGTCAAACTGACCACACTTTCGGTGGTCAGTCAGCGGTCAACTGTTGAAAACGACCGTGATGCAGGTATGGGAAGTGATAAAGTAGATGACATTGTGGTTGTTTATCCGGATGATGCTAGGGAGCATCACATTGACAATCAGGGAGTGATGCCAGGGCGGGTTGATGGAGGGAAGAAACTACAAAGTGGTGATCTAATAAATGGAAGAAGTCTGAACCGCAGTGAAATCATTCGGGAAAAAAATAACAGTTTTGTGCTTTCTATATCCAATGAAACGAAAATCGTTAAAGTCGATGCAGACAGAGACAATGACACTGTGTCTGTGAACGACCTCCTAGCGACATGGGATAAAGCCGAAAGTCTGAGTGGCGTGTCGAACATCTTCGACATCCTACATGACATGTCAAGGATACAGTTCAGCTGGATTGACATCATACTAAGTGTATTATGTACTGTCGCCGTCATACTTTTGTGTGTCAACGTCGCAATCCTGGTGCGATACTGTCGCAAACATCAACAGTTCTCACCCGTCTTCACGGCAAACTGTAGTGGTGATCGCAGACACCTGAATTCGCGTCGTTTCAATGACAGTCTACAGATTCGCAATGAGAAGATGTGTCGACGATCGTGTTTGGGGTGGGGGAACTGTCGCAAGTTCACGGCGAATATCGCTCTACCAGGAACTCTTCCACTCTCCCCCATTGCCAGTATTGGTGACTCGAATGTTGATCACATGATCGCAAACTTTGTGAGTGACGAATTGATCAGTGAGCTAAATGACCGCGATAGTGCGTGTACGTCGGTCAGTGACGGTTTCATCTTCAGTAGAAGTTACGGTAGTCAACGGTCGTACAGCACGGCTGCGACAATCCTCTGACTCAACAGCAGAGATGACTCTGAAATGCAACATCCGAGAGAACTGTCATAATGTTTTATTTTTGAATGTCCACAGGTACTGATGATCACTATTTTTTAATTGCATTGTCTAAGTCATGTTCTAATCTAAGTAATGATGAATGTTGCAAGTCTCTTTTCAAGAAATCTTGCTTCTGGTTATTATGTATGGGAAAGAAGAAGAAATGTATTATTAAAGATCTCTTTAATTAATTTTTGTTTATCTCATTTTAAAATTAATTTTGCAAAAGAACACCCATCACCATCCATATATGCCAAAATTGGGGAAATTTGGCAGGAATGCAGAATATGGACCGACTAATATATTCACTACATATATAGTAGATATATTTGTAGTCATGTATATTACGGCAGCTACTATCCCTGTTTGAGCAGCAGGTGTACTGCAACCGACGCTATGCAATGATGTGCGAAACAATTTTAATACTGCTGTTGTGTCGACACATTTCATCAGCTGCGATTTCCAGTAACTACATCGATCAATCGCTTGCGCACACGTACAACACAACAATCACTCAAGTTCTTCCTACAAACATTTCAATGCGATACACTTCTCAGTTTCAGTCGCACATCCACAAGACTGAACCAGTTCACCCGCAAGAGAATACTGGATCGAAAAACCAACACTGTTAACTGAGACTATGTCTCACTCAATCACATAAACACGTCCGATTCACATCACACAAATGAACACATTCATTGTTTCTAGCCATTGTTTGTTCGCTGTTATAATTCCTCTAAGCTACAAAAGCGCCATTCATAGCAACTTGCAAAATTATGCTCGGTTAATAAGCATTATAGCATTAGACCCGACTAATATTACAAATGTCTTGTGGTGTTTTCCCAACATAAATTAGTACATATGTTACACTCGCTAATCATGTATGTGACAATAGTAAAATGTTCTCATCAACAACACTACATTTATACATTAATTACACCGACATGTACATTTCCAGAATTATTCAAATCCTGCTGAATATTATAAACCGTATCATACATGCTGCTTCCCGTTTGAAATCAGTTCCATGGAAATCAGGGGAATTACAATGTCTTTCTAACCTGGTTCAACTGTACAGTATTGATCCCTCGAAGACAGCATTTGCTACAAGTACACACACCCACACCTACGACCCAGTCTGAATGGTGGCACAGATATAGAAGCACAACATTATTTATCATCTGCGACACTGGTTATGTTGTTAATGCCAATAAACAGCAGAGAAACAAAAAACTCTGATGTGCAACAGATCATTTGGCACACTATGAACGCACACTTGCAAATTCAGACTGTCTTCTGAAAGGTCACCCTATGATGGACACTGTCTCTGGCTCCAAATAACGTAAATCTACAATCATGTTCCACTGCTCAAGAAGATAGTCTCACAAGTTCATATCAGTGTCATCAAGCTAGAAATTATCCACAGAAAGGAGATTCAAGTGACAGTTACATCCCTGCGATTCAACAGATGCTATACACACAAATATGTCCTGATTACACTCAAACTAACCAGCACAGCATTCCACTCTCAAGTTAGTAGAAGGAAGAAAATGACTGGTGATAGAAAACACGCCAACTCATGTCAACATTTTAATTATATTGCTGTGTATTGAACTGAACCAAGAGACGATTCAATGGAAGGCAAGACGTGGTAACACATAAATGTGCAGCCAAGAGATTATGAATATTCTACAATAGATATGGTCGCACATGATTGGTAGACATCCATAATGTACAAACTATTTATGTTCAATTTAAAAGGTTATCAGTTCATTTTTTATCGTAAAATTGTATTATACTGACCACATAAACAGCCGGATCATACGAAGAACTGGCGTACGCCGTATAGAACTATTGAACAAGTTGGCAACACTAACATATAATGGCGATGGATTCTGGTCTTCAGATATCGACGATGTCTATCTAACAACAAGACACTTCTACGACATCGCGGGACTGATACTTGTGTATTAATTGGACGAGATGATTCCAAATGTACAACAGAACCACCACATGTGTCGAGATATACACAATGATCTAAACATCACATCCGCAGTATGCACTAGACACCCACTGAACACTATCAACCTGCACGATTATGTACGACAGGACACTACATTGAACACTCTGCTGTAGACGCATGAGGAATGGTTCTCCCAAAACACGGACTAAATCACAGTCACCAAGGTGATGCCATTCAAGGTTGAAATGAGACTAAACGAGTCATCATGGTGATGTTGTAAAAAATTGAATTGTGACGTCATTATGGTATTGTTATCCAACATTGACTAAATGAGTCACAATTGCTCATGCTGTTCATGGTTAAATTGTGACTACACAAGTTATCATGGTGCTGTTGTTAAAGGTTGAATTATGACTAAACCTGTCATTATGGTGATGCTCAAAGTCGAGTTGTAACTGAAGGTGGCTAGAAACCTCCGTTATCAAAACGGTTGTTAATTACCAATTGCTATATTTGATAAACGATCTCATTAACACCTTGTAAAACTGTCTTGTATAAATACAGCATTTTACACTAAATTTATGTCAAGATAAACTGCTGAAAACCACCTGCATTGTAGCATGTCCTCTTTGGATGCCCAAATACAAACACACAACATGGCTATAACGACTCTAAACCAACCAGCTTGTATCCAACCAAACAGTAAAAACCTATTCCCCTCCACTGGTCTGTTGATTTTGAGAATTACCTAGCAACACCAGCTTTTCTACAGTAACAATCACGACTAACTACTTTGGTATTTACGTCCCACAGTGGTCCAGAACATCGACATTGCCTCTAACTGATACACCTGCATCCGTGTCCTAGACACGTCAACACGTGTCAGCTTCTTGCCTACTTTCTCAGAATACAGACATTTTGAGAAATTTCAAAATTGAAGCTATCAGCCAAGAAAATAAGACATTCCATGTAATTGTGCCTTGTTTGCTGGGCATATAGCAAGGACACTGATAAGATTAGAAGAATACAAAGACCGAGTAAATTTGAACCAAAATTGATTACTGGGTTGATGTGATAATCTACTAAAAGATTTAATATTAACAATATATTTAATGGTGCATGGTTATGTGGATTGGATATAATTCCTTCCAGTTTAGCAGAGGATATGAAGATGCAATACCAAATCAGGGAATAAAGAGTTGACAGGAACAGATTCGTACAAAAGGTCACTTGATAGATAAAAAAATGTTGGTTACTTGTAAAGAAACTGCTCTCTTGTCCCAAACGCCATCTAGAACTTGATGCCTAGGATGATCAACTGAAATCATACTATATAAAATTGTTTACATTTAAAGCTAACCCTATCTCATTTAGTTTGTTGGTTGGTGTTAACATTGGAATCATGTTATGTGCAATGGCTATACTGTGTATTATTGTTAAAATCAACAAAAGAATTTATTTTTTTGCTAAACTGAGTAACATCAAATGCAAAATAGAAATTGCTTTACTACTTTTTTCAAAGTTCGTCAAAAATAAATAACAAATTAGTAAAAAATAAATGAGATAGCATGTCATATTCGACACAAAATAGGTATGATTTTTCATGACACGAGGTTAAAATGAAAGAAAAAAGACTACTTGAGAGTTCAGCTTTACACCAACATTTTGATATTGCCAGGTGAATATGCATCATCACGCAAGTAACGACAAGGTATTGCTATCTTCACTGTTCGACACCTATCGACCACAGTTTTTTTAGGCAAAACAAGTTCTGTGTAATTCCGCATTCTAAAAATCCCTAGATGCTGTCAATCAAATAATTTAATGATTATTCTCAGACAATTCTCTGACTAATCGTTCTTCTTCTCCGTCTTGTCTTTTGGTGTCACTACTGCATCTTCTCCTGCTCCCTCGGTCACTGCCGCAGGACTGGTGTCGCCATCTTCAGGTGACGGCAGAAGTACTTTTCCGTCCTCGTCGAACATATCGCCGCTAGTGCCAAACTCGTTCACTCGTTTCGGGTCAACGCGGTAAATGTAGCGCTGGTAGATGTAGATGCAGAATACGATGTCTGCAAACAGATTCACGTTCGATGCAAATCAAATTTCTACAACTTTGTCGTACTGCTCCGGTATGTCAAAGTTAAGGGTATAAACTACCTGAAAACGGCCATATAATCAATATGTTACATCTCTGTTAATACTGAACAGATCGTAACAAAATTTGGAGTACAAATTAGATCAATGAATAGTATGTGTGAAATGTGGGCTTACTTGCTTCTGTATTACCATGGCAATAAACGTTTCTAGCGAGACGGATTTTCACATCCTTGAAAATTATTCTGAGTTAACCACTGTATGTGTGATCATGCAATTGTCCAGAATCATTAGCATGCCACTCTGTCAGATAAGGTGGTTTTGGGCAAGGATATCTGACTTCACTGACTAGGTTTTAGCATTTTTCAAGACACCTTGAAAAATGCTCAAACCTAGTCCCATCTTACAACAGTCATTGCAGTCAGATTTCCTTGCCAAAAACAATCTTATTTAACAGAGGCATTCTAGCTAATGATTCTTGACAATCGCATGATCACACATACAATTGTTAACTCAGAATAATTTTCAAGGATGCATGCCCCTCTGTCACATTAGAAATGTTCATGCCATGGTAACACACAAGCAAATGAGCCCACATTCCACGTGTCATATACTATTCATTTAACTAATTAGTAGTCCAAATTTGGGAAAGATATGTTCAGTATTAACAGAGATATGGCCTAACGGCTAACGCCATTTTCGGATAGTGGCTACCCTTAAACTGAACAAGTTTTGGGGATTACCATAGAAACACGCAGGAAAATAAGACCAAATAAAATGAAATACAATTTGATAAATCACAGAAGGATGGTATCATAAAGCACACAAGGACTATCCATCATTAAATCAAATCTGCTGTTAAATTTAAGGACCTTTTTCAAAATGCTGCCACCATATCAGAGGACACTATTTCTGTGACACACCGGTGGTCGTGTCCTGGTGGTGCACCCTGGTGGCGACAGTTTTCAGTGTACAAGATCACTGTTAAGGAGGAAATTCAATTTTTTAAATCGATGAACTTGTAAGTATGTAAGTGAAACTGTTCCTAGGCATTTTATTACCTCGTTTGTATACTGGTTTATGGTATGTGCTTATTGCATTTTCAAAAAGTTCCAAATAGCCCCAAAAGAGTATGTTTTCTGCCTGCTGGATCCTCACCTATAGCAAGATCCATAACCCAGCAGATCTTACAACAATTTATGAAACGCGTTTTGAATCCTCGCAGCGTGAACATAAAATCTCTATGACATATGGGCACCTAGTTTTTTTAATTTCCCTTTTTTGTACTGCGTTTCACAACATTCCAAGTTGTGCACATCTTAAAGATAATTTGATCAGTTGATATTTCCAAACCGGCCTCATTCACAAATTTTCAAAAATACAATGCCATATAAAAATACCCCCCAAAAAGATCACAATCACACAACAGATACTCTAACGAATCAAGTGACACAGGTTACATAAGATAACGCCACCTCCATTGGCTGTCAAAGCTAAAAGACGCTTTTGGGCGCTCAAGTTCTAAAGTTCAAACTTGTCATGTCATGCTGAGCCACCCACCGTCACGGAAACAGCCGATGCGGTAGAGGGTGGGCATCTTGATGACGAAGGCAAACAGGTCGTCAATGAAGGTATTGAGAGCCTTGTAACTGAGCATGCGCCACGGCAGATGGGCGACAGACTTGAGTTTGTAGTTGATGAACAGTTGGGGAGTCATCATGATGAAGCCTGCAACAATATAGTCTCTAAACCTCCCTCCTGAAATAATTTAAGACTCTGATACACGTGCCATGTATTTGACATTACAGCAGAATTGTTTAAAGCAGACACGGTGATAACAGGGAATTGGCTTCTAAGCTGATTCAAAACAATTTGGGAACAACAAAAAGTACCAAAGACGTGGAAACAGGGACTGATTGTTAAAATACCAAAGAAAGGTAACCTTACATAGTGCGGAAATTGGAGAGGAATTACTCTAACATCTGTCCCTAGTAAAGTGTTCGGAAGAGTGATAATAGACAGAATAAGAGATGGAGTTGACAACAAGTTGAGAGATGAACAAGCAGGTTTCAGAAGAGGACGAAGCACAGTTGACAGACATTAATCCTTCGAATCATAATAGAACAGGTAGTGGAATGGCACGCAACGATACATGTATCTTTTGTAGACTTCGAAAAGGCATTTGACTCTGTGCACTAAGAGAGCCTTTGGGAAATCATGGCGAGCTACGGAATCCCACACAAGATTATCAGAATGGTATAGATTTTGTACGAGGACAGTGAATGTGCAGTGTTAGATGAAGGTGAACAATCTGAGTGGTTCAAGGTAAAAACTGGAGTTTAGCAAGGAGATGTAATGGAGATCCATATCAAAACTTGAAGACTTTGACTTCGCAGATGACATTGCGCTTATGTCATCAAGATACAGACACATGCAAGCAAAGGCAACAAAGATGAATGCATTTGTATCAAAATCAATAAAAAGAAATCTGAAGTATTGAGGAGAAACAGCAAATGCAATCACAGAATACACATTGGTGTCCAACAACTGAATGAAGTAGATAAATATAGATACCTGGGCACAAACGCCAGCAAGCAAGGAGGAGGGGGTGATGATATTATCAGCAGATTATGAAAAGCAAGGACATCATTCATGAAACTCAAGCAGATATGGAGCTCAAATGTGTACACATTAAAAACCAAACTCAGATTATACAATACTCTGGTCAAATCAGTGTTACTGTATGGATGTGGAACATGGAAAGTAAACAAAAGCGACAACAAAAAACTTGACTTTTCCAATTCAACTGTCTCAGAAGAATTTTTTTAATTAGACGGCCATTAGAAATTTCGAACAGACATTGAGAACATAACAGCAGAAGAGAAGATCAGCACAGAAGTATGGAGAAGAAGGTGGATTTGGATCGGGCATGTGCTGAGAAAGAAGGACCACAACCACTGCCTGACAGCACTGACATGGATGCCGGAAGGAACAACAAAAGTTGATCGGCCAAAAACAACGTGGAGAACCACAGTTGAAAAAGAACGAAAACGACTAGGCTGGGCAACTTGGAGCAAAGCAAGACACATAGCCATTGACGGCGAGATGGCGGAGTCACACAGCAGACTTATGGGCCACAAGGCCCGAAGAGGATAGGTAAGGTAAGGTAAGGTAAGGTAAGGTAAGACGTGCCAGAGGTATCGGCAATGGCAAGTAATATTCTGCGCCAGGCCTTTTGAACGTCTTGAATTAGACAATGCCAGTCTTGAATTAGACGAACAGAACAGTTTAATTTTTTCAATGACAAACCTGCATCATTTGAGCCATTTATATAATTAATACTGATCCATCCGATTTGTTTCACTGCCCGTTGTGCTAATGATAGTTGTCATTAAAATTCCACCCATCTTATCGGTTGTAATTACCCATCCTGGCCAGTTATCTGCCAGACTTGAAGACGGGCAGATGGGTCTCTGGCTAAGCCTGTGTCCTGCGCAGTATTTGCTTTGGTTTCGAAACAGTGCAGTGAACTGTGACAGGGTTTACAGTATTTTATGTAACTGACTCTGGGCGACTCCAATCAGGGCTATGACTTACCAAACGTAAGGAGGAAACCATATGCCATGCTGAGGACCCAGGAGTACCAGCCTCTGTGCTCCTGGTAGATGACGGAGTAGATGGCGTAACAGACCAGCAGTGGAAACAACGCCCACGACAGGTACTTGAAGGCCATCTGTAATAGCAACATGTCATTTGCAATTTTCCTGCATATTTAAATTTCCTCGACTCTTGCTGCTGGGAATGATACTGGTTTTATACTATTTATGAATATTATTTTAGATTATTTATTATATTTCTCTTATGATAGTTATATATTTGAGATATATAGATAGATAAATATGTGATAATTCTACATTATTTTGATAACAATCCTATTAGATTTACTGATTTTATTATTATTTTTATCTTATTATTTATTTTTAGAATAATGCGTTGTAATTTTAATTTAATTATTTTTAAATTGTCGGTGGACTGTGCAAGCGCCATAAGCGCCTCTGTTTCATTAGTCATTATTATTGTTACGTGTCAGCATTGTCACTTGTCTCAACTAAACTATCCATCATGTGAACTGTTGCCCAGCAAAATATCCGTAAAGCCATCACAAAATCTGGGATTCCGCATCAATGACACGTTGTACGCTGGAATGTCGCATACTTGTTTGCGGCATGTGCCCCAAAGACACATGAAAACATGTATGAGAAATCTAAGCAAATTTAGGGGCACCTGTATAGAATCCTCGTCCACCTCAACTTTGCCTTTACTTACTAGTCTCGCATAAATTTGATACGTTGATGCGATAATTAAATAATTCCACATCATCCCAGGCATATTTACGCTATTAAATATTGCGTTTTAGGCTTAGCGCATTTTGATTCCAAATAGCGCTGCGGTTTGACCCAGTTTGCGTGCGAACACAGGCAACGACAGCACGGACAACAAACTGAACGGAGTTATTTAAATCACATCTTACATTGATGACTGGACAATCGATACCCTTGTGCCTTGCCTACTCCTTGCCTGTCATTTATAAGCTGTAGACGAGCACCATGAACAGCGTTTGTTGCTGCCGACACCATATTATCGCCTATTGTCAACTTTCAAGTCTTGTTGAACAAAGATATACAAATATGTATAGATATACAAATAATATCCACCCGTACATCTACACTATATGCAGTTTTTAAACGCATATGTTTGCTAAATATTATAACTGGAGTACATTATAAATGAAAAATATACATTTTTAAAAGCATGTTTATAAATCATGCCTCGGTCACCAAGGCTCACAAATAGTACCGGTACATTCTGATTCATTACAAATGCCACCATCACCCAGGATCATCAATTTTGAAGAAAAAAATACAATGCTATGTTCTAGTCTTACATGTGTTGTATAATTTAATTGGGCTAATTAATTAGGTGATTTTCCCACAACTTATAATTTAAGTTCCTCTCAAAAGGCTGCATTGATGGAATCTCAAGACTCAACCAGAGACTATGTGATGCTATTTCATACATCCGTGCTTCAGTATATAAATTTTTTTTTTTTATGTTTAATCAACCTCATTCTTTGAATATTTTTAGGATGTGCTCTCTCGTATGTGAATCATTGCCCCTCAATGTCACAAACTACTGCAATGTATTTCTCAGTTAGAATCTCCCTGTCCTTGGAGCAGTAGACTGTAGTACCATGACCAGTCCACGAAAAATGGGGCACACCTACCCAGACTGTATCTAGTTTTGTAACGTTACAGATTTAATTAATACAAATTTAATAACTGACTTGGGGCACATCAAATTTCTAAAAGGCACATAGTTCTATCTATCTCTGATGTGCCCGAAGGGTACATGCATGTCTTTTTCTAAACTGATCCATGCAAAATGGATGCCAAACACATGATATTCTATCTTGTATTTTATTGAAATTCTGGCCTAAAAAGTGTTACTTTGTGACAAAAACATATGACAAAGTCGGTCAAGTGAGAATTACATAAAAGTTGATTTAGCAGATGTCATGCCACATTAGTAATGTAATATACACATACACTACTGATGAAAACATTGTTGGCGTGACAAAGCTTGAGAGGTCCTAGCACAAAATGTTGATTGTGATGTAGGCAAACCATGATGATCCACCAATATCTATTATCTAACATCTCGGGCGATAAAGTTTGAGTTTAATCTACCATCTCTCGGAAGAAAACAGCTTTATTTTTTCAACATTCAACATTGTTGTTAATGGTTTTATAGTTTGCAGGACATTCATGAACGTAAATCAATTGTTCATAGTGTTATATGTATTTCCTGCGAGTGGCCAATCAGTTAGGGACGTTTCACATAACTTGTGTTACAAAAAATGCTTGTTTTAAATGCAGAGGCAAAAATTGAACATCCTAAAAACAAAAGAAATCAAATTCTGCTTGTATCATCAAAAAAGAATACTGTTTCAAATCCACACTGAATAACTTTCAAAGTTTGTTCAAGTGAAAATGACTGGAGTTTTTCTGTAATTTGTAGTATCCTGATTTGCCTTACCTGGTCATACTGTTTTGTCATTGACTTTGTGTACGACGATTTGTCCTCCAGTCTGATCCGGGGTATGACACCACCTATAAGGTTTTCTCTGTCAATCTACAAGCAGAACAACTCATGTTAGCAGATTACCTTGCATTGCAGAGTGGTTGTCATGCTCTGGAGCTAGCATATCACTACTCCAGGAGGGAGAATGAGTCCAAGTCTAGACTGGTGCAGTGGTTGTCATGCTCTGGAGCTACCATATCACTACTCCAGGAGGGAGAATGAGTCCAAGTCTAGAATGGTTCAGTGGTTATCATTCTCTGGAACTACCATATCGCTACTCCAGGAGGGAGAAAGAGTCCAAGTCTAGACTGGTGCAGTGGTTGTCATGCTCTGGAGCTACCATATCACTACTCCAGGAGGGAGAATGAGTCCAAGTCTAGACTGGTGCAGTGGTTATCATGCTCTGGAGCTACCATATCACTACTCCAGGAGGGAGAATGAGTCCAAGTCGAGACTGGTGCAGTGGTTATCATGCTCTGGAGCTACCATATCACTACTCCAGGAGGGAGAATGAGTCCAAGTCTAGACTGGTGCAGTGGTTATCATGCTCTGGAGCTACCATATCAC
This sequence comes from Escarpia spicata, assembly GCA_963995525.1. NCBI lineage: Eukaryota > Metazoa > Annelida > Polychaeta > Sabellida > Siboglinidae > Escarpia > Escarpia spicata. Next base: position 25,959,481 of record OZ023211.1, read on the forward strand.
TACTCCAGGAGCGAGAATGAGTCCAAGTGTAGACTGGTGCAGTGGTTGTCATGCTCTGGAGCTACCATATCACTACTCCAGGAGGGAGAATGAGTGCAAGTCTAGACTGGTGCAGTGGTTATCATGCTCTGGAGCTACCATATCACTACTCCAGGAGGGAGAATGAGTCCAAGTCTAGACTGGTGCAGTGCTTATCATTCTCTGGAGCTACCATATCACTACTCCAGGAGGGAGAATGAGTGCAAGTCTAGACTGGTGCAGTGGTTATCATGCTCTGGAGCTACCATATCACTACTCCAGGAGGGAGAATGAGTCCAAGTCTAGACTGGTGCAGTGCTTATCATTCTCTGGAGCTACCATATCACTACTCCAGGAGGGAGAATGAGTCCAAGTCTAGACTGGTGCAGTGGTTGTCATGCTCTGGAGCTACCATATCACTATTCCAGGAGGGAGAAAGAGTCCAAGTCTAGACTGGTGCAGTGGTTATCATGCTCTGGAGCTACCATAGCACTACTCCAGGAGGGAGAAAGAGTCCAAGTCTAGACTGGTGCAGTGCTTATCATTCTCTGGAGCTACCATATCACTACTCCAGGAGGGAGAATGAGTGCAAGTCTAGACTGGTGCAGTGGTTGTCATGCTCTGGAGCTACCATATCACTACTCTAGGAGGGAGAATGAGTCCAAGTCTAGACTGGTGCAGTGGTTGTCATGCTCTGGAGCTACCATATCACTACTCTAGGAGGGAGAATGAGTCCAAGTCTAGACTGGTGCAGTGGTTGTCATGCCCTGGAGCTACCATATCACTACTCCAGGAGGGAGAATGAGTGCAAGTCTAGACTGGTGCAGTGGTTGTCATGCTCTGGAGCTACCATATCACTACTCCAGGAGGGAGAATGAGTGCAAGTCTAGACTGGTGCAGTGGTTATCATGCTCTGGAGCTACCATATCACTACTCCAGGAGGGAGAATGAGTGCAAGTCTAGACTGGTGCAGTGGTTGTCATGCTCTGGAGCTACCATATCACTACTCCAGGAGGGAGAATGAGTGCAAGTCTAGACTGGTGCAGTGGTTATCATGCTCTGGAGCTACCATATCACTACTCTAGGAGGGAGAATGAGTCCAAGTCTAGACTGGTGCAGTGGTTATCATGCTCTGGAGCTACCATATCACTACTCCAGGAGGGAGAATGAGTCCAAGTCTAGACTGGTGCAGTGGTTATCATGCTCTGGAGCTACCATATCACTACTCCAGGAGGGAGAAAGAGTCCAAGTCTAGACTGGTGCAGTGGTTGTCATGCTCTGGAGCTACCATATCACTACTCCAGGAGGGAGAAAGAGTCCAAGTCTAGACTGGTGCAGTGGTTATCATGCTCTGGAGCTACCATATCACTACTCCAGGAGGGAGAAAGAGTCCAAGTCTAGACTGGTGCAGTGGTTATCATGCCCTGGAGCTACCATAGCACTACTCCAGGAGGGAGAAAGAGTCCAAGTCTAGACTGGTGCAGTGGTTATCATGCTCTGGAGCTACCATAGCACTACTCCAGGAGGGAGAATGAGTCCAAGTCTAGACTGGTGCAGTGGTTATCATGCCCTGGAGCTACCATATCACTACTCCAGGAGGGAGAAAGAGTCCAAGTCTAGACTGGTGCAGTGGTTGTCATGCTCTGGAGCTACCATAGCACTACTCCAGGAGGGAGAAAGAGTCCAAGTCTAGACTGGTGCAGTGGTTATCATGCCCTGGAGCTACCATAGCACTACTCCAGGAGGGAGAAAGAGTCCAAGTCTAGACTGGTGCAGTGGTTATCATGCTCTGGAGCTACCATAGCACTACTCCGGGAGGGAGAATGAGTCCAAGTCTAGACTGGTGCAGTGGTTATCATGCCCTGGAGCTACCATATCACTACTCCAGGAGGGAGAAAGAGTCCAAGTCTAGACTGGTGCAGTGGTTATCATGCTCTGGAGCTACCATAGCACTACTCCAGGAGGGAGAAAGAGTCCAAGTCTAGACTGGTGCAGTGCTTATCATTATCTGGAGCTACCATAGCACTACTCCAGGAGGGAGAAAGAGTCCAAGTCTAGACTGGTGCAGTGGTTATCATGCCCTGGAGCTACCATAGCACTACTCCAGGAGGGAGAAAGAGTCCAAGTCTAGACTGGTGCAGTGGTTATCATGCCCTGGAGCTACCATAGCACTACTCCAGGAGGGAGAAAGAGTCCAAGTCTAGACTGGTGCAGTGGTTGTCATGCTCTGGAGCTACCATATCACTACTCCAGGAGGGAGAATGAGTGCAAGTCTAGACTGGTGCAGTGGTTATCATGCTCTGGAGCTACCATATCACTACTCCAGGAGGGAGAATGAGTCCAAGTCTAGACTGGTGCAGTGCTTATAATTCTCTGGAGCTACCATATCACTACTCCAGGAGGGAGAATGAGTCCAAGTCGAGACTGGTGCAGTGGTTATCATCCTCTGGAGCTACCATATCACTACTCCAGGAGGGAGAATGAGTCCAAGTCTAGACTGGTGCAGTGGTTATCATTCTCTGGAACTACCATATCACTACTCCAGGAGGGAGAAAGAGTCCAAGTCTAGACTGGTGCAGTGGTTATCATTCTCTGGAACTACCATATCGCTACTCCAGGAGGGAGAAAGAGTCCAAGTCTAGACTGGTGCAGTGGTTGTCATGCTCTGGAGCTACCATATCACTACTCCAGGAGGGAGAATGAGTCCAAGTCTAGACTGGTGCAGTGGTTATCATGCTCTGGAGCTACCATATCACTACTCCAGGAGGGAGAATGAGTCCAAGTCGAGACTGGTGCAGTGGTTATCATGCTCTGGAGCTACCATATCACTACTCCAGGAGGGAGAATGAGTCCAAGTCTAGACTGGTGCAGTGGTTGTCATGCTCTGGAGCTACCATATCACTACTCCAGGAGCGAGAATGAGTCCAAGTCTAGACTGGTGCAGTGGTTGTCATGCTCTGGAGCTACCATATCACTACTCCAGGAGGGAGAATGAGTGCAAGTCTAGACTGGTGCAGTGGTTATCATGCTCTGGAGCTACCATATCACTACTCCAGGAGGGAGAATGAGTCCAAGTCTAGACTGGTGCAGTGCTTATCATTCTCTGGAGCTACCATATCACTACTCCAGGAGGGAGAATGAGTGCAAGTCTAGACTGGTGCAGTGGTTATCATGCTCTGGAGCTACCATATCACTACTCCAGGAGGGAGAATGAGTCCAAGTCTAGACTGGTGCAGTGCTTATCATTCTCTGGAGCTACCATATCACTACTCCAGGAGGGAGAATTAGTCCAAGTCTAGACTGGTGCAGTGGTTGTCATGCTCTGGAGCTACCATATCACTATTCCAGGAGGGAGAAAGAGTCCAAGTCTAGACTGGTGCAGTGGTTATCATGCTCTGGAGCTACCATAGCACTACTCCAGGAGGGAGAAAGAGTCCAAGTCTAGACTGGTGCAGTGCTTATCATTCTCTGGAGCTACCATATCACTACTCCAGGAGGGAGAATGAGTGCAAGTCTAGACTGGTGCAGTGGTTGTCATGCTCTGGAGCTACCATATCACTACTCTAGGAGGGAGAATGAGTCCAAGTCTAGACTGGTGCAGTGGTTGTCATGCCCTGGAGCTACCATATCACTACTCCAGGAGGGAGAATGAGTGCAAGTCTAGACTGGTGCAGTGGTTGTCATGCTCTGGAGCTACCATATCACTACTCCAGGAGGGAGAATGAGTGCAAGTCTAGACTGGTGCAGTGGTTATCATGCTCTGGAGCTACCATATCACTACTCCAGGAGGGAGAATGAGTGCAAGTCTAGACTGGTGCAGTGGTTGTCATGCTCTGGAGCTACCATATCACTACTCCAGGAGGGAGAATGAGTGCAAGTCTAGACTGGTGCAGTGGTTGTCATGCTCTGGAGCTACCATATCACTACTCCAGGAGGGAGAATGAGTCCAAGTCTAGACTGGTGCAGTGGTTATCATGCTCTGGAGCTACCATATCACTACTCTAGGAGGGAGAATGAGTCCAAGTCTAGACTGGTGCAGTGGTTATCATGCTCTGGAGCTACCATATCACTACTCTAGGAGGGAGAATGAGTGCAAGTCTAGACTAGTGCAGTGGTTATCATGCCCTGGAGCTACCATATCACTACTCCAGGAGGGAGAAAGAGTCCAAGTCTAGACTGGTGCAGTGGTTGTCATGCTCTGGAGCTACCATAGCACTACTCCAGGAGGGAGAAAGAGTCCAAGTCTAGACTGGTGCAGTGGTTATCATGCCCTGGAGCTACCATAGCACTACTCCAGGAGGGAGAAAGAGTCCAAGTCTAGACTGGTGCAGTGGTTATCATGCTCTGGAGCTACCATAGCACTACTCCAGGAGGGAGAATGAGTCCAAGTCTAGACTGGTGCAGTGGTTATCATGCCCTGGAGCTACCATATCACTACTCCAGGAGGGAGAAAGAGTCCAAGTCTAGACTGGTGCAGTGGTTGTCATGCTCTGGAGCTACCATAGCACTACTCCAGGAGGGAGAAAGAGTCCAAGTCTAGACTGGTGCAGTGGTTATCATGCCCTGGAGCTACCATAGCACTACTCCAGGAGGGAGAAAGAGTCCAAGTCTAGACTGGTGCAGTGGTTATCATGCTCTGGAGCTACCATAGCACTACTCCAGGAGGGAGAATGAGTCCAAGTCTAGACTGGTGCAGTGGTTATCATGCCCTGGAGCTACCATATCACTACTCCAGGAGGGAGAAAGAGTCCAAGTCTAGACTGGTGCAGTGGTTATCATTCTCTGGAACTACCATATCGCTACTCCAGGAGGGAGAAAGAGTCCAAGTCTAGACTGGTGCAGTGGTTGTCATGCTCTGGAGCTACCATATCACTACTCCAGGAGGGAGAATGAGTCCAAGTCTAGACTGGTGCAGTGGTTATCATGCTCTGGAGCTACCATATCACTACTCCAGGAGGGAGAATGAGTCCAAGTCGAGACTGGTGCAGTGGTTATCATGCTCTGGAGCTACCATATCACTACTCCAGGAGGGAGAATGAGTCCAAGTCTAGACTGGTGCAGTGGTTATCATGCTCTGGAGCTACCATATCACTACTCCAGGAGCAAGAATGAGTCCAAGTCTAGACTGGTGCAGTTATTATTATGCTCTGGAGCTACCATATCACTATTACAGGAGGGAGAATGAGTCCAAGTCTAGACTGGTGCAGTGGTTGTCATGCTCTGGAGCTACCATATCACTACTCCAGGAGGGAGAATGAGTCCAAGTCTAGACTGGTGCAGTGGTTGTCATGCTCTTGAGCTACCATATCACTACTCCAGGAGGGAGAATGAGTCCAAGTCTAGACTGGTGCAGTTATTATCATGCTCTGGAGCTACCATATCACTACTCCAGGAGGGAGAATGAGTACAAGTCTAGACTGGTGCAGTGGTTGTCATGGTCTGGAGCTACCATATCACTACTCCAGGAGGGAGAATGAGTCCAAGTCTAGACTGGTGCAGTTATTATCATGCTCTGGAGCTACCATATCACTACTCCAGGAGGGAGAATGAGTCCAAGTCTAGACTGGTGCAGTGGTTGTCATGCTCTGGAGCTACCATATCACTACTCCAGGAGGGAGAATGAGTCCAAGTCTAGACTGGTGCAGTGGTTGTCATGGTCTGGAGCTACCATATCACTACTCCAGGAGGGAGAATGAGTCCAAGTCTAGACTGGTGCAGTTATTATCACGCTCTGGAGCTACCTTATCACTATTCCAGGAGGGAGAATGAGTCCAAGTCTAGACTGGTGCAGTGGTTGTCATGCTCTGGAGCTACCATATCACTACTCCAGGAGCGAGAATGAGTCCAAGTCTAGACTGGTGCAGTGATTATCATGGTCTGGAGCTACCATATCACTACTCCAGGAGGGAGAATGAGTCCAAGTCTAGACTGGTGCAGTTATTATCATGCTCTGGAGCTACCATATCACTATTCCAGGAGGGAGAATGAGTCCAAGTCTAGACTGGTGCAGTGGTTGTCATGCTCTGGAGCTACCATATCACTACTCCAGGAGCGAGAATGAGTCCAAGTTTAGACTGGTGCAGTGATTATCATGCTCTGGAGCTACCATAGCACTACTCCAGGAGGGAGAGTTGTTAGTAATACATGGATCGGGAAATTTGAGACAACAAAATGTAAACACAAAATTTTCCTGGTGATATTCTACAAGACGTTCATCTAAATTCCGGATGGCAACTGGATGAAGATTCCACCGACTATCAAAAGTGCAACAACTTTTCATGTTTGTGGAACACCTTGCCAGATTTCAGTCAATTCTCCTTTTTAGAAACATTAACACCGATAATATGTTGGGGGACAAGTCATTTTTTTCTTTTCCCAATAGCCGATCATAGTTACCATTTGTTTCATTTGTGCACAAATAACGATTAAGACTTTATTACAAAGACGCAAGTTGTTTGATACAAAGTCACCGACCTGCTGTTTTCACACAAAAATTCAACATGGTTACTAAAAACAACAAGATTATGTCTACACACTCAGAGGATCTTTCTATTGTTGACATGTCCTCAAACTTTCAGCCAGCCAACATAAATCTATGCCTCCGGCCCGCAGCAAAACTGTTGTAGCCTTATCTTACATTACCGAATCAGTTCTATTAAGAGTACAGCATACTTAACAAATATCTGAGATGCAGTCATGTCAAATTTTGCATTCCAATCCGAGTACAGGGATGTACATACAGTCTTTGGTTCCTGGTGGGTACAGCCATCTCAGCAGACGTCACTGGTAAGTGATTTATGCATCTCACATATTGAGCAATAGGATACCAGAATACAGCAGTCGGATAATTCAGGTGGACTTTGCGATATGTTTTCATCACTGAACTTTGAATCCATTGTGACACTGGTAGAAATGATGGATGGAGTCAACAGTCAAGGTTGGCATTGGAGATTGCTGTTAGGGTATCAAGTTCTATTCAAATAGGTTGTATGCTAATTAGGACATGTACCCTTAAAAAAACGCGTATGGTATATTTACAGGTTGCCAAAAATCCTACAAAGGGTACTTCCCCCAAAAAATCGAAGAAATAAATTATGGACTTCTCTCCAGTTATCGTACAGTAGAGCTCTCACCTTGACATCGACGACTTTGTGGATCTTCCAGATTTCGATGAGTAGCCCGATGAAGACACTGACGCGAACGACAAAGTTTGTTTCGTTATCGAGGACATAGAGTAGGACGATGAGACTCTGGAAGACGCTGAAGAAGACAGTGCGCACAGACAGACCCTCGAGGGACTTGCGGTTGCGCCAGAACTGGATGTCTGAAACACGACAGCATGGTAGTGTAGTGGGTAGCATATCTGTAATTATTGGTCTAATAAATTTCATTCATTCATTCAAATACATCTTATCTTTCTATCTACATTTGGTGTAAAAACCAGGTCACTGTTTCACTAATGCAATGAGCATATATGGAACATTATTTTATCATTAAAGAGAATCTGTTGTTAGATTTGTGGAGTGTTTTCAAAATGCCACCACTGTATCACTGAGGACACTATTTCCATGGCACACACCGCCATATCACAGAGGACACTATTTCCATGGCACAAACCGCCATATCACCGAGGACACTATTTCCATGGCACACACCGCCATATCACCGAGGACACTATTTCCATGGCACACACCGCCATATCACCGAGGACACTATTTCCATGGCACACACCGCCATATCACTGAGGACACTATTTCCATGGCACACAGCCGCTGTATCACTGAGGACACTTTTTCCAAGGCACACAGCTGCTGTATCACTGAGGACACTATTTCCAAGGCACACAGCTGCTGTATCACAGAGGACACTATTTCCATGGCACACACCGCCATATCACTGAGGACACTATTTCCAAGGCACACAGCCGCTGTATCACTGAGGACACTATTTCCAAGGCACACAGCCACTGTATCACTGAGGACACTATTTCCAAGGCACACATCCGCTGTATCACTGAGGACACTATTTCCATGGCACACCGCCGCCGTGTCACCAAGGACATTATTTCCATGGCACACAGCCGCTGTATCACCGAGGACACTATTCCCATGGCACACCGCAGCTGTATCATCGAGGACACTATTTCCATGGCACATCAAAAAAAATGTCCCAGTGGAACGTCCTGGTGTCGACAGTTTTCAGAATACATGACCATTGTTAAGGAGCAGCAGTGGAAGCTTACAGGCTCATAAGAATGTTAGTGAAGTGGTACCTCGGCAAGCTGTTTTTAATTCATAATATATTTCAATTATTCTATTCTAACAATGAAATAGTTTGGGTGATTAAAAAGTAATACTCTTAGCATAAATATGAAATCCAAACGACTTCACTGCACAACTTAATATTTTTTAGAATAAATAACAAAAATGGAAATATATGAATTCAACTTTCCATGACATTTCACAAGGAGTTTGACCCGTCACGTAAACTGGAAATATTGCATAAACAAACAAGAGATTACAAAGACATGCAGCAGACAGGAGAAAGGACATTTCTAAGAGATGTTGGATAAAGGAGATGAAAGTGACTGCAAGAGAACAGTGATAATTACCATTTTTGAAGGCAAGGAACTCAAAGACACTGTGCACAAGAGACACAATGACAGTGAGAGCGAGTAGGTAGGGACTTGTCTCCAGGAAGGTTTGCTACAACAGAACACACAAGAGACACAATGACAGTGAGAGCGAGTAGGTAGGGACTTGTCTCCAGGAAGGTTTGCTACAACAGAACACACAAGAGACACAATGACAGTGAGAGCGAGTAGGTAGGGACTTGTCTCCAGGAAGGTTTGCTACAACAGAACACACAAGAGACACAATGACAGTGAGAGCGAGTAGGTAGGGACTTGTCTCCAGGAAGGTTTGCTACAACAGAACACACAAGAGACACAATGACAGTGAGAGCGAGTAGGTAGGGACTTGTCTCCAGGAAGGTTTGCTACAACAGAACACACAAGAGACACAATGACAGTGAGAGCGAGTAGGTAGGGACTTGTCTCCAGGAAGGTTTGCTACAACAGAACACACAAGAGACACAATGACAGTGAGAGCGAGTAGGTAGGGACTTGTCTCCAGGAAGGTTTGCTACAACAGAACACACAAGAGACACAATGACAGTGAGAGCGAGTAGGTAGGGACTTGTCTCCAGGAAGGTTTGCTACAACAGAACACACAAGAGACACAATGACAGTGAGAGCGAGTAGGTAGGGACTTGTCTCCAGGAAGGTTTGCTACAACAGAACACACAAGAGACACAATGACAGTGAGAGCGAGTAGGTAGGGACTTGTCTCCAGGAAGGTTTGCTACAACAGAACACACAAGAGACACAATGACAGTGAGAGCGAGTAGGTAGGGACTTGTCTCCAGGAAGGTTTGCTACAACAGAACACACAAGAGACACAATGACAGTGAGAGCGAGTAGGTAGGGACTTGTCTCCAGGAAGGTTTGCTACAACAGAACACACAAGAGACACAATGACAGTGAGAGCGAGTAGGTAGGGACTTGTCTCCAGGAAGGTTTGCTACAACAGAACACACAAGAGACACAATGACAGTGAGAGCGAGTAGGTAGGGACTTGTCTCCAGGAAGGTTTGCTACAACAGAACACACAAGAGACACAATGACAGTGAGAGCGAGTAGGTAGGGACTTGTCTCCAGGAAGGTTTGCTACAACAGAACACACAAGAGACACAATGACAGTGAGAGCGAGTAGGTAGGGACTTGTCTCCAGGAAGGTTTGCTACAACAGAACACACAGGATACACGGTTACTTCACTTTAATACCTCTCTAAGTCATCACATTTCCAAAGAGTTGTTGCTGTCGGAACTCGAACCTTCTCGGTTGCCACACCCACTCAGTGCAACTCACTCCCTGTCAGGTTTCAGTCAGCAGGAAATGTAGGTTAATTTCGCTGTCATCTAAAAACCTATCTTTTTAATATTGCCTATCCTCTTTAGCTTCTTAGCAATTCCACCCATCTGTTGACAGCTTTCGCTTTGTACAATATTATTACAATGCTTGATCCTTTGGTTTTTTTATTACTGTGCTTGATTTTCTGAGGATACTCGCAACAAATAAATAATGTTATTACTATTCTTGTTTTTCTCTTCTTTCCCTCTATGTCTAGGGTGAGGCTGGCATCGATTCTGCTCGTTGATTTCTTTTCTTTTTCTTTATCCTTGCTGTTCTTGTACTGTTGTCTCCACCAATCTTCTTCACTGCCCTCTATCTTTCACTCCCATTCTTCATCCGTCTCCCAATCCCACCAGGTCTCTCTTTACACAGTCATCCCATTTCCGTCTTGGCCATCCTTGTCTCCTTATACCGTCTACTCTCCAGGTATCTGCTTTCTTTGCCAACTATTCTTCTCATATTCGCTCCATACGCCCAGCACACTTTAACCGACTCCCCACCAGCTTCATCTTAAAGTTTTCTTTTACACTAATCGTAGCCTAATGACAAACACTTCACTTGTAATTTCAAGAATACGCTAAGTGCACACTCAACCACATTTCTCATGGTGCAAGCCACATCATCATCATCATTTGGAGGTGGTGTTTCCAGGCTCTTCTGGGTTCACCTTTCTTCCAATTGACATGGTCCCGTGCATCCAGTGGGTCGATACCCATCAGACTCAAGTCTGCAGACACGGAGTTCTGCCAGGTCTTCCTTGGCCTGCCGACGGGAGCTGTCCCCTCCACCACTAACTTTGTAGTCCTTCACCCAGTCCGCATCATCCTTTCGCTCTACATGTCATACCACCTCAGCCTGCTTCTTCTGATCACATTCCCAATCGCCTCCACTCATACTCTACGACGCTAAAATATATTCTCCACCACATTAGTAATAACACTTCTATAGTATCTACATCCTCAGGAACCAGAGACCACAGACGCAAACCGGATACAAACCCAAGTTCTCCCAATCATTAGCCCATCATTCTAAACACAATACTACAGCATCCCTGTCTATCATGTGACATAATCGCATGACAAGAATTCCTGCAATGTCGCTGCAATGCATGACCTCTCACCTTTAGTATATCCTGGTCTTCCTCGTTGTCCGACATGAGTTCGTCCCCGAAGTACGACGACCATTTGTTGCGCATCACCTGCGCTGCGTACAGCTGCCACTTGAAGAGCGACATTGGAGAAACAGTCAGGGTAAAGTTCAGCACCCTGCAAATCAATGCAAACAAAATGCTCAACTTAGCACGTTCTAAAACACACAGAATGCTTGCCTTAAAGCAGAAAATGTTCCCACTGGAATGGGCAAGGCAGCACAAAAAAGTACAAAATTGCCAAACTGATTTAATATTGTTTAATTTGTTAAATACATGGTGCCTGAAGAAAACAAGACATGTCAGTTTGCCTTTGTAATTTAGCACATAACTGTTCAGTGTCAACACTTAGACTGACTTTACTGACACATTGTTTCAGTTCTTCTTTTTAAAGTTGCCTCAGCAATTATATGTTCTGCTCGTCTCGTCTTGAAACCAGTCACGAAATAACAAGCTAATTGTCACATTTGATCCAGTTGCACACAAACAAAGAGAGCCTTACGGGGTTGAGCTGTTGATCGGCATGTACTCGCTGTTCAGGTTCCAGTACTCGTTGTAGAACAGAACAGGTCGGTACCTGTTCTTCTCAGGCAAAAACTCAATGTCTGAAACATTATTTCAAACCACGTCATGCACGTCTGTATAATGAACGCAACGAAAAATTGTACAACCACATGTAGGCAAATCTGAACATGCTCGTTGCAAACTTCTTCCTACCCCTATAAGTGCAGGTAGAATAATTGCACTTTACCAAGACTCAAAGCAGACATGGTTAGAAACTGCTTAATTATTATAAGATAGGGCTAAACAAATGTTCTACAACCAGATAAAGGCCAGTGATATATGCTCCGTGATGCGCAGCCTCTTATGCAAAGCATAACAAACCTCACCACTCACTTTATATAATTTATTACTATAATAATAATTTTTATTGCCCGAAGGAATTCTCTTTGCTATCAGAGCTCAACATAATGAGGACAAATTAAGCAAAGAAAACATACCACATAAACACACCACACATAGTATCATTGGTGTCACAAAGCATTATTTATTGGCAAGATTCAAAACTATATATAGAAAAAATGACAGCATCACAAAGACATGTCAGGTGTTTACTCTGCATTATAAATTAGCATAGCATGTGGCAGGAAGGTTTTCCTGTACCTCTCTGTCCTCGTCATTATCATTCACAATCTTTTATTATGTGTCTTAAGTGCACGTGACAAAATAATTGTTTCACGGCTGTGTTTTCTGTCACATATTGGTGTAACACTGAAACATATGACTGTCTGCTAGTGGTGCCATATAGTTCCATAAACATCTGCTTGAGGTCAGTCATAGCATACTACTACAAGTATCCACCAGAGGGCAGAAAGATGGTGCAGATACGACTCACGAGATGATATCACCATGCGCGATGAGACGACAACAACGCCGTGTCTTGCATGACATTCAATTATGATTCTAAGATGAATTCAACTTTGAGCCATGCTTCAAGTAAACTATCTGAAGCGGAGGAAATGAGGGGTTTATGTCTAAAGTAGAGGTGCATACTATACACGGTAATATAGAAACTTCATCAGAATATAGAAAGTCAGCATGTGTTTATACAGGGAGTGTATTACACACGGCAACTTACAGTAATAACCGAGTCTGCTTCATCACACACAAGTATTTAGTAATAAGCATTTCAACTGTAAAAACCCAGATTTTAGATTTAATCACGAGACAAGCATGCAAATAATTCTATCAAACATAGCTTTCGCACAAGTTTTTCGAGGCTTTCCGTCTGCGCAATATACTTACAATCATTGAGGGGGGAGGGTACAGACCCCTGCTGCCAAGGGGTGTGGTCATCTATCAGGTTGATGGTGAGATTGGGATGCCAGTGAGACAGAATTTGCACTGTCACGTTGTCCTTCTGTAAACATTCAAATAATGGAATATCTGACTTAACAACAGGCACTGAAGACAATGTTCATTTACCATGTAATTCATTTCTCTTATTTGCCTCAACAAAATATAATTACTGGTCTAAAATTCATCATATTGTATTGTCATTGTTAGGGTGTCCATGCGTAAGTGGTCATAAGTGATCAAGGGGTGGATTGGATGAACTGCAGACCTGGAGGTGGGTAAATTTTCTGCGTTCAAAAGTATGTCAACAATACTTTTTGTTTACAAAAGGGGGCTAGATTTCAGTGCAAATGTTTGGAAGGCCCACAGGAGCTTGGGCCACCCCTAAGAATGAGTTTGTCGATATCTATTGGCACATATGTGATTTAAACTAAAACAATTCTATGCAAATTAACTCAACTAGTACATAATAAACAACAGAACAAATATATACAGTACTTACATGTATATTATATAATCACTGATGGCAAACAATTTCCCAAATGTCTTTATTAAGATTCCACGTGACAACACTTGCACCACGAAGGTGCATACCAACCTTGATGAGATCTGGGTTCACATTTGTCGTTCCTGTCAGAAGGTTTACAGTGTTGTGATAGTGTCGCTTCTTGAAACGATTCAACACTGCAAACAAATACAAAAAATGGCAACATTTAATTCTAAAACTCTCCTGATAACCTCAGAGATGATAGTTCCTATACAATACAATTGCTTCTTATTGCACAGGTAAATAAAAGGGTAATTCTTATGCTAGATTAGACTGCACAAAGATTAACACTTCATTCTCTTACAGACCTGCTCGACTTCTGTAGGAATGCCATATATGGACGTCTGTAGGAAGCATTCAGCCAAGTTGCAATTCCTGCACAAAGTTTATTTGGTCACATATGTAACCCGCCACTGCAAAGTCGTCACTAGGTTTCAAAATATAGTTCTGTGCCTACTTGGGTTCCATAGGTTATTAAGCTGAAAATGGTAGCTCATTCGTTGAAAAATAGTCAGTGTTTTTTATTTACTGCTAAAAATGAAGCACAGTTTTGAAAAGCAGTAACTGGAGATAAACTAAAATGTACAACTCACTCTTGGAGCGATAGATCGTATTCGCACTTGAGTGGGTTTCCGTGTCACTTGGATCAGGTGAACTCCCAGACTTCACGAAGTACGCGTGAATGTAGAGCGAGCCATTGTTTTGTACGGACTACAAAATGTAGGCACACACATAACAGTTCAATGATCCCGCTGTTTACAAATGTGGGTGTCACGCAGAAGTTAGTCCCACAGTAATTAATTTCTCATTCAGCATTCAGCATTACAACTACTCGAAAATGCCTGCGGCTGAACATTGCTAATCCGTACACAGGACGTTAACAGTTGCCCAATTGCCCGGGGCAAGTAAAACATATGATCGGGCAAGCTGGCATTTAATCGCGAGACTGGCAATTGCCCTATCAAACGTAGAAGTGTTACTGAGGTTTCGACACGGTAAATAAAAACACCATCGTTCTGACAACGATGTTGATTTGTGTTATGTATAATGCTAATTAAGCCAGAAGGTGGCGTAGGCAGTTCTCCAAGGTTGCTGTGTCATGTGCAGAAAACGAAAGTTGCATTGTACATTTAATGTTCATGTTCGATTGCAATCAACATGTTTGTGCCGCCACAAAAAGCAGTCCAGAAAACTAGTTGGTTAACCGCAAGACAATTGTAATGAACAACAGCAGGATTTGAAGCAGAACCAAATAACTAACAGGAAAAACATTTATCTATAGTATACAGAAAGGCGAATCTCTGTGGATGCAATACGAGGTATACACAGTGTGGCAGAGGGGGAAATATTTTGTAAACATTAAAGAAACTTCACTTTTCTGAGTTGTCAGATTCTACAGACAACTGTTCCTGTTATTAAAAATATGGTACAATTTTATTTGTGAAAACAAAAAGAGAAATTGTTTCTACAATGATTTCAGGGCAAGTAAAAATTCTGGCCCAGCAACTAGAATGTCAACTGTGGGCAAGTGGCCAAAAACATTAGTCAAGCCCTGATACACCTCCAGTGATTGCGCATACATTAATGAATGTTAGGTAGACCGGTGTTTTTAAGGGGACACGCGACTCGGAGTTAATGATTTATAAATAATTTTTTTGCATATTTCGTTTTCATAATTTTCCGTTACTATGTTCATATTTTTTCCAGATCCAGTACAAATATTTACACAAATCTTATTTTATATGTGAATAAAATGATTTTATTGATGACCTGTGTTACTGTGGTTTCCTTTGTCTTAGTCAAATTAACAAAAATTAGGCGAGTTTGTCGCCTTAGTTACGGCACCTATCCTCCGACAAAACCTAGGGTAAGACCACATTAAGGATTCGTCTGCCATTACCCACCAAGAGTGCCCTTGAAAATACCGTTTTGGTGTCATATGTGAATTTTTACAGCACTTTGGCATGGCACATGTCAGTCCAGTGAATACTGAATGTACTACTACATTAGATCTTTCACGAGGTAGCAATAAACATATGCTAGTCGCTCGCATATTCGCACAGTGGCTATTTTGCAGAACGCACCAATATTTCAAAATCCGTCACCAGATTGGGGGGAAATTGAGGGGTGTCAGGTTTGGATGGATTTTTCTGAAAACTGAGGTGAGAATTTTACGAGTTTTCCACAGGACTTGTGTCAATGGAGGTTAAATATGCTGTGAAATTTTCAAGAAAATTGTTCGTCAAATTTAGCAGGAAATGAAGGAAACGTTATAATGGTCACCTATGTAAAATTTAAATGTGGTCTTACCACAAATTAGAAATATACGCCCGTTTTATCACAAAAACTGCCAAAATGTGATTTGAGCGACGGGTGATGGTTTTTCGGCTGTATTTGGAAGCTGGTGTAGACCAGAATATCGTGCAGCTATTGCATACTGTTAGTATTACATCTAAAAGAAGTTTTAAAAGTAATTAATAAGCCAGTTATTATGTGATATGCATGGAAAATAAAGTGATAATTTTTGTGGCGTGAAAGTTAAAAAGTACATTCCAAGCATGTTCTATGATACTGAGTACCACAAAAGCTTGTGTAAAAAGTGTATATGTGTCAGGGTGTGGAGTTTCTTTTAAATCTACATCATGTGCAACAATATCGACATATTTCCAGTAGGATGAATCTCGCCTTAGTTATATCATTTATATTTTTGTAAGCGACATCTATTTATGCGTGTTTCTTAACCCCAATACTAACGTGGGTGTTTCTGCTGTTCCAATTTGTCCTTCTTAATTATATGGCACTTATATATATATATATATCATACTTGGATTGCACAATAAGCAATAATGGGCAAGCAGGCAACATTTTGATTCCACCCCCCCCCCCAACGCGGCCCTAATTTTAGTGAAATGTTGGCCACCATAGGAAGCAAGTTGTCCACACACTTCTATTAATCAGGCATTTAGCACCTATTTTTTATAGCAACATCCATACACTAACTGAGACAAGAAGAACAATTGAGAATCTACATAAATATACCACGAATGTAACAGAGAATATCGTAACAGTGTGTGACTCTCCAAATGTGCAGCGACCGCAATGATCCGAATTAGTTCATTTTTAGCCATAAAAATTAAAACTGGTCACCTAAGAGAAGGGTCATATGTTGAAATTGTGTACATGGACTGGCATGCTATCATTTCCAACGATCATGTGCTTTTCAGCTGTAATATAACCGAATCATACCGAAGTTCGCACAAGGCAAGGCAGCTTAAACTAACTGTAGGCTGACGTCAACTACTCTGACAAGAAGCTGTTTTTACCACTGGTATTTTGTACGTTATATCCGTATATTTAACATCAGAAATGTTTGTTAGTACCCTTGTAAGAATTTGGCGATGTTTGAATAAAATATGATTAGGACAATTGACTCGTTGATGTACTTGGAGAGATACTGGGTGCCACAACTGTCAACAACCTTTATCACGTGTCTTGGATGTCCTTGTCAAAGGTTTGTTTCTTTCTGAAATTAGCTATTTTGCCAGTAGTATCTCTTGTTTCCAATAATGTGTGTACATCAGCGAAATATATAGTGGCCAAGTAATTGACGTGTGGCAATATTTGGACACTCTGTATCAAGCAGAGATCTGCGCCTGTGTAAAAGTATGGTTATTTTAAGGGGGGTTAGGACAACAATTTGTGTGACGCAAGATACACGTTCCACTGGGCATCCCAGTTTTGTTTTCATAATGTACTATGTATATACCTCAATTTACACCCAGCATTTTAGCCCGTTATCTACAATATAATTGTAGTTACCATCAAAAGACGCCTCTGTGCCTTTCAATATTGTGATAATTGTTGAAATGCCTGGCTTGTGCTTTTGACACCTACTGGTGTCGTACACGAGTGATGTATAGTTCATGATTCCATCAGATTATTTAGCATAGTTTGTGGGCATTACGTTATACCAAAATTCATGAAGATTTGCAATGTGCATGTCCAATAAAATGCTGCTTAAAATAATGATTTTGTGTATTTTTTGCAAAAGAATACATTTTATGAAAAATTACAAAAAATATATTTCGTTAATATTCTATATATTCTATTCCCATATCAGTAAGATACTGTGTTGGCCTGTATGCTGTGCTCAGTACCATTCATACCAGGCAAACGTCGTATGTAATATAAAGTACTGAATAAGCATGTTTAAACCAACTGAAAGCTTGGAGGTGTGCACAGTTTGATAACGCATATTTTAATTGTTATTGAGACAGTGTAAATTTCCCTTTGTGGTTAATCTAGTTATATGTATAGCTTGATATAAATCTAACATTCGTGAAGATTTGCAAGATTCAGGAGATCTATTTGGGGTAAGACAACATTAAAGATTCGTCCGCCATTACCCACCGAAAGAGTGCCCTTGAAAATACCGTTTTGGTGTCATGTGTGAATTTTTTTTGAACACTTTGGCATGGCACATGTCAGTCCAGTGAATACTGAATGTACTACTACATTAGATCTTTCACGAGGTAGCAATAAACATATGCTAGTCGCTCGCATATTCGCACAGTGGCTATTTTGTAGAACGCACCAATATTTCAAAATCCGTCACCAGATTGGGGGGAAATTGAGGGGTGTCAGGTTTGGGTGGATTTTTCTGAAAACTGAGGTATGAGAATTTTACGAGTTTTCCACAGGACTTGTGTCAATGGAGGTTAAATATGCTGTGAAATTTTCAAGAAAATTGTTCATCAAATTTAGCAGGAAATGAAGGAAACGTTATAATGGTCGCCTATGTAACATTTTAATGTGGTCTTACCCCACCTGCCATGTTGGATACTGTTGAATAGGGCTTTCCCCTGTCTACGCATGGGGTCCGCGTACACTTGGGAAATCCCCTTTGTTTTTAGCCAATAAGCATCTCCGTGGCAGTAGTATTTACATAATAAAGCGTCATGTCATACTAACGCAGACGGTGACTGGTCGAGAAACACGGAAGTTACGGTGAACGCATGCGCACAGCGTTTCCCCGGTGGAAATCCCCTGTTCAGGGCATAGCGTCCTAGACAACAGCAGATGACAGCCAATTGTAAGAAGTCGATTGTTATTATGAATTGCCGTCAAAATGCCAAAGTGTCGTGGCAAAAGGGAAAGCACGAAGCGTGTTAACAAGACAGGGAAGCGTTCTCGTTCTTCTCAGTTGAAAGCAGCGCGAGAAAATAGGCGCAAGACGAACGTTGCTGCATTTGAATTAGAAAACGTCACCGACACCAGCGATTTGCCGTGCTCACTGTCCGACGCTGTCAGTGTTACTGACTGGAACAGCGCCAGTGGTAGTGCACTGAACGTTACCGCATCGTCTTCCAAGCGGAAATTTGACATGATGTGTGCTGCTAACGATGTTGATGAAGCTGGTTCTCCGTCTTCTGGCGACAGTGATGATGTGGATGCGACGTCTGACCACAGTGACGACCCTGCAACTGTCGTCAACACTCGTTCTCCAGTGACAGATGACAGCTGCCTATTTGTGCAAGTTTCAACACTGAAGAACATCGTCAAAAATTTGCCGTGCCCTAACTGCCAGGGGGTATATCTCACAGTAGAGGTTCTTGATGTAAAGAAGGGACCAGTTGTATCGTTGCGCACCGTTTGCACTGGCTGTCAGCATGTGTGCAGTGAAACACTCTCTTCATCTCGCCTTGGTGACCAGGGTAGTCGTGCACCCTTCGCAACTACCAGACGTATGGTGGCAGGAACAATGGACAGTGGTGTCGGTTTCTCGGGGTTGCAATGACTCAGCTGGTGGCTTGATTCACCATGTGTACACCAGAAGACGTATGTGAAACACCAGCGACCTGCTTCCCAAGCGTTCATCTCCACAGCCATACGAACACTCGACACAGCAGCAACATGTGTGAGGGAGGCGTATGCGGACATTGACCCTGGCATGACTCCAGCAAATGTGAGGGACATCTGTGTGTCATATGATGCGTCTAGGATGACCAGGGGACACAAGTTGCACTATGGCTTTGGTTGCGTGATCGATCTGCTCACCAACTTGATCATCGACTATGCCACCCTCAGTCAGTACTGCCATGGCTGTGCAACAGTTGGCAACCGCATGGACAAGACAAGTCCTGAGTATGACCAGTGGCCGGCTGATCACGAATGTGAAAAGAGCTTCGAAGGCACAGCCGGTGCCATGGACGCAGCCATTGCAGAAATCCTCTGGAAGCGGTCGGTCGAAAAACATGGCTTTCGGTACGTGACCCTTCTGTCGGATGGTGATGCCAGAACATACAGTCACATTGCGGCACTGAACGTCTATGGGGATGACTGCCATGTGGAAAAAGAGGAGTGCGTGAATCATGTGTCAAAGAGGCTTGGGTCAGCACTGCGGAAAATGGCAGCAGAGAGTCGTCAGGAAGGTGTTGTGACTGGTGGCAAGGGCTATGGCAAACTGACAGCTGCAACCATAGTGAAACTTACAAGCTACTATGGCAATGCGATCAGGAGTAACAGCAAAAACCTTGACGGAATGCGCAATGCTGTGTTTGCGACATTCTTTCACGCACTCTCGACAGATGAAGATCCGCATCATGATTGGTGCCCGAAAGGACGAGAGAACTGGTGCTTCTTTCAGAGTGCCTTAGCCAAAGGTGAACATCCAAGGCCCCATCGGATAATGGTTGGGACACCACTTTCGCGAAAGGTCAGCCAGTTCGTGCGACCGGTGTATGCTCGACTCGGCGAAGAGAGCCTCCTACGTCGGTGCTTGAGGGGTAAAACCCAAAATAGCAACGAGAGTGTTCATGCAATCATATGGAGAAAGTGCCCCAAGACAGACTTCTGTGGCAAGGTGCGACTAGATGCTGGTGCTGCAATGGCAGTCTGTGAATTCAATGTCAGAGTGGAGAGCTTTGTCACAGCCACCACAGTTGCCATGGGATTTGAATGCGGTATGTCAGTCGGGAAGCTGACAAAGGCGAAGGATGACGAACGCATTGCTATGATGCAGCGAAAAAGAAATGCAGATAAGCACGTCGTCTGAAGCAGATACGTCAACATGATGTGCTTGTCAGGGCCGGAGGTGGTCCGTTGTACGGCAATGGAGACTTTTGACAATGTGATGGTTGGTGGTAGGAATGTTGGTTCCACATCGTCCACTAGGGGGCGCTACATGAAGCATACAGCAACACTCATTCTGCAATTTTGTGCTGTGCAGTGTTATAAATGCATGTAATCGCTAATCAGTGAGTAAACAGAAAAAATCTTTACGGTTTTCAAACACAGTAGAAACTTGACAATGTGACGGTTGGCGGCAGCACCATTGGTGCACATCATCCACAGCCATGATGGCCACTAGGGGGCACTGTGTGCAACATTACATATCATAATCTGCATTGCATAACAACAGTTGCTATGCAATTTATTAATTCACTTTGTGCTCTGGAATGTTGTAAATGCATGTAATCAGTGTGTAAATAGAAATATCTTTATTTGCGGTTTTCTCATGATTTCGTTTTTGTGCTGTTCTAAAACTTTCAACGGAGAGTTCTACCGAAACCGTTTGACATTTTCACCTGAAATTTGAAGTGCACCCAAAGCAAAGCATATAGTGCACCATGTCAGAAGGAAATTTCAATATGTCTTATGATTTCAATTTTATGTGATATTAAATTTTGAAATTGTTAATTACAAAAATTATTCAACAAAATCTTTTTTTGTTATGCAAATTTCTTTCTGACCTGATACACATACTTGTATCTTCTATCACTGTGATATATTTAAAACAGTATATCACAAGGGGTCCAGGTGAAAAAGACGTTGAAAAAATTCTTACAAAAAACAATATGGCCACCGTTTCCTGGAAACCAAAATACTTTTTTTTTTGAAATAATTTGTATTTTTGTTTTGACCCCCAATGGTGATTTCCTGAAAATCTTAGGCAGCTGGCATTAGAATTGACCAAAAATTTTTTTCGCAGCAAGTGTCCCCTTAAGCAGACCAAAGCTTAATGTTTTGACCCATGATTGTGTGGCTGATATGTCATAGTTTAACATTCTAACTATTACTTTAAGTAGTATAACCAGAAATAATATATCTAATTATTTGCATGTTCAACATTTTTGTGCGATTTTGAGAGCTTTGTTTTTGGGAGTTCTATATCCTGTCTCGCATAATGGAGCGGTCTGCATATTCTGCATTTAGGAATACATATATATACAGAGAGTGAGAGAAGAGAGAAAGTGTGTATATTTTAAAACAGCATAACGTAAAAATATACAATTAAATTAACCACAACGGAAAGGCATAGATGTACACACCTTCGATATAGGAATCTCGCCCATTTTCACGTACGAGCCATCACCAAAGATGCCCCCCGTCCAATCTCCGTACACTATTTCCTCCTCCAGCCAGAAGAGTTGATTGGGGTCCTTGAAGTTGGTGAAATATTCCTGCTCCGATATGAATATGTACATATCCTGAAAATGCACACAAAGTTAACAAACTATTGGATCACAGTCACAGTTCACGATCACAAAATTCAAAAGTTGCTGTGGAACCTTGAGTAACAGACCATTGTGGCCAAAGAAATAGAGGCCAAACAACCACTAATTGGAGCTAGACATTTTGATCATATAGACAAAATAATTTTTTTTACATGTGGCCAGATATTAAATTTTTCTGGGTAGCAAGATATTATATATAAACTGCATTATTGAGGTTTAAGACATTAATAACACCGTGTTATATTTGTTGAGAACGTGTAAACTCATGTTTGTTAATGGACTCAAAATACAAGCGATGTGGTTGTCCACCAAAATGCAATAAAAATTGCGTCACGCAAAACAAAATTCTAAATAAAACGGGGAACACAACTGAAAATATTACCATGATGGTTCCTTTGTCATAGATGTTGGTTGATGGAAGCATCGGGCTTCCAGGTGCTTGGTTTGCGCTGTCAGGTGTCGTGGTCGGGGTGGGTGATTTACGGAAGAAGCTAGTGATGGCGTAGATGAAGAACATGCGGATTGCGAGTGTCTTCAGCATGGCCCAGCCACCGG
Organism: Escarpia spicata; assembly: GCA_963995525.1. NCBI lineage: Eukaryota > Metazoa > Annelida > Polychaeta > Sabellida > Siboglinidae > Escarpia > Escarpia spicata. The sequence continues at coordinate 25,982,095 of OZ023211.1, forward strand.
GCCTGGCTGGCTGTTGTTGTCTCTGCTGGTCTCCCTCAGCAGGCTCAACCTGCATAAACACTAGCAGCTATAGCAGATATACAGGCCATAAACTGCATACAAACAAATGTTCAGTTAGTGTCACGAGCAGACCTGGGTACAATTCTTAATTGAGTTGATCAATGAAACGCATGAATTGGAATTGAATTTGAACTGAACAAAACAGATTGAATTTAAATTGAATAACGCAAAGATGAATTAAATGAATTGATCGAAACGGAAAACAAATTAATGACGTATTTCTATATAAATCGACACATACAAAGTACAAACATATGCTAAATTGTAACGTTTTCGTGTCTTTTTGGTAAAGGCCAAAATAAAACAACCAACAACATAACTACTATTTACATGAACAAAAGGATTTGTCATCAGACAAAACATGGGCTGCAATTCTTTGTCTTGCGGTTCTCTGCTCTCTTCAGTCCCTATGTACCCTGGTTTTATTAGCAGTATAGGACAGTACTGCTAAGTGCTAATTGGAATCACTGCAAATTGACCACCAGAGACCAAAATTACTGTTTGCAGAGGGGGTGAATTAGCATTAGCCAATGTCCAGAGTTCTGCACCCCTTTTGTTCTTTAGCCAGGATGCAAGGTGGTATTCCACTACACTGGTGCAGGTGTCTGACTTGAGTCAACATAACCCTTCATAACACTCGGATTGCAGTACCTGGCCCAAGGCCTGTTTAGCACTAGCACTGTCTCTTCTGAGAACATAGCAGGCATTTCATTACTGACTTCCTGGCTTATGTTTCCTGAATTAAAGGGCTACTGTTTGCTTCAGTGGACTTTCACTGGGGCTTCACTGCACATCAATGTGCTGAAACTTAATAATAGTCCAGTAGAAATTGATGATGACCCGGACATTTTGGTTAAAAAGCCCATTTTTGTTTTAAGGTGACTACCCACGTGGTAGTAGGGTTTCCTGAACTTCCAAAAAGTGCTGATTCTTTGTCTGTGATGACGGGCACTACTGAGTGTGTGTCACAGTGGAAGCCATGCTTCTTTCTGTCCAATACTGTCTTCAGATTAACCCAAGCAGAAACCTGTAGGTGCACTCCGAGTGAATAGAAGTAGCATGTTCGACTTGCCGGCGGCATTCTTTCAATGGCGGCATACTTTGATGATATTATGTGCATGTATTGTAGGTCGCCGAGACTTACATTTCAGTTGCTTTTGGTATAAAGCGAAACCATATACCGCTCCCCAGCTGTTGCAATGTCGGCGCTCGATGCAATGTTACTGCCGAATATGGCAACGGATGTTCTTAGCTCTGTTTAGATTCTAGAAGTTAAGAACTTTCATGTGTTTGACTTTGTCAATACCGTAGATAGCTGACGTTGTGTTACATCCAGACATAGCATATGCAAATGGCAAGTACTTACACATCTCCTTTCTGAGAGCATGTTGACCAGCGTTGATACAGATTAGTCTTTGCTTGGTTTGTATGTAAATAGTGGACTTCTCAGGCGCATGGTAAAGCAGGAATACAAGTAGATCTGTATCATCACAATGGACACATACGTTCTCGTGGGACTCTGCAACTTCTAGGTTACACTTCGCAATTGTGGTATCCGCATCTCCTTCCTCGCCAGCGTGACGCACCTTGATATCTTCTTTCAGCAGGTAAGTAGAGAGGAGATTAATGAGTTGCTGTTTGGTGAGCTTGTTTGAAAACTACTTTTGTCTGAAGGTACTGGAGTGTTACGTCCAACCAACACATCAGCGGAAAGGATCTTGGCCAATTTACGTCGCTTCTGCTTGGGTTCCTTGGTCGTGAGCACTTCATAGCTGTCAAACACTACGAACCAGGCCCTATCGTGTGCTGCCAACTGTAGAACATATATCACATAAGATGAACACATTTCATGAAAGATACCTGTCTTTGGCCAGGGCATCTGATGCAGAATGCCACATCCATTCACGACTGTGGCTTTAACGTCAGTTTCATCATTGCAGACAACACGGGAATCGAGGGTGGCGATGTACGAAACTAATTTAGACTTCACTGGCCTTCGCATCGTGCCCTTATTGTGGAATAAAGCTGGGGCTACGGCTGTTAGCTCATGTGAGAAGACACTGCGATCTGGTGGTCCAGAAGTATATGCCCTGCCAATAGTCCCTGGTACAGCTCCGTCGATTTTTTTCCATCTTTCAGTTTGACAGTTTTCCTCATAACTGCAAAGGTTTTCACTTGGTCTGACTTCCTGAGAACAATGTCTTTGTACTTCTGATCTGTGATCTGTGGTTTGTTGCCTGAGATGATTTAGTCACTTTTTAGGCAGTGTAAGTCTTTCCACATTTTTCATGGCCATGATGATCACCTGCATTACTGAATTGTTCAGCCAATCCATCACCTCATAATTTTGACACCGCCACCAATGAATCTACCCCTTTCTTTCTAAGTATAACCATTAAGCCACCACCACCTTCTTAACAAATGACACATTGCTCCATATCAGTGACCCGTTCTTAAAAAAGATGTATGACTATTTTCTAGGCAATCTTCATAATATGACTATGTGTACTATTATTATGGGTAATATGTTCAACAACAGTTGCTAACTTTACTTTATAAAATTACTCATACAGAGATTTTGGATGTAAAATACCATCTTGCTAACTATGAATTGTTCACTAATAAATGAACTAAGATCTACTGTTACGCCTTGGCTACAAAATTGTGAACAATGTAATGTTTGGCTTTCCATACCACACATTTTTAAATCAATTTTTTATATTAGCGAGTTAATGGATACATCAAATACAAATCAACACAAGTATCCTAACCGCAACTTGCTGGCCAATGGAAGTCAGTGCGCCAAAACTCATTTGCATCATTGTATGGACAGCTAATAAAAAGAAAGCGACTGACAGGGTACGTATATTGGTCATGAAAAAAATCGAGTTTCCCAGGGTTGATTTTGGTTTTTTCTTCTTCTGGAAGTTCAGGAAACATTACTTGTCATCTAAAACAAAAATGGCTTTTTAACCAAAATGTCCGGGTTTTGTAAAAAAATTGATGATTTCTACTGGACTATAAATCACAACAAAACAGCTATTGTTGCCGATTTTAATTTTTTGTTATATTGAATTGGAATTGATTCTTTTTTGTGAGTACGTTGCATTGAATTTGAAATGATCCTTAGTAAATACACCTGAATTGGAATTGACAAAAGTGAATTGAACGGAGGGCTGGTCACAAGTACAGAGGGTGAACAAAGTGTAAAAACTTAATGCCTTAAAGATTTGAGAATTGTAATGTACACAATTATTCATTAATCCTGTTAATGACTAATTCATGTAATCCTATGTAATTATTTTATTAGAATGATGTTTTATTAATCACAAATGACCATGACAATATATTGATACAATAACTCGGAGTTTCAAGCTTGCGCCAACATTCACGATCCATATAAGACATGCTCATGAATATTCGATACCACCCGTCAGACTTTTGATTAGCTCCGCTGAGTTTTATGGGGCAAGAAAAACATCCAGCTGCTGTTTATGTGTCGGATTCAAGGAAAAGGGACAATTTATGGAACAAATGGATAGTGAATACAATGGCAGCCCAAGTCGTCAGTTGGACTGATTTGAAAGCGTGTGTTACTGAGCATGCATGCAGACCTATAGTCGGGCTGTTTAATAAATCATCCATGTGGCAACAAGCTCAAAATTATTCACGTAAACACAATTATTTATCAGCTATTTTGCACATACACCACCACAATTATGCATAAAATGCAAGAAATAAATGGGAGAGAATGTATTTATGGGAGAACGTAACGTTTTATAGAGTACCAATACATCTCGAATGTATTATTAGCTTACAACGAATTGCTTCAAACAAAGGTATAAATTACTTTCGGTAGGACAGAAACTGAGATGTATTTCTTCCTAAATAGTGAAATATGTCATTTGAAACACTTAAAATAATTATTAGAGCAGCATAAATAATTTTGAAATTTTTTATTTTATTTACAGATAAATGAACTAAAATTTACCAAATTATAACATACAATATCTGAGAAAATTGAGGTGCTGCGTTAGACAGAAAACGTGCTGGTTTCAATAAAATTTTCTTTGACAGGCCTATTTATCCAGAATTGCAGTGTCCCCATAGAAGTCCATAGCTGTGTTTTTATTGTTTTGCTGCTATGGTATGTAATATATGTTGGTTGTCTACTAGAATGAGTGCACATAGCATGCCCATTTGTCGCTCACTGAATCTCGTGGAATAACAATGCCACCAAAGAAAAGTCCAATTCTCTTGTATTCATAAACCATGTTACTTGAATCCATGGACCCAAAAAAGCAAACTACTGTGTCTGAGACCGTAGTTGTTGAACCAACAGTCAATGAAAATGAGCCAAAGACTGATGGGTGCTGTGACATTGGCATTGATACCACTGTGAATGTAAAGCAACCCACATCTGGCAGTGTTTGTGAGCGAGGACATCATCGGCATTGTCACAGATAACACGCAACATCTGCATATTAATTACTAGATTTAACAGATTTGTGAATTTTTAAAAGCCTGTAAAATAAATAATAATAAAGTTATGGAACTGTAACTTTGTGCATAAATAAACAACGATGACATTTTCAGTGATGTAGTTTTGTTTATTGGAATACAACTAATCAGTCAATGGTTGCAGTCTACACAGAAGTCAGACCTGTTTTCTGTGCCCAAGCCAGACCATTAAAATACCAAATTCAAAAAGGGTAATAAAATATGTAACATACATTATCACATTCTAAAATGAATGTTAAAATATTTAATATATTTTTGGGCACTTGTGTTGAATCTGAACCCACCTCACTTTCGCCATTATAACTTGAGTTTTGCCTAACTTTGATAGCCGAGTGCGTTCGTTCTATCATTCAACATCATCCCAAGCATATTTATATTACGAAAATATTGTGTCTTAGTGCACATTTGAAGCCCAAATAGCAACCCAATTTGCACTAGTCTGCGCCGCCGCAGTCATGCGATACCGCATCGTGCGCGTAAAATGAGCAATATAGCAGCATATGTTTATGCAAACCTGGGTACTATTTACACCTCAAAAGTACACTAAGACAAAACATTCTTAAACGTAAATATGCCTGGGATAATGTTGAATTGTGGAACAAACACAGAAGTATCAAAGACACATTGTATCATGTATGACTTAGTTTTAGTGATGTACTTAGTAACCTTTGCTTTCGATTGGATCTAAAAATATAAGAAACTGTCACCTCAACTCAAGTTCAACTTAATGTTAACCTATCTGATCATATTATAACATATATCTTAAGTTGACTGTGGAATAATAAAACATCTGGTTAACCGCCACGAGTAAATAAAAAATAAGATCTATGAGTGACGCTGGGGGACGAATAAGTGAACTGAAGTCGTCAATGACGATGTGGATTGTGGGCGATGACCACGAGATAACGACCGTAGCCCGCCGGCGTTCAAAAATAATGATATACTTACCATTATAAAGACCACTCATCACACTTCCCCATACGTAACATGTTCACACATTCTAAAAAATATATCACCTGGCCATTTTCGCGTGGAGATGAATCGTCGGTGTTGTTTTCAGAAACGACCAGAGCATTTCCATCTTCCTGTGGCGCCGCCATATTGAAAGATGTTTTGTTCGAGACCTATAACTGACAATTAAACCGTGCACGTCTTTCGTATTCACATAACATAAATTATCATTGCAGTTGTGTTGCATGGGTTTCAATAGCCCATATCCCACCTGCATGGTTTGGCGGCAACCTCCCATGTCCCCCTATTCCCCCACCGTGCTTTGGAATCCGCCAATCACACCTCGACATATTTATAAATCTAACTTCCCACAATTTAGGGTCATTAACCTTTTACCTCCAAGTTTCTGCCACCCGCCTAATTGCTAATAAAAAAATCGGCGGACGAATTAACTTGTAGCTGACCTCGTTTTTCTTTTATTAATTAATATAATGTTCATATGACTAGAATAACTATGTTGAAGATATTCTGCCCGCCGAATTGCTTTTAATAAACCCGAAAAGGTGTTCGCAATTTGAATTTTCTTCCGCGAAATGCAAAACGTTCACATTGTATATTTATACCTTACATGGTTTGATCTCGCAAATTGGTCACCCCTTAGCGTAGGCCTTGAACTGGTAATTGATGTTACGTTAAATACGCATTTAGTCTGATATATTATTCAATAAATGCATGACTATCCTACTAATTAAAACATTTCGAAGAAAATTTATATAAAGAATTTTTGAGACTGTCTTTTTGTCTAGTGCACAAGGTGGCAGCAGTAGCACATCACAAATCGTAAAAATCGAATCGATGATGATGGTGATAGAAATTAACATACTTCATTGTTCATCTTTCAGTAGAAAAATACGACCGAGCGGCATTAGGGAAGGTGGGGACTTCTGACCATACCCAAATATAGCATTTCCAACTCGGGCCAGTATTGGCCCAATGTATGTTGCTATATTGAGCCAATGTTGGCTGCCTACATTGATATAGAACCAATGTTGTTCCAAACATGGCAGCTCCGAAGCTTGACCTTGCACTGACCTATCAACGTTGGCGCATGGTTAGCATTCCAAGCTACTGCCAAGCAATGCCAATGGTTGTCGACTTAGAACTAACTTTGGCCCACAGCTGGCATCCCAAGCTATATATATATATATATATATATATATATATATATATGTGTGTGTGTGTGTGTGTGTGTGTGTGTGTGTTTGTGTGTGTAGCTGCCATTCTTTGCCAACCTTGGCCCAAGTCAAAACAAATATGCTATATATATATATATACATACACACACACACACACACACACACACACACACACACACACACACACACACACACACACACACACACACATATATATATATATATATATATATCAAGTATGTAGCTATCTGGGTAGTTAGAGGAATTTTGAAGTGCCTCTGCAACATTGTTAATAACGATCAGCCGTTTTGTAATAATAATGATAATGATGTCAAGAAGCGCGTGCCCAGCAAACATACCAGAATTGGCCCAATGCTGGCAATATATACATATAGATAGATACCGGCAAATTCCGTTTGTACCGTTAACGTTACCGAGCCAGTACAACGCACATACCACGATTAAATTGATCTTACAGGCCCAATACTGGCCCAATACTAGCTATAGTATAGCAGGCAGCGCCACCTATGGTATGCAATTTTGATTGTTTGGACCCAGCATTGGACCAGTACACCATGCCAGTATGATGCCATCATTTGGGTCAGTACAGTATGCTACTACTGAACCAATGTACAACCTATGTGCAAGAGATTATTGGACGAGTACCGTTTCTATTTATTGGGCCAATACGCCGTTAGTTATTGGACCAGTACAGACCCATTACACTTATGTTGACTAGGTGGACACCAGTCTTGTTGACTCGAGTCGCATTTATGGACTTGACTCGAGTCAATGACTTATAAGATGTAATGTAAATAGCAATCAACGATGTTGTTCCCATAATATTAAGCATATTTATTCTGGCGCCAGTACATTAGGCTTAGATAAAACTACTAATTATTCCATTTTGTGTACGCGCAGTAGTTGTTGCTGTGATGTAGTTGCGGGTGACGCCACCTCTTCGATAAATTAAACTCTACGTAACTGTGGGGTCATCTAGCCGCGACCGTTTCGATTATGGATACACGTGTAGGTATGTTAAATGAGCGCTGTGCCAAAAGTTATTTCGATAATCACGCTACGTGTACGATTAATTCTTATACAAAACATCTTATCTGCACTAAGTAAACATAGTCATCGTTGTATAATCGCAACAATTATAACTTATTAGTATACTATATGTAGGAATACGGTTCAGTGACTGAAAATTGTAACCATATGTGATTTGAAATTCCGAGATGTGACTCGAGTCGCGATCGACTCGATATTCTCAGAGATGACTCGACACTCGACTAGGACTCGATAGCGAAATGACTCGAGACTCGATCGACTCGACACGAGAGCTTGCTAGTTGCCAACAAGTCTGGTGGACACACGTCAGGACGATCCCCCTCCGATAAGAGCAAGATCCCGAAAGGACGACACCAATAGTTCTGGAAGAACAATTTATTTTAGTCGCAACGAATGAGGCCCTGTCCACAGTTTTGTCCGTCAGTTACTGGCGATATCATTCACAATAGGTGATGCAAGTGACGACGTCAGGGTTTTTCACTAATTGATATAAAATATTATTCTCGCCACCCACGTACGTGCGTTTTACTCTGTATCAAAATTCCAGCAGCAAGAGTACGCTTACTGCCAGACTCAAACATTGAGCAGTGGTCACTGCTAGCACTGATCACCAGATCGCATCACTAGAGAAACCTCATCGATAAATAAGTGATAACATAATAATTTATATATCACGCCAATGATGGCTATCCATGGCATCCGCCCCAGGTTTGCTGAAATCCGTCCACGGATTGCACCAACTTACGCCCCATGAAATGGACCCCCACGATAGACAGTATAAGTGGACTGAATTAAGTTATAAACCCATAATTTAGCCATCCTCTAAGTTGAACTGCCTAACCCAAATATAACTATACGTAGTAAACAATTTCAACTTACGGCCTCATCTGCCTGATGTGGGCTGCCTGATGTGGGCTGCCTGATGTTACTCGTTGTCTCCACACGCCATATAATAGTGGTCAAAGCCATGTCCCGCCCTCGCAGACAACCGCCTTGGCATCATGTACCCACATGAGATGGAAGTTAGATAACTAGATGGTAGTTCCCAACGCCAGCTCCCGCTCATGCAGGCAACTGTCAAAAGCCCCAACTATCTGCATACGAAATGTTTACAGCCAAATAGGTACAACTGTCCCTGCACTCAATCGACGTCAATACGCAGTCTAGGCAAGTTCTAGAGACACGCAGATTTGTTCCACTTCCTAGCACCAACGGTATGTGTTGGTTTTTCTCCCGCCCAAGTTCTGCGGTCTTGTCTACGCGGTCAGTCAGTGCAAAGGTTTTCTGCTCTTTGCAGTTGTAAGCTGGTCTTGCAGCTCATAAAAGTATTCTCTTGTAACATTGCAATGTCAACAGTCACCGTTTCTGCGTTGTCTTCTAGATATAGCTCTTCTCATTTTAAAACACACCTAGCGAAAGTTGACGGTACATGATCCTTTTATTTGTTATTTATATCATAGCAATGAGTGAATTTGGATTACAAAACATGGTCAGCGATCCCACAAGGGTTGATTCGGGCAATATCCTTGACCTCATACGCACTTCAAATCTATCAACAATTGCTAACACTCACACCACTCCCAGCATGAGTGATCATGATCATGACCTTTAAAGTAAACCTAAATCGAGTCCGTAACAGTAAACCACAACACAAAGTTTTCCAATATAAATCTACAATCTGAGATAAGCTTAAAGACGACATAAAACAATTAACAACATACGAAACCAAACTCACGAGATATCAACACAAATTTGAACTTTTTCCGGAATAATCTTACTTCATTAGTCAACAGTAATATTCCCAGCCGCAACACCAAAGCAAAACCTCCCCCCCTGGATAACTCGTGAAACAACAAGAATGCAAAGAAACCGTAACAAAAGCCATAAAAAAAAACTGGATATAATGGCGACTGGGAAAGGTTTAGGCAACAACGAAAACAATCCACTAAAGCTGCAACCAAATCCTACTCAGACTATATAAACAAACACGTTGGAGATAGCCTAACAATAGGTGTATATATTTTCTTTAATTAAATCGGGAGTGTTGTTTAATAGCGTGTGGCAAATTGTATTTCAAACATTTCGTTGCAAACTCATGCTTAGTTCTGAAAGTATATATTTTTTTGGTGTTTTCCGAGTGTTGTAGTTGTATATATGTTATCTTTTGGGACAATTTGTCATTTTAATAAATATATCCGGCAGATTTTTGTGAATATATATGAAGTAAAATTTTAATTCTTGTAGCTTCTATTTTCAGCAGGTTAAGTTTGTTTAAGTGGTTCATTATGTGAGTCATATTTGATTACTGTTGTTGTTTGCATCGTTTTCTTTTGGATTTTCATAATTCTGTTTCCCTGATAACCCCATGCCATAATGCAATAATTAATGTGAGATAATAGTAACGAGTTATATAAGAGCACTTTTATTTGCACTGGCAGTAATTATTATAATCTATTCAATATGCCAATTATTTTGGAACATTTATTTGATATCTTCTCTTTCAATATATTGTTTTCTATTATGTAAATGGCTTTTAAATAATTGTAGTGTTTACCAGTTTGGGGGGCCCGGGGATCGGTAGAATGATTCAATCAAATGCAGATTTCTCGTAAGATATGGCAGCTAACGGCGCACGGCGCACGGCGGACGGCGGACGCAGAGTGATGGTATAAGTCCGTTGGACCTTCGGCCCAAAGGACTAAAAATGGCAAATACGTCAATGCCATTGAATATTAAATTTACCTTTTCTGAAATCCCACAACTGTATACAAAAACATACACATTACTGCTCTGTGTTACATAGTTGTTAAGATATGATAACATTTGTATTGACGACCGCCATCTTTAAAAATTGCGGATGTGAATGTCACAGAAGGTCAAATATAAAATATTTGAAATTCTTGACTCTTAAAACCTATAAATTGACACCAAAATATGGTTCTAGGTGACGCAGTTATTACGATGTGATGAAATTGGATTTGGAGGCCATTTTTAAAGATGGCCGCCACGCCAATAAGCTATCACTCAGCAATGGTTTTCATATCAAAATATATTCCACATACATGGACTATTTCAAAAATCATAACTAGATCTTGCCACCCAAGATGGTATACCAATAAGTGAAATTTCAGATTTGTTCCATGGACTATGATCAACATTTTATCGCTGGGCAATCCTTAGTAGGCATACACAATGCACACTGTGATTAGAATCGCCTACATTTTACAACTTCAGTACACCTATAGAATGTTCAAATCAAGCATAAATTCTTCTGTGTTACCTAGGCATATGCCATATCATTTTCACTGAGATCTTCAGTGATAATGTGTCCAAGATATTTACATTTAATAAGTCTTGGCAATGTTTCACCATTTACAACAAAGATGGGGATTTTTATGAACTTGATTTTTTTACAAGAAAACATTATTTGTTGGTATTATTTAAATTGTAATCTAGTATCCATCACTTCAGTAAGTTGATTGTATGCATCATATTAAATTCAATAACTTTATTCCGGAATATTACATCCATATATAAAATATAGACTAGACTGTGACTAAAAACTAAACACCGGTTACATGCACTTTTTCAACGAGGACACAGAGGTGATGTGTATAATATATCACTATTCATGATTCTCTGTAATGTTGCATTGCCCCATTTAGTTACACACATAATAAAACTATACATATTTTACCTAATCAACCTTTTGTAGGTACTTGTACACATTAATCCATAATAAACACAATATTACTAGAATAGACTACACTTTGCAGAATTTTTAAATGAAGCATTGTGGAGCGCAGTAGCGCAGTATAAAGAGCTTCGGACTCTCGACTGAGATGACGCGGGTTCGAATCCTGTGTGGCGGTGTTGAACCTTGGACAAGTTCGTTTACTCTACATTGCTTCAGTTCACTCAGCTGTATGCACGAGTACCTGACTAGAAACAGTGGTGGATATTTGTGTACGAATAGTCTTCGCGCATTAATTGCAGCGTGGCTGAATGCTTCCCAGAGAAGTCGAGATAGTGTTTGATTGAACAGGTCTGCCAGGGAGTAAAATGTGAAGTGTTTTGAGCAGTCCTGAGGACTGGATACTGCGCTATACAAGAACTTACATTTTTACTTTGTTTTATACATTACATTGTGTTGCCTAGCCATATGTCGTTAAACTGCACACATTTTATCTGATCAACATTTTGCAGGTGAGTGCTCCTCGTGACACAAACATGACTAAACACTACCATTTCTAGGTTCAGTGCACAAACTACTAAAGACCATTATAGTATGTTACCGTTTTCTGATTCATTTATGTTGTCATCATAACTGGCATGTATATAATGAAGTGAAATATGATTTGAACACAGTACATTTTACAGCTTCTCCATACATACACAAATTTATAAACAAGGCTTTACCCTGTGCATAAATTATCTTGTATTGCCTAGCTGTATCACCATTATCACTATGATCTTCAATGCTAATATTATGTCCAATATATTTACAATTACTAACTCTTGGTTATGTTTCACCATTTATAACAAGGCTTGAAATATGTATAACATTGAATCTTTAACAACCAAACATAAATGTTTGTATTCAATTGTCGTCCAGCAAGTTGATCATCAAATACATTATTACTACACAGCATATTTGTTTTAAATAGGGGAACTCATTTAAAACTATTGTTTGTTTGTGTAAACTTTATACAAAAGGAAGATATGCATACAGTAGCTACACTGGTAGCAGGGAGGAAACATAAAACACATGTATTAAACAAACAAGGCTGGTCCGCGAGCTTGCTTGAGAAAACGCAGAAATGGTTGACATTTTTCGGCAGCATTTGATTGAGCAATATCGAAAATCCCAACGACGAATCCCATAGAGAGCGCGATAGTGTAGTGGTTTGCACATCCGCCTGGCATTCCAGCGTTCTTAGTTCAAAACTCGACCGGTGTATCGGCATAAAATTGCCCCCTCGGATTCCTGTCTCCCGGCAATATTATACCGGAACGAATCTGCCGGGGGCAATAATGTACTGGTATAAAACTGCCCCCGGGGCAATAATATACCGGTATATTGCCCCCTCCAGTATAAACAGCCCCCCGCGTTTAACAATATATGACTAATTATTATACAAGCACATGATGTATGCATATGGTGTAACGAAATCTGAATAATGACATAATCAATCGGTTTTCGAATAAATATAATATATTGTTAAATGTTGTTTGTGTATTTCGAACAGTTATTTTATTTATTTATTGTATTTAGCCTTCAAAAAGGAAATACTACAACAACCATATATATACAGGAACATTAAAGGGAATCTACGTCGTCCTAGTGGGCACATGACGTCTTTTAGACGTCTTTTAGTGGTCGATTCTTGGTGAAGAAAATGACTTCTCAGAAGGACATAAAATGACGCCTAACTAGACGTCTTTCCGTTGATGTCTAAAAAACGTGACCAGTGTTCCAATCTTAAGCAGAAGTATGTTCGTCTGAATGATCGCCGACACAATGCTGATACTAGTTTCATTCGTGTTGACCAACCATTGAAGACGTCGCATATCAAAGGCGACGGAGATTGTCTGTTCCGTGCCTTGAGCTCCATTATCACAGGCTCTAAAGACGATCACGAGTTTTTCCGGACTATAACAGTGACTTGCATATCTTGCGGTCTGTCTGTCCGAACATTGTGGAACACATAAACACTAGTGGCATCATTTCACTTGGGTATTTGGGGAACAGAGGTCGAAATCTTCGCATTGGCAACCATGTTGAAGGCAACAGTGTACGTATTCTGCCAGCGTGGCCTATCCCAAAAGTGGCTACCATATAAATCACTAATGTCTGATGACGAGAGCCACCCAGACGAAGTGACTGATCCAGAACCTCCACCACCAGTATGAACCAGCTATGCTTCCATTCATGCTATGAACTTTGTGAACAAATCCAAACATGTATGCATATAATAGTAATAATAATAATGACAAACTTCTATAGCGCCTAAATCCCCAGGAATCAGCTCAGAGGCGCAACATACAAGAATCATTGGGCAAAATCGTTAACAGGGACAAGCAAGAGTCGTGGAGCAAGGGACCGCCGAAGGTTAGGGTGGGAATGCAATTTCAAATAGACAAGTCTAGTTTTTTACAGAAGATATTTATAGTCTCAGATGATTTTAAAGCGATAGGGAGTTGATTCCAGATTTTGGGTGCAGCTACAGAAAAAGCACGTTTGACGATATTAAGCTTGGTTTTCGGAACAAAAAGTCGTTGTGAAAGAAATGATCTGAGATTCCTGGGGATATCGGAAAAACCAGACTAAACAAATAGGATGGGTGTTGCATAGAAAGGGTGCGATATGTGATAGTGGCTAATTTGAATTGTATTCGATATGTAACTGGAAGCCAATGCAACTGTCTAAGTAGGGGCAGAGATGGTGAGAAACAATGTGCTAGTACTACACGTGCTAAACAATTATGTACACATTATAGTTTAGCCAAGTCCTTTTTAGCAATATCGTTTAGGAGTGAGTTGTAGTAGTCAAGGCGACTGCTACTTAGAGATACTGATATTGTTTTAGCAGTAGATAAAGACAAATGACACCGAATTCGGCGGAAATCACGTATATGGTAGAAACAGGATTTACATACGTATATATGTATGTATGTGTGATTCTATGAATATCTATGTATTTCAATTATATGAATACTTCAATGGTAAATATATGTATATATACATTCTGTTGAATAAATGATTATATAACTGCCATGACTTAATAACAAAGTACAACTAACATACTTTGCCGTAATTTGGCATGGGATTTATAAGGAGCAATCCTATACAGGGGAGGCAGCATTATACCGGTATAAGATTGCCCTCCCGGCAGTTTTATACCGGTGTAATATTGCCGGTGGGCAAAATTATACTGGAGGAAATAGTATTTGGTGTTTAATTGATTTAATCTACCCATTGGCTCCCCAACAAATGCATAATAGTTGAGACAAACCCTTTCCGTTTAAATATAAAAGGCCGCCGCGGTCGTGTTGGTGATATCATTATATGATTTAACCTGGGCTTCCATCTCTACGCTGACGATACGCAGCTATACATCAAATTTGAGATGACCGAAACCAACAGAATGTTGTCTCTACGCCGAATTGAGCACTGCATCAACGACGTCCGCGTGTGGATGGTCGATAATCGACTAAAGGTGAACGATGATAAAACGGTCGCACTTGTATCACGAAACAATCAAGCTTGGTTTCCGAGAATTTAGGTCAAAGAAGTTACAGTATTATTATTATTATTATAAAGGCCATCGTTTGTGTTCCACGCAGACTTCTTTGGTACTTATGACGCTTAATGACAATAAATGACGTCATCGTACACGTGAGGTAGATTGTAGTTGCCCTCGGCTCAATATGATACGTGTTTTAGTCTTTCTTATCCAAATGGCTCCTTTTATGTCCAATCTATCCGTTGGAATCATTGTCTACTATTTTCGCTCCCTCACAGTCTATGGTGTGGTTTGTGTGTTGTCTACGTCCCTTTTCCCTCACGTGCACGATGACGTCATTATACGTCCTACATACTGAATACGCCTAGACCAAGGATTCTATATTTAGACAGGAGGCGTCACTGAGCGAGATCTTGGCAGTATACAATGATAGTTTTGGACCGCAATGTGGGAGACTGGCACGTGCGTCAATGCATATGTTCTGGCTTGGCGTGCCTCCAGAATGGCGGATTAACCGCTCCATTTGCGTACTTTTTTGAACAATGGAAATAGTGGTCTTTTATCTAGACTACAGCCGTTATAAGTAAAAAAAAGTAAAGGTAAGTTCTTATATAGCGCAGTATCCAGTCCTCAGGACTGCTCAAAAGGACGCTTTACACTTTACTTCCTGGCAGACCTGTTCAATCGAACACCATCTCCACTTCACCGGGAAGCATTCAGCCACGCTGTAATTAATTAGCTATACAGCATACAGTGGAAACTCACTTTTAAAGGTCACCAGCGGGATTGGGCCAGTGACTTGAATAGCAATTAACAAATGAGGTCGCCACGACCGTCTCGTCACGACTCTTCATCTGCCAATCTTCTGCCAGTCTCTACGTGATGTACCCGCACACCAACGAGACGGCGTCTCGAAGCAAGACGGATCGATGCGCGCGCTCAAGTGGACAAACATCGAAAGCAAAATCAAAATGGCGGTATGGCAGCGTTTTACACGTGTAGAAGAAGACGAGCAATTCGTTTCTTTCAGGTCTCGTTGGAGGACGTTGACGAATATACCAGAGACGGGCCTGTGTTCTCCCGCGAATAGCGCGGTAATATAGCGTATGCATATGTTTTCTGTTCTTAAATGGGTTGTCGAATCTTTCAGTATGTGATGAGAACAAACTTGTGTCATTTTGACTCGTGTTATTTTATAGACACTTTTATCCAAAACAAATTATGAAAATAGTAGTTTTTCGTTAACAAAATAATAAATTTGAAAAAAAATGAAACGGGTAGAAGGGGAAACCCCAGCCAAACACATATCTTCAATGTGTCTTTTTGTCCACAAAATAATATGTTGCACGCCTGAAAATCTATTAATTGGTTACAAATTAGATTGCTTAGAGTCATGATCGAGATGACGACTCGTTTCCTTGGTGTGGGGATACATTACGTCGGGACTGACAGGAGACTGGCAGGAGACTGGCAGGAGACGGGTTTAGACGAGATGCACGAGACGAGGTCAACACGCATCGAAAACGAGTTTCCTTGACGTGCGGGCCGCTTTAAGCAAGGTATATTCGGAACCAGTCCATTCATGGGCCCGTGCACTCGTTACAGACTCGTTGTATTTGTAAAACATGCACGTTTACCGATACCTGTTGTTATGTGCATCATGAACAGTGGCGTATTTATGGTGCGTTGAGCTATTCCCTCTTTGGCACATTGTGTCTATAGCATAACGTGTTGCATCACTACATGTTAACACGGACCACTAATGGGCGACTAAGGTTGATCCTTTGCCTCCCTTTCTGCGATTCTATATAAGCCACTAATGCTGAATCAATGTCCTCGCCAGTTGCAGCAACACCGCCTGCGCTACCCGGAATATGTCCACCAGTCAGAGGTTTTGGCATCTGCGTCGAGCAGTGTTTCAACTGTGCCGCACGAGGCATGTTGTGCTGCTCGAACGGATGCGGACATGTGTGTATGAAACCAGTACCTTAGGGTGAGTGACAGTTCGTTGGACTATAAATAAATGGTGCAACAAAATTATACAGTGTAGTAGACAAAACAGATAGTGATAGAGCATGGTTTCCACATTGAGAAGATCGGATAGACAACAATATCCAACCAACTGCTGACAGGCTGCAGTACTACAGATTGCCCTCTTTACCGCCTTTGGTTAGGTTACTACAAATGCTGCCATATATCAGGATTATTAGATTATATGTTTTAAAGGGTGGTTTCTTATTGTGCTGTTTTTTTCACTAACGGATGCGGACATCAATGCATGAAGCCCGTCTATGGGAGTAAGTGATCCTCGACATGCACTCACACGCACACGCACGCACACACTCACGCACGCACGCACACACACAGACGCCCGCACGCACGCACATACTCACACTCACGCCCGCACATACACACACATACAGACGCCCGCACGCACATTCACACACACATATATATATATATGTATATATGTATATATATATATATATATATATACATACATACATACATACATTGACACATACATACATACATACTTACATATATGCATGCATGCATGCATATATATATATACATGCATACATACGTACATGAATATATGAATACATACATACATACATACATAGATACATACATAAATGCATACATGCATACATACATGCATACATACATGCATACATACATACATACATACATA
Organism: Escarpia spicata; assembly: GCA_963995525.1. NCBI lineage: Eukaryota > Metazoa > Annelida > Polychaeta > Sabellida > Siboglinidae > Escarpia > Escarpia spicata. The sequence goes on from OZ023211.1 coordinate 25,999,838, forward strand.
CAAACATACATACATACATACATACATACATACATACATACATGCATGCATGCATACATGCATACATACATGCATACATACATGCATACATACATGCATACATACATACATGCATACATGCATACATATATACACACACACATACATACATACATACAGTGTACATACATACGTATGTACATACGAATCTACATGAATACATACGTACATACATACATACATACATACATACATACATACATACGTACATATGTACATACATACATACATACATACACACATACACACTTGCACTCATGCACGCATGCACACACACATAAACACATACACATGCACACACACACACACACACACACACACACACACACACACACACACACACACACACACACACACACACACACACACACACACACACACACACACACTCATGCATATACACTCATACATACATACGTACATGCGTACATGCGTACATGCGTACATGCGTACAAGCGTACATGCGTGCATCCGTGCATGCGTGCATGCGTGCACGCGTGCACGTACGCACACACGCATGCACCCGTTCATTTTGTTTCTCATCTTTATTAAAGCATTGGGCATCATCACGGCTTGAAAGAACAGACAACACATTGTGGATGAAGATGAGACTATAGTGGACGGTCTTCTTTCTCATTTGCCTACAATAAACATTCACGCTCACGTGTTACTTGTTTTTGTAGTCCATCTTTGGAAGTTTTGTGTTTATTAAAGTCCAACCAATGTTCTTCTGTGTGACAAGTCCTTAGCACGTAAAACAACGTTGGTTCAACACACCCTCGCCGCCTCCCTACTCCCCGAATTTGAATACATTATTAAAACACAACTGTTACGTAGCAACAGCAAGTCTAATTCAGAACTGGTCGTTCCTACGCATGTGTGGATTTTCAGCTGCAAGGTTGATGTACCTTTTGCAGGTATGGTTTAGCTTCACCGAATATCCATCAAAAATTAACGATTCGCAGTTTAGTAGAATATATTTAGTTCATTTCAAAGTGTAAACATATAATGAGGGCGCATTGTAACCGTATCAGGGAACCTTTCAGCGCCGGTGCCGAGGCGATGTCCAGTGTCTGTTGGACCAGGACTCTGTGTCGAGATGTGCAACAACTGTGCCCAGCGCGGGATGTTGTGCTGCTCCAACGGATGCGGACATCAATGCATGAAGCCCGTCTACGGAAGTAAGTGATCCTCGACATGCACTCACACGCACACGCACGCACGCACACACTCACGCACGCACGCACGCACGCACGCACGCACACACACAGACGCCCGCACGCACGCACATACTCACACTCACGCCCGCACATACGTACATGAATATATGAATACATACATACCTACATACATAGATACATACATAAATGCATACATACATGCATACATACATACATACAAACATACATACATACATACATACATACATGCATGCATGCATACATGCATACATACATGCATACATACATGCATACATACATACATCCATACATGCATACATACATACATACATACATATATACACACACACACATACATACATACATACATACAGTGTACATACATACGTATGTACATACGAACGTACATAAATACATACGTACATACATACATACATACATACATACGTACGTACGTACATACATACATATATACACACATACACATATATACACTTGCACTCATGCACACATGCACGAATGCACGCACGCACGCACGCACGTACGCATGCACACACACACATAAACACATACACATGCACACACACACACACTCATGCATACATACATACGTACATACGTACATACGTACATGCGTACATGCGTACAAGCGTACATGCGTACATCCGTGCATCCGTGCATGCGTGCACGCGTGCACGCACGCACACACACATGCACCCGTTCATTTTGTTTCTCATCTTTATTAAAGCACTGGGCATCATCACGGCTTGAAAGAACAGACAAAACATTGTGGATGAAGATGAGACCATAGTGGACGGTCTTCTTTCTCATTGGCCTACAATAAACATTCACTCTCACGTGTTACTTGTCTTTGTAGTCCATCTTTGGAAGTTTTGTGTTTATTAAAGTCCAACCAATGTTCTTCTGTGTGACAAGTCCTTAGCACGTAAAACAACGTTGGTTCAACACACCCTCGCCCCCTCCCTACTCCCTCAACTACCACCACCACCAAAACGTGGCGTGCGACTTGCGAATTTACCCTGATAAATGCCTGTTATTGTCAATTTGCATCAACATGTTTCAATCGTTAGATTTATCTGTACCCAGATAGTTCCCTGCGATACATTGTGAAGACCACCACCGCCTCACACACACGTAATACTTGAGGTATGTTAGGGATGTATGAACTAATTCGGCCTCACATTACTCATTTCTACAGACACATACACTATATAATTATCATCGCACAGTATTGTCGCTTAAAATGTCGATAGAACCTAGGAACAGGAAACGTACATGGAGTGCGATGAAATGAAGCAACGAATCATGCCAACCACACCCAAGAAACGTACGCAGCGAAGGCAGTCCTTGGCAAGATGTCGACGTCGAACCTTGAGACTAGCCTCCAACCCAACGCATCGACGTTTGAGCGACGAGACGTAAACAAATTACCCCACCATACCACGTCGGCGAGGCCATACACTCACAGCAGCAGACCAGGAAAGAAAATCCGAACAAATCCCTAAAACCTTTAAAGTGTGGAGTGGTGGCTTAGTGTGCAATATACGTCGATACTGTGGCGCCACCAATCGTGTCGCGATAATATATTAAATATCAATGGAGTAATTATCCAGAATGTGTTAGTTACATTTTGGAGATATTACCCAAATTGCGGTCGCGTGAACTGCTTGGCGACCCATGCCTTCAAACAGTTAACTTGTGATAAACAACGCAAATAGGCAGACGCAAATCAAAATGCTGAATGAGCATGGAAGGATCATCAAATCAATGCCGTTCGTTGGATTTTCGACGTAGAAAGAAGACAGTCATTTCAAACTGAAAGCAAAAATGGCTGCCGGACGCGGGAAGATCACATGACGTCGACAGTGGTTGAAGGTTATTACTCTAATGTACTACATATTGGACATGATGAGGAGGCAGACAGTTCTATAGACAATGCAATGTGCCTGGACATGATGAGGAGGCAGACAGTTCTATAGACAATGCAATGTGCCTGGACATGATGAGGCGGCAGACAGTTCTATAGACAATGCAATGTGCCTGGACATGATGAGGCGGCAGACAGTTCTATAGACAATGCAATGTGCCTGGACATGATGAGGCGGCAGACAGTTCTATAGACAATGCAATGTGCCTGGACATGAGGAGGAGGCAGACAGTTCTATAGACAATGCAATGTGCCTGGACATGATGAGGCGGCAGACAGTTCTATAGACAATGCAATGTGCCTGGACATGAAGAGGAGGCAAACAGTTCTATAGACAATGCAATGTGCCTGGACATGATGAGGCGGCAGACAGTTCTATAGACAATGCAATGTGCCTGGACATGAGGAGGCGGCAGACAGTTCTATAGACAATGCAATGTGCCTGGACATGATGAGGAGGCAGACAGTTCTATAGACAATGCAATGTGCCTGGACATGCTGATTGCGGCGATGTGTGTCCGTGAAATTTTACTTTGAAAGCATTAAGCATGTGATAGATTGTATTCCAGACTATTTAGATCATACAATCAAACATGCATGTTCTTCGGATGGCGCTACAGCCGACATATACGGGTCCAACCAGTTCTTGCCGGGCACCAAAATCTAAACCAGTACCAGTTATTTCATAACTGGTGTGCATACTACTTGTTAGAAATGTTATTTAAGTGAAAGACAACGACTTTTGAAAAAAGCATTTCGCGGCACACGGTCCCACCTGTTTCTGCTGAGTCGTGGTCAAAAAGTAAGACTTTATGACAACATGCGACGGACGTCCTTTGCTACAAGTGTGACCTGTATACCTGACTAATGACGTATCTGATGTGAGATCCGGCAAAATATCAAAAGGCATAAGAAACTGGTAAAGAATACGGTTTCCCGCTGTAGGTATTCGTTCGGATTTTTTTTAATGACGTTAACATTTGCTGGGTTCACCGCGCGCACATATGTTGATTTTTGCAAGTTACGATTTACGTTGCGAATTAGTAGAGAGTGTGTGCCGCGATAGCGATCCTCTTACTGATCCCGATCCAGCTCTGAAAGCCATCGAAACGTTACGAGAAAGAGGTACATTTGACTGTGGATCGTTTAAAAGGAGAAACGAGTTGAACCGTCTGATCACCCTCTTCACGTATACATTTGAGCGTTAGCTTTGTGTGATCCTTGCCTTGAATTCAACATTGCACCAGTTTATTTTACACGTCACAGTCGAATCCTTTGTGTAGGCATGTACAACTGCTTTAAAGATGGTTGATGTGAATACGGGTCTGCCGGTACTATGTTAACAATAGGATTATGACATGGTTCCACAACTTCGCTTTGTTATGGGCTTCGTTTTGTCAAGCTGTATCTCTGCGAGACAACACTTTTTACGTAAAATAAAGTAACTTAGCCAGGATACTCGAGTGTATTGTATAACATGATTCTCTAATCAAAACTCCTTCAATGGTTCGGTCATACTATATAAAACTCATGTCGAGTCGGGATCCGTGCCGGCCAACTTCAAACATGCTGTGATCACACCACTATTAAAGAAACCAAACCTTGATTCAGACTCGATGAACAACTACCGGCCTATATCGAACTTGTCATTTGTTTCAAAGTTACTGGAGCGCCACGTAGCAGTCCAACTTCGCCAGCACCTAGATGACAACAATTTTATGGACATTTTCCAAAGTGCGTACAGACAACATCACAGCACTGGGACAGCACTGGTGCGCATTCAGAATGACCATCTCCATTCCCTTGACAACAGGAAAGGTGTGCTGGCAGTGCTGCTCGATATGAGTGCGGCGTTTGATAATGTTGACCACTCGATATTAATCAACCAGCTGCGCAGCATAGGCATTGAAGGCATCGCACTGAAATGGCTGGAGTCATACCTGTCGAACCGGACTCAGTCAGTGTGCATTAGTGGCCACAACTCAAATAGAACATTGCACGAATCTGGCATCCCACAGGGGTCTGTGCTGGGCCAAATTCTCTTCTCCATATACACTCCATTGGGTGCTATCTTCAGAAGGCACAAGCTGCAATACCATCTTTATGCAGATGACGCCCAATTGTATGTTGACTTGAGTGGAACGCGGGATGGAGAAGCCGCTGTTGCGGGTGACCGCATCGAGCGATGCATCGAAGAACTGAAGCAGTGGACGTCAGACCACAGTCTACTGCTGAACGAAAACAAGACCGAGGCTATTATCATCTCGGCACCAAATCGTAAACACCTGCATGACGTTTCGTGTGTTAGTGTATGCGGATGTAACATTGTTCCGTCACCGACCATCCGCAACATCGGGATTACAATCGACTCTGGACTAACAATGTCGTCACACGTGTCACAGATGTCCAAGTCAGCGTACTATCATCTCTACGCAATTTCAAAAATAAGACATTGTCTTACTACTGATGCATGTAAGACACTAGACCACGCTCTGGTGACATCGCAGCTGGACTACAGTAACGCGTTCCTGTACGGCATCACCGAGACACTTATGAACAAATTGCAGATGGTACAGAACTCGGCAGCAAGACTAATTTCAAGACACCGAAAGCACCAGCACATAACACCTGTGCTGGTCGAACTGCATTGGCTTCCAGTTCGCTGGCGTATCCAGTACAAACTGCTGGTCCTTGTTTTCACGGCTTTACATGGTCTTGCTCCAGCGTATATCCAAGATCTTATAATACCGTATACGCCCACCCGCAACCTCCGATCTGCTGATCTACATCTGCTTGTAGTCCCGCGCTACAACTTAGAGGGCTACGGCAGACGAGCTTTCTCCGTGTCTGGACCTACGCTCTGGAACGCTCTACCAATAAACGGTCGTCAAATAGAGATTTTGGATAAATTAAAAACTTGCCTTAAAACAAAAAAGCGTACATCGACTGAGGAACTGTGCTGTAGGACACTTTTTTATGAATATGTATTTAATCAATTAATTTATTTCTATTACATAATGTATTCTAATTTATTTATTATTATTTATGTTTTAATACAATTTTATATATCATAATGTATATTCTCTTACTTAATTATATTAATATTTGTGCAAATATGTCATGTATGTTGGTCACATTATATATATACAATCTTATAAATCTTAATAATTATTACATTTACCGGCATCTTTATACATATATATTTTTACATTTATTTCCATGTACGTCTTATAATGTGTGTACGCGCCTATGAACTGGCTAGTCCCGGAGATATGGCGCTATAGAAATGCTAGTAATAATAATAATAAATGTTAAGCAACAGCAAGCCCGAATTTGGTCATGTTGGATGGTGGTGTTCTACATAGAACCTAAAATAAAAATCCAGAAACGATTACTAGGTCCGAAGGCGCGGCAATCCAAAAGCAGTTATTTTATCCGTCCAGAAAAGGTATTTGTGTCTAAACCTTGGTAACCCACCTGAGAATAAACACATATTTTATCGGACACCCGTGTCTTAAATGTTTGCGTCGATTGCATCCATCTGCAAAATCACGACACTTGCATTAGTTCAAGATTAACTCCACAAGTACTCGAGTACTTGAACCCATCCCTGCCACCCATCCCCACAATCCAAGAGCTTTCGGTCCATCTCCTTTCTTGGTCACACGTACATAACTATTCAAGAGAATCATTGCACATTGCTTGACGTCCTTTGCGGATCAGCATTTCATTCCCGAGCAAGCAGGTCTCCAACCTCGTAAGTCCAGAACAAGCCGGCTGTTGAATCTCACTTAATAATTCGAGGATGGATATGAACAGAAGAGCGATCCGTGCTAATATGATGCCTTGAGCTGCCTTCAATGTAGCAATGTCGCGCCAAGATTTGCAGTAATCGAAAGCTTTGGACGTGTCGCGAAATGCTTATTTCTTCGCCTGTGTTTTCTGTCGTCTTCTATATCCCTCTATCTTCTCGTGTTGCCGTCTGTAGTTTATCGTCTACATTAAAATATCTTCTTTCTTTTATCGTTTGATCCCTGCGATCGTCGTCTGTCATCTTCTATCTTTCTCCAGATTCCTTCGTTTTCCACTATCTTCTTCTAATAGTAATCATAGTTTGATTCATAATAGATTTTATTTATATCGCGCCATATCTCCGGATAATTTTTTTTTTCAAAAGCGCTTAATATAAAACATTGTTGAAACATAATCGCTACAATACAATAATTAGTTTACATATAACAATATAATATAAGAAGAACATAATGCGAAATTTAAATATACATTTGTAAATAAATAACTAATGTAACATAAAGTATCGACTAAATATTGACTAGACTTAACTATCCAAAAATTAAATTATTTGTTTTAAAATCAAATAAGTAATTTAATTAAATAAATACTTAAACTGCAGTATAAAATAAACCACGACGTGACGTCAAAATTAAAATATTTTCTAAATAATCTTGAAATGCATTCCTGAAAGATGTGTTTCTAACTGAGACTTGAAAAGTTCGATAGAGTCAGCTTCACGGATATACAACGGCAGACCGTTGCAAAGACGCGGTGCCGTCACGAAGAAACCCCGTCGACCGTATCGTTCCATGTCGTAGCGTGGTGTAGTTAATAGATTGCTGTCAGCGGAACGATCGAAGCCGATGCCCTGGTATATCCGGCGAGATATTGAAGGGTTATGAAAATATTGATAGAAATATGTTTTTCTCAGTTAAGAAAGATACAAGGACTAGAGGACATGAACTTGCATTAGCAAAGTAAATTGGATATAAGAAAGTTTTCATTTTCACAAAGGATTGTAAATGAATGGAACAGATTACCTGCTGATTGTGTGGGTGCTAGTAGCGTGAATATGTTTAAAAATAAAATCGACACATACCTCAGACGGGCAGGATACACATAGATAAAAGGGTCGGACTCTCGATAAGCCAAAGGGCTTCCTTGTCCACCTGCCACCTAGAGTTAATTCTCTGGGTGGCAATCTTGTTAAATCTTGAGATCAAGTCGACAATGTACGCTGGCGCGAGATGGTGCAACGCGCGGTATGTCAGCAGAAGAATCTTGTAGTTGATGCGCCATTGGACCGGCAGCCAGTGAAGCGCAACGAAGGTGGGCATGATGTGTTGATGGTCGCGACGGCGTTGTCTCGTTATTAGGGAAGCCGCCGAATTTTGTACTGTTAGCTTCTCGATTAAATGCACGTTCAATCCAAAAAGCACAGCATTTTATCTTCTTTATTCGGTCCTATTTTATCTTCTTATATATTGTACTTAATGTAAAGCGCTTTGGGAAGTCCTGAGGACTGGATACTGCGCTATATAAGAACTTACCTTTTTAATTATAATTTTTAACTTTACTTATATCTCGTACAACACGAGAAAAATCATATGGGCTAAGTTGGAACTACATTTTGATATAAAGGCCTGCAACGTAATCCCAATTGTGTGTAACTATAATCCAAGTATGCGTGTGCATGTATTTATGTATGTGCGTATGAGTATGTATATATGTATGTATGTACATATGTATGTATGTAGTACGTACGTACGTATGTATGTACGTACATACGTAAATACGTATATGTACGTATGCACGTATGTACGTATATGTACGTATATGTACGTATGTACGTATGTATGTATGTATGTATGTATGTGTGTATGTATGTATGTACTGTTTGGATTGCTCCTACGTG